>JAIVFJ010000067.1:0-298403 GCA_025765615.1 Zopfochytrium polystomum
GGGCGGCGGCCCGCGTGGCGGAGTTGGAGGGGGAGGGGGGCGCCGGGGGTTGGGGGAGGGGAGGGAGGACGAGGACGATGAGGAGGAGGACGACGAGGACGACGAGGATGACGATGATGAGGACGACGACGACGGGCGGCGCGGCGGCGGCGGCGGCGCGCGGCCGCAGCGCGCGGGGGTGACGGGGTCCGGCGCGCGGCCGTCCCGAGGAGGCGGCGGGGCCGGCGGCGCTGGGGCGCGGGGGAAACCCGGGGCGGGCGACGTGCCCGCGGGGATTGGGGCCGGGGCGGCGGCGGCGGCGAGCGGCGGCACCGGGGCGCTGTCGAGCGGCGCGGCGGGCGGTGGTGGCGCAGGCCGCCGCGCGTCTCAGACCGGGCGCGGCGGTGGTGCGGGGAGCGGCGGAGGCGGCGGTGGGCTTGGCGGCGGCGGTGCGGGCGCAGCGCAGGGGGCGACATCGTTGACGACTTTGAGCGGGGAGAAGGGGCGGTTTTTGTTGGACGACGACGACGATGAGGACCAGGGGCTGCTGACGGGCGAAGACGATGACGAGAACGAGAGCGTTGGCGCGTTCCAGCCGCGGGTGGGCGGGTGGGTAGTGTTTCTTTAGCGGTTACTGTTGTTCTCAACGCTATCTGATTCTAAAAATTCCTCCTTCCCCGCCTCCCGCTCGCCCTACGACATTTCTACCCATCGGAATTTTTCGAAAGCTTCCCTTCAAAAGAAGGCGGCGGGGGCGGTGATGATTTGAAAGAGCTTTTCCAGTACATCACACGATACCGGCCACAGGAGATTGAGTTGGAGCCGGAATTGAAATCTTTTATCCCGGAGTATATTCCTGCCATTGGCGACATCGACGCCTTCATCAAGGTGATCTTTTACTGGGCGGTTGAAGAGCGCCGAGAGTTGGGTTGGGTTGGCGGGCGGACACATATTGCAACTTATTACGGCGTTTTTTTTCTTCCACACCAATCTAACTCCACACGCGATCGATATTCCAATTCACCTCTGTCGATCAGATTACTAGACCAGACCAAAAGCCTGAAAGCCTTGGCCTCACTGTGCTAGATGAACCGTCCGGCAAGCAATCCGACCCCACGGGTAAGAGCAGTGGATCCATTTGTCCGCTGGGGGCGATTCTCTGCTACCTGTGAAAACGGCCCGCCTCCTCAACCAAACTCCATAACTTATTGAAACACCCAACCCCTTCCCCCTCCAACAGTCCTCGACCTCCACTTGCGCGCCGTGACAAAATCGATCGCGCCGGTGCCGCAGCTGGTGCGGTCGCTGGACGCGGCGACGCTCAAAGCGAGCACCAAGCCGCTCGAGAGCTGGATCCGCAACGTCAAGGACCTGCACTCGGCCAAGCCGCCGCCGACGGTGCACTACTCGCGGCGGATGCCGGACGTTGAGGAGCTGATGCAGGTGTGGCCGCCCGAGTTTGAGGAGGCGCTGGCGACGGTGAGTTGAGGTTTTGTTGTTGGAGTGTGGTTTGTGTTGCGGCCTTTTTGTTTGTCGCTGGTTCCGAGCAGGGCGTCGTCGCGACAAGTTCCCGCTGCTCTGGGCAAGAGCGGTCCATTAACTACCCTCTCCTCCAATAAAAAACAAAAAAAAAACATGTAAAGGTCACACTTCCGTCCCCAGACATCGACCTCCCGCTCCTGGCGTACGCACGCATCGTGACGACCCTGCTAGACATCCCGATGGCGGCGGGGCCGCCGTCGGCGTCCATGCAGTCGCTGTCTTCGTCGTCCGCGAGCGGCGGCAAAGCGAGCTCGGCGTCGTCGTCGTCGCAGGGCAAGCCCGGCGGCGGCGGCGGCAAGGGCGAGGGCAAGAAGCACCACCACCACCACCACAAGGGCGCGGCGACGACGGCGGCGATCGAAAGTCTGCACGTGCTGTTTACGCTGTACTCCGAGTTTAAAAATTCGCAGCACTTTATGCAGGCGCCCTTTGGCGGCGGCGGAATGAGCGGCGGCGGCGGCGGCGACGGGAGGGCCGACAGCTTTTCGGAGAGCTTGGACGGCGGTGGGGGAGGGGGTCGCAGTGTGTCGGCGGGAACGAGCGCGAGGGAGGTTGCACAGTAGCAGTACTCGTTGGTTGGGTTTGGCGAAGCTTCGCCGCTTCAAAACGCCGACGGACACGAATGTGGTGTGGGAGAGAAACGCCCCACGATCAATTGCCGTGAAGGGAAACGTTGCGACGGGGATATCCTGCTTCTACATGCTTGCTGGCGCTTTCTTGCCTCTGCTATTTGGCTTTTTTTTTTTTTCGTTCCCTACATCTCACACTCCCCCATTCCACTTGCTCCCCCCTGGCTTTCAGTTTCTACCAGTTTCTACCAGTTTTTCTTATTTTTTTTGTTTTTGTTTTTTTTTCCCGCTTTGGTTACACTTTCACCCCTTGCCCACATACTTTGGGGAGTAACGAAGGACAAAGAAGCACAATTGCGCTTAAGCAGGTTGCACTTCGGCGAAAGCTTGTAGGCAGGTCAGTGCAGCTTCGTGGACGACAGAGGTAGGGGAGGGGGGCTGTGGGTTCCGATGCTACCCGCGTCGATGCTGCATCTATTGCCTCTGGAAACGGCAAGGTTGGCCTGCTTGTCTTATGGAACGAGTGGTTGTAGTCGCTGTACGAGAGTCGCATCAAGCTCTTCCTTGCTCGCGCGGTATTTTCACCAAGTAACAGGAAACGTTCCTCTGTCCAGTCACTTGCAGATCTTCGTCGCTGCAACTGTCCTCGACGACCATCGCCAATGCAGACTTGTGTACTGGCTTGCGCTGTTGACCTCTTGACAAATACTCTGGAACAGAACCTGGCGCTCATTGTAAACAGCTTTCCTCTCCTCTGCACAAACAGATAATTAGAGGAGAGGAATTTACCCTGCACTGGTCATGCTTGCATAGCAATAATTACAGCATGTATAGCTTCATTATGCATCAATTATTCGTAACAGGGGTTTTCTTCCTCTCCAAGTTCTGGAGAATGACCACTCATAAACCACCTGCACTCCTCCCACTGCCTCACTCAGGGTAGGCTGTTTGCACTGTACATGTATATGACCTGTGTTTATGTTAGTTTTGGGTCTTTTGGTGTAAGCAGTGTGCGGGCTTGCAGCATTTTGCAAGTGATGGTCCTTGTAACAGTTTTGTATAAAGACAAACACAAGACTGACAGAAGCCAGGCTCAACCTCCCACCACGACCACCTTCAGTAGTGTACACCACAGCAGCCCATTCCACAGTCTACTCTGAGTGAGTGAGTGGAAGGAGTGAATGAAGTGGCGATGTGTGTTTGTGGGTGGTCCTTCTCCCCAACTTGGAGAGAAAGGAGAAAAACTCTGTTATGAATTATTGATACATGATGATGATATACACGCTGTAATAGTTGCTAGGCAAGTGTGACTGGCACAGGGTAAAAACCTCTCCTATATTATCTGCTTGAGCAGAGGAGGAGGAAAACTGTTGACACCAGGTTTCTGTTCCACTTAATACTCGATGTTATGAATCACCCTCTGGAAACCTCTGGAACCTTCTAGAACATTCCTTCATGGAACCTTCTGGAACCTCTGGAACCTTCTAGAACATTCCTTCATGGAACCTTCTGGAACCTTCTGGAACCTTCTAGAACATTCCTGTCATGGAGCCTTGTGGAACCTTCTGGAACCTTCTTTGCTTTCCTGACTTGTCTTGTTGTCATTGGTATCATTGGTATCATTGTATTACTAATTGCTCTTTCTGGAACTTTCTTGGAGTCTTGACAAGGAACACTCTCAAAAGGTATAAAAGGGGGATGGGGGACCTGTCCCATCCCTCAAGTGAATTATTGTTTCCAATACAATCATCACTCCTCTCAGTTTCTTGTCTGCCTTGTCCTGTCCTGCCCTGTTCCTGACATCATGATTCACTTCACCCTCTCCCACTACTCTCTGCCATCATGTCTGACCCAAACAACACCTTCCCTGATGCAACTGCCTTCCAAGCCTTGATGGACCAATTACAAGCCCTCTCAAGACAGACACACCAACTTCAAGAACAAGTCCTTCACCAGCAGCACCAGCTTCAACAACAACTTCACCAACAAGAACATCAAGCTCTTCCCCTGCCTCAAGCCAACCAAGCAAGAGAGCCCAAGGTTCCCAGCCCTGACAAGTTCACTGGGCTGGCCAAAGACCTTAGGAACTTCATGGCCACTGTGGAGAATGTCATCCTTCTCCAACCTTCAAGATTTCCCAGTGAGCAAGTCAAGGTTCTTTTCACAAGCACCCTCCTGTCTGGTCAAGCTCAATCATGGTACAGATCTCTCCCAAGCACACCCACCACCCTGCAAGAGCTCTGGGAGGGGCTGGAAGCTACCTTTGGTGACCCCTACGCATCTTGGACAGCAAGATCCAAGCTCAAGCATATCAAGCAAGGAAAGCAATCTTGTGTGGCCTACACCAACCAATTCAAGCAACTAGCCAGAGACTCTGGATACAATGATGCAGCTCTGATGGAGCTGTACCATGATGGTCTCCATGAGTCTATCCAAGACATGCTCTCCCAGTCTCTGCACATCCCTGAGACCTTGGAAGAGTACATTCTCCTTGCCATCAAGATTGACAACAGACTCTACTCCAAGAGGCTGAAGCAAAGACAAGTAGGAACTACATCAAGACCTACCCCAGTTCCTCAAGCTCTTACAGTTCCTGAACCCATGCAAGTGGATGCAGTTGAGACACTTCCTAAGGGTCCTCTGAGCCAAGAGGAGAAAACAAGGGGGGCCCAGCAGGGACTGTGTTTTTACTGTGGCTCCAAGGAGCATGCTGTCAAGGACTGCCCAAGGAAGAAGCACCCAAACTCCCAGGTCCAGGCTCACTGAGGGGCAATTCCCTGGACCCTCCTCCAAGCTGCCCCTGTTTCATCACCACCACCAGCACCACAAACACCTCAGATTCCAAGCCCCACCAACTCACCATGGATGTCAAGATTCAACTCTCACCCAAGTCAACCATCACAACCAAGGCCCTTATAGACTCTGGATCATCCTGCAACATCATTGATGCCACCCTTGCCAAGTCTTGTGCCATTCCTACGATCAAGAAATCCACACCCCTCAAGGTCCACTTTGCCAATCATGCTCTGTTCAAGGAAATCAGCCATGAAACCAAGCTAAACCTCCACATCCAAGACTTTCCACCATCCATGGTCAATCTGGAAGTATTGGATCTTGGCTCACCCACATTCTCTGTCATCCTGGGATTACCATGGCTGCAAGCCCAGAACCCTGCCATTGATTGGGTCACTGGTCAAGTCCAACCTCCACCAATTGGAACAGTCACCCAAAACTCAAGTCAAGCCCCCAAGTCTCATGCTCTCAAGCCCTTGATTCAAGATTCACAGCCAGCCAAGACTCAAGTTCCACAGTTCACAGTTCACAGTCAAGATTCAAGTAGAGCTCATAGAGCTCACAGTCATGGCCATGACTCTTGTTCACAGAACCCACAGTCAAAGATTCAAGTACCACAGTTCACGGTCCACATTCAAGATTCAAGTTCCACAGCTCACAGTCTTTGCCAAGAACAGAACTCTCAGTCAAAGATTCAAGAATCACAGTTCCCAGTCAAGAATTCAAGCCCCACTGCTGAGGAGCACGACAACCTGGACCCATCAGACCTTTTGCTGGCATCCAAGCTACCAAAAGAATATCTCCCTTATGCTGATGTGTTTTCCAAGACCAAGGCAGACCTGCTACCAGCTCAGAGGCCTTATGACTGTGAAATCCCACTCAAGGATGAAACTTGCAGCCCACCTTTCAAGCCACTGTACCACCTCTCTCCACCAGAAGCCAAGGCCCTCCAAGAATACATTGAAGAAATGCTGAACAAGGGATTCATCCAACCTTCCAAGTCACCAGCTGGAGCTCCCATCTTTTTTGTCAAGAAGAAGGATGGGGGACTGAGACCCTGTGTGGACTACAGAGATCTCAATGAGATGACAGTCAAGAACCGCTATCCACTGCCTCTCATCTCTGAATTACTGGACAAACTGAGCCATGCAAGGATATTTTCCAAGATTGACCTCAGAGGTGCCTACAATTTGGTCAGAATTAAGCCCCAGGATCAATGGAAGACTGCCTTCAGATGCAAATACGGTCACTTTGAGTACTTGGTTATGCCCTTTGGACTTACCAATGCTCCAGCTATTTTCCAAGGCATGATGAATGACATCTTCAGGGATATTCTGGACCTTTTTGTCATTGTCTACCTGGATGATATCCTGGTATTTTCATCTGACACTGCAAGCCATATGGGACATGTCAAGACTGTCTTGGAGAGACTCAGACAGCATCACCTCTATGCAAAGCTGGAGAAGTGTGAATTCCACAAGACCTCCATTGAGTTTTTGGGGTTCATTGTGTCTGACAAAGGGATCTCCATGGCACCAGACAAGATCCAAACTATTCTTGAATGGAAGGCTCCAAATTCCATCAAGGATGTTCAAAGCTTCCTTGGATTTTGCAACTTCTACAGAACCTTCATTGCCAACTATTCTGCCATAGCCAAGCCTCTCACTGATCTCACCAAGAAGACCACCAAGTTTGAATGGACCCCAGCAGCAGAGCAAGCCTGGCTAGCTCTTAAGACAGCAACCACAAGTGCACCACTCCTTAAGCATGTGGATCCCTTGCTTCCCTTCACCTTGGAAACTGATGCCTCAGACTATGCCCTTGGCGCTGTTCTGTCCCAGCCAAGCTCTCAGGAACCCTCTGCTCCTCTGCATCCAGTGGCATATTACTCCAGGAAGCTGAACAGTGCTGAGTGTAACTACACAGTCCATGACAAGGAGTTGCTTGCAATTGTGGAAGCATTCAAATTCTGGAGACACTACTTGGCTGGTTCTAAAGGCATCTCTGTCTATTCTGATCACAAGAACCTCACCTTCTTCAGGGCAAGGAGGTTGCTCAAGCAGAGGCATGCCAGGTGGGCTGAACTGCTCTCTGAGTATGACTTTAAGCTGTGCTATTCTCCTGGCCACCTGAACACTGTGGCTGATGCCCTGTCAAGAAGAACAGACCTTGCACCTGAAGGGGGAGATGGTTTCACCCCACCATCCAAGACACACCTTTCATTGCTTCCTGACAGTGTGTGGGCCCATGCTATTTCCAAGGACCCCAAGCCTCACAAGATTCAAATCAGCCAAGAAGAGGAAAAACTTGAGATACTCAAGACAAGGCATGATGCAGCAACAGCTGGACACCCAGGAGAGCACAAGACATATGAGCTTGTTTCCAGAGACTTCTACTGGCCAGGCATGAGGAAGTACATCAAGAACTATGTCAGCAGCTGTGAAACCTGTCAAAGAAACAAATCCAGCAGACACAAGCCCTATGGACTTCTGGAGCCCCTCCCAATTGCCATCAGCCCTTGGTCATCAATATCCATGGACTTCATTGTGAAACTGCCCCCATCCCATGGATTTGACTCTATCCTTGTTGTCATCTGCAGAAGGACAAGTTGGCCCATTTCATCCCCTGCACTGAGAATATAGATGCACAAGGAACAGCAGACCTGTTTTTGCAGCACATATTCAGGCTCCATGGGCTGCCTCAGTCAATCGTCAGTGACAGAGGACCACAGTTCAGATCTCAATTTTGGAAAGCACTCACAGCAGCCCTTGGAATCAAGTCTCAACTGTCAACTGCTTATCACCCTCAGACTGATGGACAAACAGAAAGAACAAACCAGACTCTGGAGCAGTATTTGAGGTGCTATGTCAGCTATCAACAGGATGATTGGCCCACCCTCCTTCCACTGGCAGAATTTGCTCTCAACAATTCTCTCCACTCAAGCACCCAGCTATCTCCTTTCTTTGCAACCTATGGCTTCAATCCAAGAGGAGATCTTCTGGGACAAGAGACCCTATCCAATGTCCAAGCTCCTGCTGCGGCTTCACACTTACATAAGCTCAAGATCATCAACTCCTTCCTGGACTCCACCCTGAAGCAAGCCCAAGAAGATGCCTCAAGATTTGCCAACACTCACAGAATGGACCATGACCTTGCTGTGGGTCAGCAAGTTTGGCTTCTGAGGAAGAACTTGCAGACCAAAAGACCAAGTCCCAAGCTAGACAACCTCAAGTTGGGTCCTTTCAAGATCTTGGAGCAAATCAATCCAGTCACCTTCAAGCTGGATCTCCCTGCATCCATGAAGATCCACCCAGTTTTCCATGTCAGCCTTTTAGAGAAGTTTGTGGCCAATTCCATTCCAGGCAGAGTTGTTCCTCCTCCTCCTCCAGTTGAGGTAGAAGGTGAAGAGGAATTTGAGGTTGAACAAATCTTGGATGCCAAGTGGTTTGGAAGGACACTCAAGTTCCTTGTTAAGTGGAAAGGTTACTCAGATGCTGACAACACCTGGGAACCTGAGTCAAACCTCACTCACTGCCAAGACCTTCTGCTCAAGTTCAAGACCAGGTACCCCACCAAGTTGCAGAAGAGGCCTAAAAGGGGGAGATGATGTTATGAATCACCCTCTGGAAACCTCTGGAACCTTCTAGAACATTCCTTCATGGAACCTTCTGGAACCTTCTGGAACCTTCTTTGCTTTCCTGACTTGTCTTGTTGTCATTGGTATCATTGGTATCATTGTATTACTAATTGCTCTTTCTGGAACTTTCTTGGAGTCTTGACAAGGAACACTCTCAAAAGGTATAAAAGGGGGATGGGGGACCTGTCCCATCCCTCAAGTGAATTATTGTTTCCAATACAATCATCACTCCTCTCAGTTCCTTGTCTGCCTTGTCCTGTCCTGCCTTGTTCCTGACACTATTGTAACTGTCAGTTATCATTCTCACAATGCCCATGGGGAGAGCAAGCCACCGCCATGCAGACCTGGGTGCTGGCTTGCACTGTTGACAAATACTCTGAGTATTAAGTGTTACAGAAACCCAGTGTTAACAGTTTTCCTCCTCCTCTGCTCAAGCAGATAATATAGGAGAGGTTTTTACCCTGTGCGCTTGCCTAGCAACTATTACAGCGTGCATATCATCATTATGTATCAATAATTCATAACAGAGTTTTTCTCTTTCTCTCCAAGTTGGGGAGAAGGACCACCCATGAACACACATCTCCACTTCATTCACTCCTTCCACTCACTCACTTGGAGTAGACTGTTTACACATAGCATGCCGGCTATCTGGCTGCATCAACCACAGATTCTAGCTCAGAACAACAATCTCTACCACCTCCAACAAACAGAATCAGCCTAGCTCATCTTAAGAGACCATTTTGTTTGGAAGTCCAAAAATTTTGGATGCCCTCTCCTGGCAGACTCCATCATTCAATCTGGGCTTGCAATAGTGCATTCGAAAGCTCTGATTCTCCTCTTTCCAACAAGCTGTCACACAGCTCTCTTGGTTGTCTCTACAGAATTTGATTGGCCTCCAAAGTTGATAAATGCTTCCTCAACTTTGCAAGACATCTTCTCAACGCTGGGGAGCAACCAAGGTGTAAACAGTCTACTCCGAGTGAGTGAGTGGAAGGAGTGAATGAAGTGGAGATGTGTGTTTGTGGGTGGTCCTTCTCCCCAACTTGGAGAGAAAGAGAAAAACTCTGTTATGAATTATTGATACATGATGATAATATACATGCTGTAATAGTTGCTAGGCAAGCGTGACTGGCACAGGGTAAAAACCTCTCCTATATTATCTGCTTGAGCAGAGGAGGAGGAAAACTGTTGACACCAGGTTTCCATTCCACTTAATACTCAGAGTATTTGTCATCAGCGCAAGCCAGCGCCCAGGTCTGCCATTGGCAGTGGCTCGCTCTCCCATGGGCATCATGAGAACAATAACTGATAGTCGTAATAGGCTCAGGTCCATCTTGTGCCTCTTGCTGCTAACCAGTCAGTTCCACCTAACAGCCTGCACATGCGCCAAGCCATTGCCATCTCAGCCAGGCTTAAATGCAACACTTCACACTTGCTCAACCAAACCATGCCTCAGCCTCAGCAATTGTGGCTGTACCGCAAGCAACTCTTGTTCCTTTCTCTGGATTTCACCCTCAACGTGCTACAGGAGGGCTTCTGTTTCTTCTTCTTCTCAAATGAACAGTCCCTCTCACTTCTACTTCTTTGTGAATGCGTCACATACAGGCATAGCCTCTCTTCCATACATGATCGATTCTGGAGCTGTACCCACAATGATCCCACAATGCGAGCAATTCACTGAGTACCAACGACTTGAAACTGAACACCATGCCTGTCTAGCAGATGACCATGAATGCCACATTGAAGAAATTGGATCTGTCTCTCTTACCTTTCCTAGTTTTGATGTGGTACTCCGCAATGTGCTTCATGTCCCATCACTCAAGGAACCGCTTCTCTCTGTGTCACATATCCTCCAAGACCCAGCTGCTGGGATGCTATTTACTCAAGATTCTGCCTTCCTTCTTGATATTACTAAACTTGCATCCCAATATGGCATCAAGATTGGCGAACAACGCAATGGCCTTTACTATCGCATCCCAGTCCAGCACCCAGCTGTGAAAACGACAATTTTAGTTGAGCCCATTGCCTACACATCACCAGCTGCACACAAACTTTGGCCACATCCACCAAGAGCAAGTACGCGACACTCTCAAGTCTGGTGATGTCAACAGTGCTCCTGCTCCACCAACAAAAACACCTGAGCCTTGCCTCATTTGCAATATGGCAAAGATGTGCCAGCAACACCTCATGGCCAAGCCTTGTTTTGATTTTGCTCTGCTGCAGAGGCTGTGTACTGACCAAACTGGCAAGATCAGTACACAATCTCTTGACCGTTTCAACTACTTTGAAGTTATTGTCAACTACACCACAGGCTACACTTGGGTAAACACTGTCACTTGCACAGCAGGCGTCACTCAACGGATAATTGATTGCATTATTTGAAGAGCAACTTTTCCCCACTTGTCGAACACTATTGGTACAGGCAGACAACCTCGGTCTTAACACTCAGCAATTTGAGGCCTACTGTATCAACCACCAACCTCCCATCGCCTTTCAGCCTTCTGTCCCTTATGTCAAGGAGGGTGATGGTGTTGCAGAAAATGCCATCAAGGTAATCACCCACATTGTTTCCTGTCTGCTGATTGAAGCCCAGCTTCCATGGTTCTTCTGGTCCTAAGCAATATGCCATGCTTCATTTCTGCGCAATTGTGTGCAACACACTCACACTGGTTGAGTTCCATTTGAATATTACCAAGGCCGAAAGCCCAACCTACGCCACCTTGGAATTTTTGGCTGCCTCATTGTCACACTCAACAATGAGTATACAGAACCTGCAACTCACACAAGACCAAGTTCTCCCCTCGGGCCTCACTTGGACTCTTCTTGGGTTTCGACACAGACAGTGAGTCTATTGCCCTCAGCTATGACTTTGCTGCACAGACCATTCTTCAGACATGCCACTATAACTGGCATGTAGCTTGTTGTTATGAATCACCCTCTGGAAACCTCTGGAACTTTCTAGAACATTCCTTCATGGAACCTTGTGGAACCTTCTGGAACCTTCTTTGCTTTCCTGACTTGTCTTGTTGTCATTGGTATCATTGGTATCATTGTATTACTAATTGATCTTTCAGGAACTTTCTTTGAGTCTTGACAAGGAAGACTCTCAAAAGGTATAAAAGGGGGATGGGGGACCTGTCCCATCCCTCAAGTGAATTATTGTTTCCAATACAATCATCACTCCTCTCAGTTCCTTGTCTGCCATGCCTTGCCTTGTCCTGCCATGTTCCTGACACTTGTGAAGTCCAGTTGGTGCATCTTTGATGTTGACAATGACAGATGGTGGAAGTGGTGATTCAATGACAGGTTCTGGTTCAGTGTTGATGGATGCTCCTTTGCAGTCTGCCATTGGAGCTATGCTCTCTTCAGGTTTGTCTTCATCTTGGACGAGGATGATCGTCGTTGTCATCATCGTCTTCCATATCTTGGGGAAGAGTTGGGGGTTGATCTGAGGAGTTTGTTGATGATGGTGGCTGTCCCCCCCTGGAAGCCTGGCGCAGTTGCTGGAGAGTACGAGAGGAGGGAGCACTGTCAGAAGGAGCTTGGATGATCAACAGTAAGAGTCAAGTGGTGGCTTGGCAGGCTAAAGAAGGAGAGTCATCAGTTTCAGGAAAATCTGTAAAATCATCAGAAAGAGAAGTTAAGAAATCAGAATTAAGAGATTGAAACTTAGCATCGCTGTGGACAAGGCCAGGAAAGACATCAATCTGGAAGAAACTGGTTCCTGACCCTTTGATAGTTCATTGTTGAGAAACATGGCTTCAACCAATCTCTTGCTGAACCCTGCCTTTTCTTTTGAGTAGACCCTCAACAGCAAACATTTGAAATCATCTTTGTGTTTGTCAATGACATCAACATCATGGCCAACACCGCAGCTCTCATTGCAAAAATTGAGGACGACTTTTGCACTGAGTACAGCTTGTCTCTCAGGGAAACCACTGTCGACCAAGTAATTCGCATCCACCTTGGGCACAACACTGAAGGTATCTGGATGGGTCTAGACGAATACACCAGGACAATTCTCACTGAAGAGAAAATGTGGGACAACCTGCACATTGCATCAACTCCAATGTCTATCACCTTTATGCATGACAAAACATCAATCAAACTCAGCAAGAGCGACTCAGCTGGTATTGATCCACACTCATGAAAATTCATTATCTCACAACACAAACTCAACCAGATATCGCATTGGCAACAAATGTGCTCTCCCAGTTCCAACTGAAGTCACACCAGTGCCATTGCAATGCACTCCACTGCCTGCTTTGTTACCTCTGAGGCACCTGGGACCACAGATTATTCTACAGACAAAGCCACAAACCGCTATGGCTCTTCACAAACAACACCCTTGAACCAGCCGCATATGCTGATGCATCCTGAGGGCCAACCTAGAGACTGCACATCGCACACTGGATATGTCTTTTCCTCATGGGCGCTGCTGTCTCTTGGGTCTCACGCAAACAACATCGAGTATCGCTATCCTCCACAGAAGCAGAATACTACTCACTTTCTGAAGCCTTCCAAGAAGCACAATCGCTCTTAGCCATATTATCAGAGTTGCAACTCTCTGCACAGCAGCCACTACCAATCCTTGAGGACAATCAATCTGCAATTGCACTGGTGCTCAACCCTCTCGCACATGCCCGCACAAAACACATTGACATACATGCTCATTTCCTCTAACAAGTTGTAGCCACTGGAGAGATCACTGCACACTATGTACCAACCAGCAACCAGATCGCAGACATTCTCACAAAACCACTCTCAATGTCTCAGCACCAGCGACTGTTGTCACTGCTTGGCCTCTGACCACACTCTGACCTTTCAAACACCCTTTCAGTTGAAGCCTCAGACGCTTACGCAAGCTTTGCATAATAGGTGCTACACTCATGGCCATTGTGCAGGGGGGTGTTAGGCGGAACTGACTGGTTAGCAGTAAGAGGCACAAGACAGACTTGAACCTATTGTGACTGTCAGTTATTGTTCTCACAATGCCCATGGGAGAGCAGGTCACCACCAATCCTGGGCGCTGGCTGCACTGTTGACAAATACTCTGAGTATTAAGTGGAATGGAAACCTGGTGTTAACAGTTTTCCTCCTCCTCTGCTCAAGCAGATAATGTAGGAGAGTTTTTTCCCTGTGCTGGTCACACTTGCCTAGGAACTATTATTGCGTGCAAATCATCATTTTGTATCAATTATTCATAACAGAGTTTTTCTCTTTCACTCCAAGTTGGGGAGAAGGACCACCCATGAACACACATCTCCACTTCATTCACTCCTTCCACTCCTCACTCAGAGTAGACTGTTTCAAAACAGACCTTCACTTTGCCATAATGGCCAAGAGCTATGGATATGAAAACCAGATGAATTCACTGGGATTACCTCGATGAAGAAGACGATGCTGGCACATTGCCTAAAAATTAAATACCTCACTATGTTGTGCGAACCTTTGATCAACTCACCCTTGTTCACCTGATTGCACAGCAGAATGCTGAAAGAAACCAAAAGGAATTGAAACAGAAACGAAAGACCTAGATTCTGGCCCACACCTACTCCAAATTGGAGAGAAAAAGGGGTGGCTGTTGTTTTACGACCTCCTTGCTCTGAAGTCTCAGAAAACAAAAGTCTCCTATACTGATGGGTCGGGCTGATGACTCAGAGTTGACAGTAAGATGGAGGTTGGAGGTGACTGACGTGCCACATTCCTTCAATGCTATAGCTAAAGTCGATTGAAGATCTCATAGACGACGTTTGGGCAAAACCTGTGGCGGGTCGTGGCAACTCACCACCGCCATAACAAGTCATCGAGTTTCTGCCAATAGGAACATTCAATTTGTCCTGTGACAATTTCACACCATCATCACTGTGACTTGTACAGTGGGGGGAAAAAAGTCTTCAGATGCCTTGTCAAAACTGCCTTGTCCTCCTGCCGCCACCACCTGATCTGCGGCTCCCACCGCCATCACTGTCCCCAAGATCACGTTCAAATTCAGCATGGAGAAAACAGCATCACACAAAGCACAATGCTGCAACATGCAAGACAGTTGTCAACATGCATGAGAAGGGATGGAGCATTCCCAGGATCAGCAACTTCGTTCTGATCAAGCAATCAAGCGCCCATAGTTTCATACAACGTTTTGACAAGACAGGAAGCCTGGTGGATCTCCTGCGCAGTGGACGGCCAAAAAAGCTCTCAGCCTACGATCTTGTCAAGAACAGGGCAGGACAGGACAAGGCAGACAAGGAACTGAGAGGAGTGATGATTGTATTGGAAACAATAATTCACTTGAGGGATGGGACAGGTCCCCCATCCCCCTTTTATACCTTTTGAGAGTCTTCCTTGTCAAGACTCAAAGAAAGTTCCAGAAAGAGCAATTAGTAATACAATGATACCAATGATACCAATGACAACAAGACAAGTCAGGAAAGCAAAGAAGGTTCCAGAAGGTTCCACAAGGTTCCATGAAGGAATGTTCTAGAAGGTTCCAGAGGTTTCCAGTGGGTGATTCATAACAGATCTACGACATCTGGCTCCAGCAACAAAAGGCTCTGCAGAGAATCGTCGTCGTTTGTTACAGGACATCTCAAACATCATGAATTCAGCCTGATCTCCTCCAGTTTCAACCAGAATCATTTGGAAGTACTTGCACCAGCTTGGAATTCACAGCTGTATTTCAAAGAAGAGGCCTTTTTTGTTTCTGAAGCATTGAGCAAGACGCCTGGCATTTGCTTGCAAGCATAAGGACTGAACCATCAAGGATTGGGCCAAAGTTATCTGGACTGACAAGGCAACTTTCGAAACTGGGAAGCAGGGCAAGGTCCGTGTATGGAGGAGAGCTGGGGAAAGCATGATGAAAGAGTGCTTGCAAGGTTCATACAAGAGTGGTCAGGAATCTTTCTCAATTTGGGGTTGTTTCATGGGTTCGAACCAGGATGCTTTTTGTTCATCAACGGCAGACTCAACTCATCCAAGTATCTTGACATTCTGGATGTGAAGTTTGAGGGTTTTCTGGACTATATGGATATAAAAATGGACTACCAACAGGACGTGACTGCCAATATCATCTATCAGCAAGACAATGCACCAGCTCACAAAGGAGTGAAAGTGGGGCAATGGTTTCAGAAACGTGGATTGAAAGTTCTGGACTGGCCCGCACAAAGCCCAGATCTAAACCCAATCGAGCATCTCTGGGAACACCTGAAACTAACAGTGCAAAAGGATCGCCCCTCAGGAATTCCAGCGTTGAAAAAATCAGTTGCAAGCGCATGGAGCAAATTCTCCCCTTTGTTTCTTCAACGTTTAGTTGAAAGTATGCCAAGGGGGAATCAAGGCTCTTATCAAAAACAAAGGTGGTTCTACCAAATATTGAGGTAGCTGCCCCTTGCACACATTTACTGTTCCAAGTTTTTTTTTTGGAAAGTGTGAATAAAAGGGTTTGAACTGGTGCCTTATTTTTAATTTTGTCCAAGTGTCCAAAGACTTTCTTCCACTGGCTGTACAGTGAGAAACAGTCCACCACCACCCAAATATCCAATAATGATGAGATATGCACAGCCATCCACCACTTCACCTATTTTTGTCTTCTTGGCATTAACCAGGGTGACATCCAAAGACCACAAACCAGAACTTTCAGGTGAACCAAGAACTCCCTGAGCCACCATTTGGAAGGAATCTGTCACTTCATCAAAGACGAGATACTCAAGCTTGTTTCCTTCTCAAAGTGATCCATATGCTTGTCCTTCAGAATCGCTATGTCGCGTCGACTTCCAAAGCTCTGGGAAAAACACTTCACGCAACCACCACCTAAAAACACATCTACACAACTGACCAGACCAAAAGCCAAACGCAAAACAAAGTAACATTTCCATCTGAATCATTTCAGGACTTCCACTGACTTGTTTATGCAACAAGCATCAGCAATGGCTTTGGCACCTTCATCAAATATCAAATTCCCTGCACACAGTTGCAATGTGCAAGTGGGCAAGCATAAAAAAGGAATAAGAAAAATGAAAAAGAAATGAAGGAAAAAGTCAGTGGTCAGTGCATCAAAATTGCAGAAGGAAGAGAGAAAAAGTTGACCAAATCTCCAAATGGTTTGGTTGGGTCATGCAAGTTTCACTCACCTCCAAGAGAGATTGTTTTCAGTGTGGAGTTCACCCTCAGGGCATCAGCAATGGCTTTGGCACCTACATCACCTATGGCATTCCCTGCACACAGTTGCAATGTGCAAGTGGGCAAGCATGAAAAAGGAATAAGAAAAATGAAAAGGAAATGAAGGAAAAAGTCAGTGGTCAGTGCATCAAAATTGCAGAAGGAAGGGACAAAGTTGACCAAATCTCCAAATAGTTTGGTTTAGTCATGCAAGTTTCACTCACTTTCAAGATTGATTGTTTGCAGTGTGGAGTTCACCTTCAGGGCATCAGCAATGGCTTTGGCACCTTCATCAAATATCAAATTCCCTGCACACAGTTGCAATGTGCAAGTGGGCAAGCATGAAAAAGGAATAAGAAAAATGAAAAAGAAATGAAGGAAAAAGTCAGTGGTCAGTGCATCAAAATTGCAGAAGGAAGAGAGAAAAAGTTGACCAAATCTCCAAATGGTTTGGTTGGGTCATGCAAGTTTCACTCACCTCCAAGAGAGATTGTTTGCAGTGTGGAGTTCACCCTCAGGGCATCAGCAATGGCTTTGGCACCTACATCACCTATGGAGTTGTCTGCACACAGTTGCAATGTGCAAGTGGGCAAGCATGAAAAAGGAATAAGAAAAATGAAAAAGAAATGAAGGAAAAAGTAAGTGGTCAGTGCATCAAAATTGCAGAAGGAAGGGACAAAGTTGACCAAATCTCCAAATAGATTGGTTCAGTCATGCAAGTTTCACTCACCTCCAAGATTGATTGTTTGCAGTGCGGTTATCTTCGTCAGGAGATCAGCAATGGCTTTGGCACCTTCAGCAGCATTGCGATTCACTGCACACAGTTGCAATGTGCAAGTGGGCAAGCATGAAAAATAAGAAAAATGAAAAAGAAATGAAGGAAAAAGTCAGTGGTCAGTGCATCAAGATTGCAGAAGGAAGGGACAAAGTTGACCAAAACTCCAAATAGATTGGTTCAGTCATGCAAGCTCTCTTTGCCCACACGGGCAGCCTCCTCCCACGGCCCATTTCCCACCCCATCTGTCCCCTCAAAAAACCGAGAGAAATGTCCGAAATTGTAGTCAGCACCACTTCTGCCTACGTTCCCGTGAAAGTGGCTGTGGTTGGCGCCATCGTCAACAAACGGCCTACGCCAGCCGGCGTCGCTGGCGCCTGCATTCCCATGAGAGCGGTCATTGCCATTGAAGGGGTCGTGACCGTTTTGGGTTTGTTGCCTCCTCCTTCCTCATCTCATCTCCGCCACCTCTACGGCCCGCACCATCTCCCAAACACCACTTCACTTCCAGCATCTCGGTGCCGAGCGTCACATAGAATGTCTCTAAACTAGTCTCCTCAGCGAGCATGAAGACATAGAGCCCAACTTGGCAGTCGAAGTTATTAGAGCAGACTCCTCGCACTGCTACTTTCAAATTGGAGCCAGAGCACGGGTTGGGGAACGGAACTTCGACGGAATTGAGCGATCGTGTTTCAAAGGTGGTATCTTCAACTTTGATTTCGAGGGAGGGCGCAGCGCTCTCAGCGTATTCGCCGTCGACGTCGACGCCGTCATCAAGTTCATCGCCGTCGACGCCTTCGTCTTCACCTTCATCGCGTCCGAGTTCGATGATGCGGCCGTCCGAAAAAGTCACTTCCTGTGAGTTTGAGGGGGAGGAGGTTAAGTGTGTGTGTGTGTGTGGAGCGATTTGCAGTCACGAAGTCGCACGCTTCTTCTCGTTGTCCACGCACACCCACGCACACCCGCGCACACACGGCACTAGACACACACACAGTCACACACACACAGTCGCACACACCACACACACACACACACACACACACACATACACACACACTCACACACACACGCACGAACGCACGCACGCACAGCACACGCACAGACCAGACTGGCGGCCACACCGGCCTGCATCAAAGAGGTGATGGTGCTGAACGACATCACGTCACAACCAGGGAGCTACAGAAACAATCGAAAATGGAATGTTCCAAACAGAGACATGTCTGTTCAGAGACAAGCTTTTCTCCTTCAGCAGTTTTAATTGAAGAGAAGAGTCAGTCTGGAGCCCAGTGTTTGGCAGTTGTTTCCCGTCTCCGGAAAACAACCATATTGGGATTTTTGTGTTGACAAAGGGCGCCACCATCCATCAACTGTTTTTGTCAGGACATAAGTGGAATGGAAAGGCCTTCAGAGAGGCCTGTCTCCGTAAGTGACAGGCAGCGAGGGGACACATCACTGGTGACAAACAAAGAACTGTGTGGTTGTTGACAGAAACATTCCGCGTCAGGCAGTTGTTTCCAAGCAAATGCAATTGTGTCCCTGTATTCTTGTCGAAACGTGTCCACAGCTCGTTGTTTCTGCAGCTCCCCGACGGCGTGGCAACGTTTCCATGACGAGCTGCTCCAGTCGATCCTGCTCTTGGCTGCCGCACGCCGCCTCGAACTATACACTTTCGACCGTCTGTCGATCCTTCCAGCGCATCCTAGCCATCGAGTCGCTGAAGCTGGACGTCGTCAAATCGCACCACCAGAGCGGCGATCTAACCCTAACTTTTCACCGGGGGATTTATTCGCTGCCAACCCCGGTGCTCAGCCCCCAAGGGGGCGAGCGACGAGGTGAGGAATCTGCAACTTGGTATAAAGTTAAACACAGTCTGAGGAAAGGCGAAGAATGTCCAAGTGTGAAACAGCAGGAAGGGACAAAGAGTACCAGGAAGAGGTCAGTGGAAGGGGTGAAGAGAGCAAAGAAGGGGAAGTAAACCACGAAACAATAGGAAAGGTCCACACAAGGTCACACAAATCTAGGAGGGAAGGACAACAAGGAAAAACAAAGATAACATATGAGGTAAACATCAACTGCAACTAAGGACACTCATTCAGATCACCCAGCACCAGCTGCACTGTCCGTCTCAGAGTCGATCCACCCATGTCCGTCCACCTTTCCGTCCACCCCCCTCACTCTCCTTCTTCTGCCACTTTCTCCTTCATCTCCCGGAACTTAGCGTTGCGCACAGGGTCGTGGGTGGTGATAACAACTGCGCGCGCGAGCTTGCGCACACGCGCTGCAGCCTGTCTCTCCTGCACAGTCAGCCTCCAGTCATCCAAACTCCCAGACTCCACCAGCGCATCCGCCTCCTCCTCCACCGTTGCCTCTGACACATCTGTGAAATTCTTCAGTCCTCCGCACTCAATGCACATGGAAGCTATCCTCCGTGCCAGCCTCATCCCCATCTTCTTGGACTCAATCCGCATCTTCCTTGAAATCTTGTCCTGGTCTGAAGCGCTGTAAGGCGCCCAGAACACCAGAGTGCGCTACGCCAAGTCCACACAGGAGATATTCAGCGCATCCTGCTCAGCCGTCGGTTTGAAGCTCAGGATGTGCTTCTGCGTACACACTTTGCCCCACACTTGGCGCAGTCCTGGTGAAAGGTCACAGTTCCAGCCAACCACATCAACAAGTGCCTCAGCCACTTCCTGTTGAAGGCTGCCCCAGATCAGATAATCTGACAGGGCACCATATGGGCCAGTACCTCAAGCGCCCTTGCCACCCCTGTAGGAGATGATTGCGCCTTCAGTTCCTCCAGAGCAACCTTGTGCATCCTCCCTGTGCCCAACTTCTCCACCATGTGTCTGTACATCTGAGCAGTTGTGTTGAGAGCATCACATGTGTGGTGCAGTCTGAAAAAATATCTGGCGTTCAGCATCATGTTCCTGTCTGCCACAGGCACCACTCCAAAGATCGGGTGCAGGGCTGCCTTTGAGCACGTCTTTCCAAGGGAGAGCGCCTGGCGCAAACACTTCTCCTGCAATGTCTGAGCTGAGGCAAGCTGGGTCTGAGTCAAAGGCCTAAGTGCAAAGCCATACTCCATCATCGGCCTCAGGAAACACATGCACACCCTGTATGAGTTGATGGGCCAAAACCCCCAGCCATTGAAACCCTGAGAGGCCAAAAAGGCCAGCATCCTCTCCGTCTTCTTCACTCTCATGGCCGAGGATGCGTCAAAGTCAATGCCGTTGCAAGTGCGCACTAGCCCCAGCTGGACAGTGGATTCTTCCTGTGGGAGCTCCACTCCATTCATCTTTAGTCGGAGATTCTCCTTGGCGGAGACCAACCACACACTTCTTGGCCGCAAAGGTCATACCCTGCCTCAGGGACCACTCGTACACCTTATCCAGCATCCTTTGAAGTACAACCGCGTCCTTGGAAAACACAGAAGAGTCGTCGGCAAACAGCAGAGAGTTCAGGGAGGTGGCACCAAAGGAGAGCATATGGTCTTTGAATGACATGGCGAGGGTCTGAGGCAGGCCGTTGATGGCAACATTGAACAGCATGGGTGACAGCACAGTCCCTTGGAGAAATCCCCTGGTCACATCAATCCTGTTAGACTTGGCCCCAAGAACCAGCAACTGGCAGACATTAAAGTCAAAGAGCGCTCTTAAAATAGGCAACAACTGCATCCTTGTGAATTCTGGGCTCTTGTCATTCTTGCCATACCAGATGGAGTCCCAAACCAGGCTCCTGTTTGTGCAATCATAAGCAGCCTTGATATCAAGGTAGACCACATGCATCCGGGGGTTCAGGTGCTGGAGCTCATGTAGAGTGTATGCTTGGTCCATGGTGGACTGCTTCTTCCTGAAACCGCCCTGGGCCTTGTGGATCATGCCTTCAACAACCCGCTCCACTTGAGGTGCAATCACCCGTTCAAAGACCAGTCTCATCCTTGAGCATAGAGAAATGGGCCTGTAGTTGGCAACATCAGTGTTTGGCCCCTTCTGCTTGTAGACCAAGGCCACATTGGCCACCGACCACAGAGAGGGAACCACCTGGAGGGAGGCCACCAACTGGAAAAGTCTGTGCAACACAGGAGCCACTACGTGCGGTGCAATGCACACAAGATCACCAAACAGAGCGTCCTCCCCAGGGGCAAAGCCCCTGGGGGCAACCCTGCATGCTTCTTCCACATTTACTTGCTTGATCCAGGCAACTTCCGACTTGCGCAGAGGAACCTTGGCAACTGTGACAGCAGAGGCAGCCATTGTTATGAATCACCCTCTGGAAACCTCTGGAACCTTCTGGAACATTCCTTCATGGAACCTTCTGGAACCTTCTGGAACATTCTAGAACATTCCTTCATGGAACGCGCAGCTGGCGCTTTACCAGCAGGAGGCCGTGGCCATGACGGATCCCGGGCGCGCATACCCACAGCAAGACTACACCGTCGCCACCACCCCTGCCATGCATCCAGCGCTTCACCAGCCTAGCTCACCACACATCCCGCCACCTTGTGGACCCTTCTGGAACCTTCTTTGCTTTCCTGACTTGTCTTGTTGTCATTGGTATCATTGGTATCATTGTATTACTAATTGCTCTTTCTGGAACTTTCTTTGAGTCTTGACAAGGAACACTCTCAAAAGGTATAAAAGGGGGATGGGGGACCTGTCCCACCCCTCAAGTGAATTATTGTTTCCAATACAATCATCACTCCTCTCAGTTCCTTGTCTGCCTTGTCCTGTCCTGCCCGGCAACACACTTCGTTGGATGATTGCCCTCAGCACACTGTACGGCTGGGACATGGAGATGATCGACATCTCCTCAGCTTACCTGTACAGGATCCTAGACATACCAATCTACATGGCACCACCACCTGGCGTATCGGTTTCCCCCAGACTAGTGTGGCTGCTGCTGAAGGGTCTCTACAGGCTGAGGCAATCAGGATGGACTTGGTATTGGCATCTAGCCCTCCACCTTCGTTCAAAAGGCTTTGCTGAGAGCCAGGCAGACCCCTGCCTCTTCTGGTGCTGGAACAAGTGCAGGCTCTGCTTCATTCTGGTGTATGTCGACGACCTTCCACTCTTTGGTCACTGCTGCCATCAAGGAGGCTGTTGCAGACCTCAAGACGGAGTTCAAGCTTCAAGAGCTGGGAAAGCTCAGCTACATTCTCTCAATGGAAGTCATTTGTGGTTCAAACTTCACAATTCTCCATCAGACTAACTTCCTCCTGAACTTCCTCTCGCACTTTGAGGCTAAGCACAGACCTGTGACGCCTCGCAACGCACCACTCAAGGTAACAACCAAGCTCACCCCTCGCAACTGGCACTCCACCGACCCTAGTGAGGAGAGTGTCGACAGCACTGAGTACGTCCATGTGATTGGCAGCCTCAACTACGCTGTAACGTCAACAAGACCAGACCTGGCACTCAGTGTCAGCTTTCTTGGTTCCTTTGCTCAAGACCTGTGCATCCGGCACTGGCACAAGCTACTCAACATTGTGGGGTATGTCAAGGCCACCTCCAGTTGGACTTCGCTACAGCTCAGACAGGAACAACCAAGTTGTTGGCTATGCTGATGCATCGTACAACTCCCGCCACGACTCTCGCTCACAGATAGCATACCTGGTGCTATTAGCAGGGGGAGCCATAGCATGGAAGTCAACAAGATCAGCAACTGTCCCAACTTCATCCACAGCAGCAGAGTACATTGCACTCAGTGAGCTTGGTCAGGAACTTGAGGCCATCAACAACCTCCACCTATCAATTCAGCATCCCCTCAAGCTACCAATCGTTGCCTATGAGGACAACACACCATCAATCCACATGACAGTTAACGACCTTCACACTGATCGTTCCAAGCAGTACCACCACATTCGGTCACTTGTTGAGGAAGGACTTGTGCAAGTTGAGTACGTCTACTCAATTGACCAGCTTGCAGACCTCCTACCAAGCCACATGGACGTGATATGGTCAACGAGGGCCAGACTCTACTTGGACTGGTTGACTCAACTGAGAAACCAAGACGATACCTGCAACGTCACAAGAAAATCCTAGAGACAAGATCAAAACGATGTGAGGAACATACTTGACAAAAGAGTATCAAGAAGAAGGAACGGAAGAACTTGGACCACGCTGCCATGTGGAAGGCGCGGCTGGCGCGCAAAGGGAAATCAGCAGGTTTGGCCCAAAAGGTAGGGGAGGACACTGGACAAACTTTCTTTACCTTTTGCCTTATTCAGCTCTTCATGTTTTCATTCCTACCCTTTTGAAGTTCACTCCTCAGCAGCATTTTCCCAGATATTTTCACTTCCTTTCCCTGCCACTTTTTCCCCAGATCAGCCAATTGATTTGGGTTTTTCATCCAAGCAGGGGCTTCAAGCACCCTTCCCAGTTTCTCACCTCTGGAGGATTTTGTTTGAGGTCTAGGAAGGGCATGTGTGCAAGGGGGAGTGTTGGAATATGCCCCTGTGTGTGACAATTGACAAGAAGAAAAAAAAAAGAATTGATCACAGACCTGACTTGTCACACCCTCCTCACAACCACACTCTCGTCCGCCTTCCACAACTCTCTCGCTCGTCTCACTGCCGGATTTCAACAAAAACAAGCATTCACATCACGAGGCGGGGAGGGACCTCGGGAGCCTTGGCGGGGCGGCCCGCTGTGGGCGCGGACCCAGGACCGGCCGATCCGGGGTCGGCAGCGTCGAATCCGATCGGGTGGGCGATCACCTGATCGATGGTGAGGCCACAGGATGGTGCCGAGGCGGCGGAGGACTCTTCCAGCATCGAGGGCGCCATCGGCGACGAACGGTTGGGGGGGCCAGGCGGTTGGAGGCCATTGTCTTGCCGCCACCTCTACACAAGCGGCGGCGCGACGGCGAGGGGCTCCGGGTGGGGTGGAGGGCATGTTGGGGGGGAAGGCCAATGACGACATAGAAAGTTCTTCCTTCTTTCTTTTCTCTTCGTCCACTTCACTCCCTTCGTCGCCTCCTTGGCCGTTCGTCGTCATGGCCAGCCCTCCCGCGCGAAGAACGTCATCGACCTCCTCGCCGAAAAGCACTTCCTCTCCCTCTTCGCAATCTAGTCACTGAGGACTGGCCCAGAGACAGGCAGACAACCAACATCGCAGGAGGAAGACTGATGGACAAGTGGCCAGCTAAACAAGTCAGTTTCTGGCCCTTTGTGGCGGACTTGATTTTGACTTGGAACCAACTCGAAATCAACTTGAAATCAAGTCGGTTCCCCAAAGTTTTAGGGATACAGCTGTAAGGAGAATCAGAGAAAAGGAAAGGAGAAAAAAGGTGAAGGACACAAACAGGACAAGGCAAGGACATAGCGTTCTTGTTCACAACATACGGCTGGTCAAGCTGTCCAAGACGCATGCCGACCGTCAAGGAGTTTTCTACCACGTTTGCGTGCGCAGCAAGGTCGTGTCCACGCGGTGGTGGGCACAACGGCGGCACTGTAGGCCATCGCTGGTCACATAGCTACCATTTTGCATCAGAAACGAATCAACTTTATTCTTTACTCATGGAAAGATGCTTCATTCACGAAGAACAATGACATTTCTTGGCTTTTCCACCACTACCCAAGACCTGCCACCACCAGTTTTTGACTTGTCCAATCGCACCTTTCACAAAGCCTCATGTTGAAAACAACTGTTTCTAATTTTTTTTCCTGGTGCTTTACAGTAAGCCTCATCTTCAGGTTCAGACCTTTGCTTCTTGTGGAACTTGCTAAGTTGTCCTCCTCTTGAAAATGCCTTGTCAATGTTGTAAGTGGATTAAGGTCTGATATTTTTCCCAAAAATTAGTGAGGTTTTGTGAATGTATACAGAAACTTACCTGTCGCCATATGGTGGTTTTCTATCATCCAAAAAAAGACTACATTGGGGAAAGACTGTTCCAAAACCTGGGATGGAGATAAACGGCTGGTGCTTCTTGTAACAAATTCTGCAAGCCACATGTCTGCAACAAACCCCATCACCAGAGTCAAGTAAATTGGCTGGAATTCACTCATAAGAAGCATGCAATTGAACGTGGCGCCGTGGCCCATTAATGTTAGTAAGAGGCAGGTAAAAATAGTTCAGAGGGCTCACCGCTGAAAAGGTTGCACAAACGTTTGACTTATTCTGTTGAATGGGAACCTCCGGATAGTTGATGCAAGTAACATTCTTCCACACGTTTGGTATGTTTGTGACTGAACGGACTTCTCGAATGATTGACAGAATCTTTGATGTCAGCTCCACAGGTCTTTGATAATTCAGGAGCACATCACTCGAACTACCTTAGAATAGGCCCTCCAAGCAGCTAATTGGAAGTGGCTTTCCCCAAAAAGGAATATAAAGACTACCTGCACGTAATGAAAGTTCTTCTGAACAATACTCAAAATAGATACACATGGAATTGATAACAACAAGAAAACTCAGTGAGAATATCTGACTTGATCATCCAGGTCGTTTTGTCTTGCCTCACCAAAGATGTGCGCCAGAATCATCACTAATCAATTCAAGAAGGCACACTGAAGCAGTGTCATAAGTATCCGGGTCTGACTCTTCAGGATGAAGGACTGCCAAGTGACATCCAGGCCCAGGGAAGAAGTCCTCCCAACAATATTCCTCATCATCTTCCAGTCAGCCTCAATTGATGGTAACTCGGCTGCTTTTTTGGTCATCGACGTGATTGATAAAGCATCTTCTCCATCCAACTGATCCTTCTTCCTTTCTGCTGCTTGCGCTGTTTTTTCCAAATCCTCCCCGACTGAAGCCAAAGCTGTGCCTTCACAGTCATCAAATCCATCATCGTACCATTCCTTGAGGTTATCAGTGTGCTGGACACACCTATGCCTTTTTGCAGGGCGCTATTAACTGCTCCTGTTGTATTTGAGATTAGGTTCCTGAGATAAAAACCCTCATTTCCCACTTCTCTCTCTTATTCTGCAGTTGTGTTGCACCCTTGGGAGTGCCCTTCCGTTTCCCCTCGCACTGGCCTGCAGCCACACGAGTAATCGGTGCTCCCACACCGATCCTTCAGAGGATTGTCCCTCTGAATGTTCATTCTTTGTGTTTGAGACCCCTGTTAGACAGATCAGTGTAGTAGGGTTGAAACACCCCCTAGAAAACAGCCCAATAAAGTTAGTTTTAGCCTATTATTTGCTTTCCCTCACTCTAGGGCCCAGATCCCAGGGTCAAAGGAGTGAGTATAGTCTCACACTAACACCTGCTGTGTCTACCTGGGGCCTAGGTTTGAATCCCGGGGACGGAAGCAAAACGGGGAATTGCTCTAAAAATCATCTGATAAGGACACCCCGCCCGCTCCTCCGAGGGACCCCCAGCTCGGTTAGTCATGGCCCAGTGGCTGGCTGTGGCGAGACAGCTCAAATAACAGGAAGAGCTAGCATTTCACTCAGAGAGGCAACTCTGGTGTGCTAGCTTGGGGCGTTGCGGTTAAGTTGAGTGATGCCCATGAAAGTGGGCTATACTGACTGGTGTGACTGATGAGAGCAGCTGTCGGTGTGCTAAGCATGACTAACGTTTCACAGTGCCAAGTGTATAAGTTGTGCCCCAGTCGGGGGGTCTGAGGGTTCGACCCCCTCCTAGGTATGCAAACAAGCTGGCAACATCTGTACCCTCAACTTCCAACCCAACCTCTTTACCACTCCTCTCACAACAGGTCCTCCCAGCCACTGCCGTCATCTCAAATACCCCTGTCTTTGGCCAACTTCGACGACAACTGCTTGTCCTCACACGCCTCTCACATCATTTTGCTCTTCTGACCAACTCAGCCTTTGCCCACATCGCCCACACTCTGACCTGTTCATTGGGAAGCCACGTTTGTTGTTCTCCACTCTGGTATTTAACCCTCTTCGGCACCCTCCCTGGCTCTGCTTGTTGCAAGCATCAACTTCAAATCCTCAGCAACACTTTGCCCACCAAAATAGTTCTACACCAACAACACCCTCAAGTCTACCCCAATGGCCTCTGTTGTTACCACAGAGCATGCCTGGCAATGCCCTGCAGCTGCTGACGCCATTACCATGATTCACAACACCTTTGCTGAAACTCTTTCCTCCTATGTTCCTCCTGCACCTCATGGTTGCTCTTCTCCCCAAGCCCGTCCCATTTACTGGCTCTCCCACCCTGAATTTCTCTTTGATCATCAATCTTGTATCAATTTTTCCTCCCTCCTTCGTGGCTTCACCCCCAATCCTTTTATGACACCTTATTTTCACGTGATAACCCTGCTGCCTCTGTCCTTAAAACCCTTGTCACCGATTTCCATCAGCTCCTTCTTGACGCTCTTCAACTCATTTGGATTCCCCATTGCGACAACACTATCTCTTGGGAGAAGTCACAGTCCATCAAGCCATCTGACAAGCGCTCCAAGCCCCACAGATCCCCTCCACCAAATTCCCAGGCCTCTCACCCACTGTCTTCTCCAATCGTCAACCTTTCCCTCCCTCCCACTCCATCATCCCACAGAACTCGTAACAGCCCTTCACAACCCTCTCAACCTCTCTGCACCAGGTGTAGTTGGCGGCACTCCACTGACACTTGCCCAGGCATCTGGCTTTAGCGCACCAAGGCTTCTTCCAGATGGATTGACCACTACCTTGGCTGCATAAAACTTGTTGCAGGCATTATCTGGCTTCACCATGCAATAGAACTTCCCTCACACCAACAAGCAAGAGCCACTTGTCACCCACTCCAGCTGAGCCCCCTGATGTTCACTGAGCCCACTCTGTTTGTCTCATCCCAAAATGGAAAGAAGAGCAAAAAAACTTGGCAGCGCCATCAATACTGCCGGTCGAGTCAGGCTGTGGAAGCGCCAGACACCTCCTTGGTTACGTAACTTCGAGCTTGTGGGCATGTCCTGTGGTGCTTCGCAGTCTCTACCTTCATGTATCTCGTGTTTGTGGGGTTCCGAAAGTGTTAGGCGGAACTGAATGGTTAGCAGCAAGAGGCACAAGATGGACCCGAACCTATTGTGACTGTCAGTTATCGTTCTCACGATGCCCATTGGAGAGCGAGCCACTGCCAATGCAGACCTGGGCGCTGGCTTGTGCTGATGACAAATACTCCGAGTGTCAGGAACAGGGCAGGACAGGACAAGGCAGACAAGGAACTGAGAGGAGTGATGATTGTATTGGAAACAATAATTCACTTGAGGGGTGGGACAGGTCCCCCATCCCCCTTTTATACCTTTTGAGAGTGTTCCTTGTCAAGACTCAAAGAAAGTTCCAGAAAGAGCAATTAGTAATACAATGATACCAATGATACCAATGACAACAAGACAAGTCAGGAAAGCAAAGAAGGTTCCAGAAGGGTCCACAAGGTGGCGGGATGTGTGGTGAGCTAGGCTGGTGAAGCGCTGGATGCATGGCAGGGGTGGTGGCGACGGTGTAGTCTTGCTGTGGGTATGCGCGCCCGGGATCCGTCATGGCCACGGCCTCCTGCTGGTAAAGCGCCAGCTGCGCGTTCCATGAAGGAATGTTCTAGAATGTTCCAGAAGGTTCCAGAAGGTTCCATGAAGGAATGTTCCAGAAGGTTCCAGAGGTTTCCAGAGGGTGATTCATAACAATGGCTGCCTCTGCTGTCACAGTTGCCAAGGTTCCTCTGCGCAAGTCGGAAGTTGCCTGGATCAAGCAAGTAAATGTGGAAGAAGCATGCAGGGTTGCCCCCAGGGGCTTTGCCCCTGGGGAGGACGCTCTGTTTGGTGATCTTGTGTGCATTGCACCGCACGTAGTGGCTCCTGTGTTGCACAGACTTTTCCAGTTGGTGGCCTCCCTCCAGGTGGTTCCCTCTCTGTGGTCGGTGGCCAATGTGGCCTTGGTCTACAAGCAGAAGGGGCCAAACACTGATGTTGCCAACTACAGGCCCATTTCTCTATGCTCAAGGATGAGACTGGTCTTTGAACGGGTGATTGCACCTCAAGTGGAGCGGGTTGTTGAAGGCATGATCCACAAGGCCCAGGGCGGTTTCAGGAAGAAGCAGTCCACCATGGACCAAGCATACACTCTACATGAGCTCCAGCACCTGAACCCCCGGATGCATGTGGTCTACCTTGATATCAAGGCTGCTTATGATTGCACAAACAGGAGCCTGGTTTGGGACTCCATCTGGTATGGCAAGAATGACAAGAGCCCAGAATTCACAAGGATGCAGTTGTTGCCTATTTTAAGAGCGCTCTTTGACTTTAATGTCTGCCAGTTGCTGGTTCTTGGGGCCAAGTCTAACAGGATTGATGTGACCAGGGGATTTCTCCAAGGGACTGTGCTGTCACCCATGCTGTTCAATGTTGCCATCAACGGCCTGCCTCAGACCCTCGCCATGTCATTCAAAGACCATATGCTCTCCTTTGGTGCCACCTCCCTGAACTCTCTGCTGTTTGCCGACGACTCTTCTGTGTTTTCCAAGGACGCGGTTGTACTTCAAAGGATGCTGGATAAGGTGTACGAGTGGTCCCTGAGGCAGGGTATGACCTTTGCGGCCAAGAAGTGTGTGGTTGGTCTCCGCCAAGGAGAATCTCCGACTAAAGATGAATGGAGTGGAGCTCCCACAGGAAGAATCCACTGTCCAGCTGGGGCTAGTGCGCACTTGCAACGGCATTGACTTTGACGCATCCTCGGCCATGAGAGTGAAGAAGACGGAGAGGATGCTGGCCTTTTTGGCCTCTCAGGGTTTCAATGGCTGGGGGTTTTGGCCCATCAACTCATACAGGGTGTGCATGTGTTTCCTGAGGCCGATGATGGAGTATGGCTTTGCACTTAGGCCTTTGACTCAGACCCAGCTTGCCTCAGCTCAGACATTGCAGGAGAAGTGTTTGCGCCAGGCGCTCTCCCTTGGAAAGACGTGCTCAAAGGCAGCCCTGCACCCGATCTTTGGAGTGGTGCCTGTGGCAGACAGGAACATGATGCTGAACGCCAGATATTTTTTCAGACTGCACCACACATGTGATGCTCTCAACACAACTGCTCAGATGTACAGACACATGGTGGAGAAGTTGGGCACAGGGAGGATGCACAAGGTTGCTCTGGAGGAACTGAAGGCGCAATCATCTCCTACAGGGGTGGCAAGGGCGCTTGAGGTACTGGCCCATATGGTGCCCTGTCAGATTATCTGATCTGGGGCAGCCTTCAACAGGAAGTGGCTGAGGCACTTGTTGATGTGGTTGGCTGGAACTGTGACCTTTCACCAGGACTGCGCCAAGTGTGGGGCAAAGTGTGTACGCAGAAGCACATCCTGAGCTTCAAACCGACGGCTGAGCAGGATGCGCTGAATATCTCCTGTGTGGACTTGGCGTAGCGCACTCTGGTGTTCTGGGCGCCTTACAGCGCTTCAGACCAGGACAAGATTTCAAGGAAGATGCGGATTGAGTCCAAGAAGATGGGGATGAGGCTGGCACGGAGGATAGCTTCCATGTGCATTGAGTGCGGAGGACTGAAGAATTTCACAGATGTGTCAGAGGCAACGGTGGAGGAGGAGGCGGATGCGCTGGTGGAGTCTGGGAGTTTGGATGACTGGAGGCTGACTGTGCAGGAGAGACAGGCTGCAGCGCGTGTGCGCAAGCTCGCGCGCGCAGTTGTTATCACCACCCACGACCCTGTGCGCAACGCTAAGTTCCGGGAGATGAAGGAGAAAGTGGCAGAAGAAGGAGAGTGAGGGGGGTGGACGGAAAGGTGGACGGACATGGGTGGATCGACTCTGAGACGGACAGTGCAGCTGGTGCTGGGTGATCTGAATGAGTGTCCTTAGTTGCAGTTGATGTTTACCTCATATGTTATCTTTGTTTTTCCTTGTTGTCCTTCCCTCCTAGATTTGTGTGACCTTGTGTGGACCTTTCCTATTGTTTCGTGGTTTACTTCCCCTTCTTTGCTCTCTTCACCCCTTCCACTGACCTCTTCCTGGTACTCTTTGTCCCTTCCTGCTGTTTCACACTTGGACATTCTTCGCCTTTCCTCAGACTGTGTTTAACTTTATACCAAGTTGCAGATTCCTCACCTCGTCGCTCGCCCCCTTGGGGGCTGAGCACCGGGGTTGGCAGCGAATAAATCCCCCGGTGAAAAGTTAGGGTTAGATCGCCGCTCTGGTGGTGCGATTTGACGACGTCCAGCTTCAGCGACTCGATGGCTAGGATGCGCTGGAAGGATCGACAGACGGTCGAAAGTGTATAGTTCGAGGCGGCGTGCGGCAGCCAAGAGCAGGATCGACTGGAGCAGCTCGTCATGGAAACGTTGCCACGCCGTCGGGGAGCTGCAGAAACAACGAGCTGTGGACACGTTTCGACAAGAATACAGGGACACAATTGCATTTGCTTGGAAACAACTGCCTGACGCGGAATGTTTCTGTCAACAACCACACAGTTCTTTGTTTGTCACCAGTGATGTGTCCCCTCGCTGCCTGTCACTTACGGAGACAGGCCTCTCTGAAGGCCTTTCCATTCCACTTATGTCCTGACAAAAACAGTTGATGGATGGTGGCGCCCTTTGTCAACACAAAAATCCCAATATGGTTGTTTTCCGGAGACGGGAAACAACTGCCAAACACTGGGCTCCAGACTGACTCTTCTCTTCAATTAAAACTGCTGAAGGAGAAAAGCTTGTCTCTGAACAGACATGTCTCTGTTTGGAACATTCCATTTTCGATTGTTTCTGTAGCTCCCTGGTTGTGACGTGATGTCGTTCAGCACCATCACCTCTTTGATGCAGGCCGGTGTGGCCGCCAGTCTGGTCTGTGCGTGTGCTGTGCGTGCGTGCGTTCGTGCGTGTGTGTGTGAGTGTGTGTGTATGTGTGTGTGTGTGTGTGTGTGTGTGTGGTGTGTGCGACTGTGTGTGTGTGACTGTGTGTGTGTCTAGTGCCGTGTGTGCGCGGGTGTGCGTGGGTGTGCGTGGACAACGAGAAGAAGCGTGCGACTTCGTGACTGCAAATCGCTCCACACACACACACACACTTAACCTCCTCCCCCTCAAACTCACAGGAAGTGACTTTTTCGGACGGCCGCATCATCGAACTCGGACGCGATGAAGGTGAAGACGAAGGCGTCGACGGCGATGAACTTGATGACGGCGTCGACGTCGACGGCGAATACGCTGAGAGCGCTGCGCCCTCCCTCGAAATCAAAGTTGAAGATACCACCTTTGAAACACGATCGCTCAATTCCGTCGAAGTTCCGTTCCCCAACCCGTGCTCTGGCTCCAATTTGAAAGTAGCAGTGCGAGGAGTCTGCTCTAATAACTTCGACTGCCAAGTTGGGCTCTATGTCTTCATGCTCGCTGAGGAGACTAGTTTAGAGACATTCTATGTGACGCTCGGCACCGAGATGCTGGAAGTGAAGTGGTGTTTGGGAGATGGTGCGGGCCGTAGAGGTGGCGGAGATGAGATGAGGAAGGAGGAGGCAACAAACCCAAAACGGTCACGACCCCTTCAATGGCAATGACCGCTCTCATGGGAATGCAGGCGCCAGCGACGCCGGCTGGCGTAGGCCGTTTGTTGACGATGGCGCCAACCACAGCCACTTTCACGGGAACGTAGGCAGAAGTGGTGCTGACTACAATTTCGGACATTTCTCTCGGTTTTTTGAGGGGACAGATGGGGTGGGAAATGGGCCGTGGGAGGAGGCTGCCCGTGTGGGCAAAGAGAGCTTGCATGACTGAACCAATCTATTTGGAGTTTTGGTCAACTTTGTCCCTTCCTTCTGCAATCTTGATGCACTGACCACTGACTTTTTCCTTCATTTCTTTTTCATTTTTCTTATTTTTCATGCTTGCCCACTTGCACATTGCAACTGTGTGCAGTGAATCGCAATGCTGCTGAAGGTGCCAAAGCCATTGCTGATCTCCTGACGAAGATAACCGCACTGCAAACAATCAATCTTGGAGGTGAGTGAAACTTGCATGACTGAACCAATCTATTTGGAGATTTGGTCAACTTTGTCCCTTCCTTCTGCAATTTTGATGCACTGACCACTTACTTTTTCCTTCATTTCTTTTTCATTTTTCTTATTCCTTTTTCATGCTTGCCCACTTGCACATTGCAACTGTGTGCAGACAACTCCATAGGTGATGTAGGTGCCAAAGCCATTGCTGATGCCCTGAGGGTGAACTCCACACTGCAAACAATCTCTCTTGGAGGTGAGTGAAACTTGCATGACCCAACCAAACCATTTGGAGATTTGGTCAACTTTTTCTCTCTTCCTTCTGCAATTTTGATGCACTGACCACTGACTTTTTCCTTCATTTCTTTTTCATTTTTCTTATTCCTTTTTCATGCTTGCCCACTTGCACATTGCAACTGTGTGCAGGGAATTTGATATTTGATGAAGGTGCCAAAGCCATTGCTGATGCCCTGAAGGTGAACTCCACACTGCAAACAATCAATCTTGAAAGTGAGTGAAACTTGCATGACTAAACCAAACTATTTGGAGATTTGGTCAACTTTGTCCCTTCCTTCTGCAATTTTGATGCACTGACCACTGACTTTTTCCTTCATTTCCTTTTCATTTTTCTTATTCCTTTTTCATGCTTGCCCACTTGCACATTGCAACTGTGTGCAGGGAATGCCATAGGTGATGTAGGTGCCAAAGCCATTGCTGATGCCCTGAGGGTGAACTCCACACTGAAAACAATCTCTCTTGGAGGTGAGTGAAACTTGCATGACCCAACCAAACCATTTGGAGATTTGGTCAACTTTTTCTCTCTTCCTTCTGCAATTTTGATGCACTGACCACTGACTTTTTCCTTCATTTCTTTTTCATTTTTCTTATTCCTTTTTTATGCTTGCCCACTTGCACATTGCAACTGTGTGCAGGGAATTTGATATTTGATGAAGGTGCCAAAGCCATTGCTGATGCTTGTTGCATAAACAAGTCAGTGGAAGTCCTGAAATGATTCAGATGGAAATGTTACTTTGTTTTGCGTTTGGCTTTTGGTCTGGTCAGTTGTGTAGATGTGTTTTTAGGTGGTGGTTGCGTGAAGTGTTTTTCCCAGAGCTTTGGAAGTCGACGCGACATAGCGATTCTGAAGGACAAGCATATGGATCACTTTGAGAAGGAAACAAGCTTGAGTATCTCGTCTTTGATGAAGTGACAGATTCCTTCCAAATGGTGGCTCAGGGAGTTCTTGGTTCACCTGAAAGTTCTGGTTTGTGGTCTTTGGATGTCACCCTGGTTAATGCCAAGAAGACAAAAATAGGTGAAGTGGTGGATGGCTGTGCATATCTCATCATTATTGGATATTTGGGTGGTGGTGGACTGTTTCTCACTGTACAGCCAGTGGAAGAAAGTCTTTGGACACTTGGACAAAATTAAAAATAAGGCACCAGTTCAAACCCTTTTATTCACACTTTCCAAAAAAAAAACTTGGAACAGTAAATGTGTGCAAGGGGCAGCTACCTCAATATTTGGTAGAACCACCTTTGTTTTTGATAAGAGCCTTGATTCCCCCTTGGCATACTTTCAACTAAACGTTGAAGAAACAAAGGGGAGAATTTGCTCCATGCGCTTGCAACTGATTTTTTCAACGCTGGAATTCCTGAGGGGCGATCCTTTTGCACTGTTAGTTTCAGGTGTTCCCAGAGATGCTCGATTGGGTTTAGATCTGGGCTTTGTGCGGGCCAGTCCAGAACTTTCAATCCACGTTTCTGAAACCATTGCCCCACTTTCACTCCTTTGTGAGCTGGTGCATTGTCTTGCTGATAGATGATATTGGCAGTCACGTCCTGTTGGTAGTCCATTTTTATATCCATATAGTCCAGAAAACCCTCAAACTTCACATCCAGAATGTCAAGATACTTGGATGAGTTGAGTCTGCCGTTGATGAACAAAAAGCATCCTGGTTCGAACCCATGAAACAACCCCAAATTGAGAAAGATTCCTGACCACTCTTGTATGAACCTTGCAAGCACTCTTTCATCATGCTTTCCCCAGCTCTCCTCCATACACGGACCTTGCCCTGCTTCCCAGTTTCGAAAGTTGCCTTGTCAGTCCAGATAACTTTGGCCCAATCCTTGATGGTTCAGTCCTTATGCTTGCAAGCAAATGCCAGGCGTCTTGCTCAATGCTTCAGAAACAAAAAAGGCCTCTTCTTTGAAATACAGCTGTGAATTCCAAGCTGGTGCAAGTACTTCCAAATGATTCTGGTTGAAACTGGAGGAGATCAGGCTGAATTCATGATGTTTGAGATGTCCTGTAACAAACGACGACGATTCTCTGCAGAGCCTTTTGTTGCTGGAGCCAGATGTCGTAGATCTGTTATGAATCACCCACTGGAAACCTCTGGAACCTTCTAGAACATTCCTTCATGGAACCTTGTGGAACCTTCTGGAACCTTCTTTGCTTTCCTGACTTGTCTTGTTGTCATTGGTATCATTGGTATCATTGTATTACTAATTGCTCTTTCTGGAACTTTCTTTGAGTCTTGACAAGGAAGACTCTCAAAAGGTATAAAAGGGGGATGGGGGACCTGTCCCATCCCTCAAGTGAATTATTGTTTCCAATACAATCATCACTCCTCTCAGTTCCTTGTCTGCCTTGTCCTGTCCTGCCCTGTTCTTGACAAGATCGTAGGCTGAGAGCTTTTTTGGCCGTCCACTGCGCAGGAGATCCACCAGGCTTCCTGTCTTGTCAAAACGTTGTATGAAACTATGGGCGCTTGATTGCTTGATCAGAACGAAGTTGCTGATCCTGGGAATGCTCCATCCCTTCTCATGCATGTTGACAACTGTCTTGCATGTTGCAGCATTGTGCTTTGTGTGATGCTGTTTTCTCCATGCTGAATTTGAACGTGATCTTGGGGACAGTGATGGCGGTGGGAGCCGCAGATCAGGTGGTGGCGGCAGGAGGACAAGGCAGTTTTGACAAGGCATCTGAAGACTTTTTTCCCCCCACTGTACAAGTCACAGTGATGATGGTGTGAAATTGTCACAGGACAAATTGAATGTTCCTATTGGCAGAAACTCGATGACTTGTTATGGCGGTGGTGAGTTGCCACGACCCGCCACAGGTTTTGCCCAAACGTCGTCTATGAGATCTTCAATCGACTTTAGCTATAGCATTGAAGGAATGTGGCACGTCAGTCACCTCCAACCTCCATCTTACTGTCAACTCTGAGTCATCAGCCCGACCCATCAGTATAGGAGACTTTTGTTTTCTGAGACTTCAGAGCAAGGAGGTCGTAAAACAACAGCCACCCCTTTTTCTCTCCAATTTGGAGTAGGTGTGGGCCAGAATCTAGGTCTTTCGTTTCTGTTTCAATTCCTTTTGGTTTCTTTCAGCATTCTGCTGTGCAATCAGGTGAACAAGGGTGAGTTGATCAAAGGTTCGCACAACATAGTGAGGTATTTAATTTTTAGGCAATGTGTCAGCATCGTCTTCTTCATCGAGGTAATCCCAGTGAATTCATCCGGTTTTCATATCCATAGCTCTTGGCCATTATGGCAAAGTGAAGGTCTGTTTTGAAACAGTCTACTCCAAGTGAGTGAGTGGAAGGAGTGAATGAAGTGGAGATGTGTGTTCATGGGTGGTCCTTCTCCCCAACTTGGAGAGAAAGAGAAAAACTCTGTTATGAATTATTGATACATAATGATGATATGCACGCTGTAATAGTTGCTAGGCAAGCGCACAGTGTCAGGAACAGGGCAGGACAGGACAAGGCAGACAAGGAACTGAGAGGAGTGATGATTGTATTGGAAACAATAATTCACTTGAGGGATGGGACAGGTCCCCCATCCCCCTTTTATACCTTTTGAGAGTGTTCCTTGTCAAGACTCCAAGAAAGTTCCAGAAAGAGCAATTAGTAATGCAATGATACCAATGATACCAATGACAACAAGACAAGTCAGGAAAGCAAAGAAGGTTCCAGAAGGTTCCACAAGGTTCCATGAAGGAATGTTCTAGAAGGTTCCAGAAGGTTCCAGAAAGTTCCATGAAGGAATGTTCTAGAATGTTCCAGAGGTTTCCAGAGGGTGATTCATAACATCATCTCCCCCTTTTAGGCCTCTTCTGCAACTTGGTGGGGTACCTGGTCTTGAACTTGAGCAGAAGGTCTTGACAGTGAGTGAGGTTTGACTCAGGTTCCCAGGTGTTGTCAGCATCTGAGTAACCCTTCCACTTAACAAGGAACTTGAGTGTCCTTCCAAACCACTTGGCATCTAAGATTTGTTCAACCTCAAATTCCTCTTCACCTTCTACCTCAACTGGAGGAGGAGGAGGAACAACTCTGCCTGGAATGGAATTGGCCACAAACTTCTCTAAAAGGCTGACATGGAAAACTGGGTGGATCTTCATGGATGCAGGGAGATCCAGCTTGAAGGTGACTGGATTGATTTGCTCCAAGATCTTGAAAGGTCTCAACTTGAGGTTGTCTAGCTTGGGACTTGGTCTTTTGGACTGCAAGTTCTTCCTCATGCCTGGCCAGTAAAAGTCTCTGGAAACAAGCTCATATGTCTTGTGCTCTCCTGGGTGTCCAGCTGTTGCTGCATCATGCCTTCTCTTGAGTATCTCAAGTTTTTCCTCTTCTTGGCTGATTTGAATCTTGTGAGGCTTGGGGTCCTTGGAAATAGCATGGGCCCACACACTGTCAGGAAGCAGTGAAAGGTGTGTCTTGGATGGTGGGGTGAAACCATCTCCCCCTTCAGGTGCAAGGTCTGTCCTTCTGTGCTCATCAGTAGTGGGGCTTGAATTGTTGACTGGGAACTGTGATTCTTGAATCTTTGACTGAGGGTTCTGTTCTTGGCAAAGACTGTGAGCTGTGGAGCTTGAATCTTGAATTTGGACTGTGAACTGTGGTACTTGAATCTTTGACTGTGGGTTCTGTGAACTACAGACTTGGCCATGACTGTGAGCTCTATGAGCTGTGCTGGAATCTTGACTATGAACTGTGAACTGTGAAACTTGAATCTTGGCTGGCTGTAAATCTTGAATCAAGGGCTTGAGAGCATGAGACTTGGGGGCTTGACTTGAGTTTTGGGTGACTGTTCCGATTGGTGGAGGTTGGACTTGACCAGTGACCCAATCAATGGCAGGGTTCTGGGCTTGCAGCCATGGTAATCCCAGGATGACAGAGAATGTGGGTGAGCCAAGATCCAATACTTCCAGATTGACCATGGATGGTGGAAAGTCTTGGATGTGGAGGTTTAGCTTGGTTTCATGGCTGATTTCCTTGAACAGAGCATGATTGGCAAAGTGGACCTTGAGGGGTGTGGATTTCTTGATGGTGGGAATGGCACAAGACTTGGCAAGGGTGGCATCAATGATGTTGCAGGATGATCCAGAGTTGATAAGGGCCTTGGTTGTGATGGTTGACTTGGGTGAGAGTTGAATCTTGACATCCATGGTGAGTTGGTGGGGCTTGGAATCTGAGGTGTTTGTGGTGCTGGTGGTGGTGATGAAACAGGGGCAGCTTGGAGGAGGGTCCAGGGAATTGCCCCTCAGTGAGCCTGGACCTGGGAGTTTGGGTGCTTCTTCCTTGGGCAGTCCTTGACAGCATGCTCCTTGGAGCCACAGTAAAAACACAGTCCCTGCTGGGCCCTCCTTGTTTTCTCCTCTTGGCTCAGAGGACCCTTAGGAAGTGTCTCAACTGCATCCACTTGCATGGGTTCAGGAACTGTAAGAGCTTGAGGAACTGGGGTAGGTCTTGATGTAGTTCCTACTTGTCTTTGCTTCAGCCTCTTGGAGTAGAGTCTGTTGTCAATCTTGATGGCAAGGAGAATGTACTCTTCCAAGGTCTCAGGGATGTGCAGAGACTGGGAGAGCATGTCTTGGATGGACTCATGGAGACCATCATGGTACAGCTCCATCAGAGCTGCATCATTGTATCCAGAGTCTCTGGCTAGTTGCTTGAATTGGTTGGTGTAGGCCACACAAGATTGCTTTCCTTGCTTGATATGCTTGAGCTTGGATCTTGCTGTCCAAGATGCGTAGGGGTCACCAAAGGTAGCTTCCAGCCCCTCCCAGAGCTCTTGCAGGGTGGTGGGTGTGCTTGGGAGAGATCTGTACCATGATTGAGCTTGACCAGACAGGAGGGTGCTTGTGAAAAGAACCTTGACTTGCTCACTGGGAAATCTTGAAGGTTGGAGAAGGATGACATTCTCCACAGTGGCCATGAAGTTCCTAAGGTCTTTGGCCAGCCCAGTGAACTTGTCAGGGCTGGGAACCTTGGGCTCTCTTGCTTGGTTGGCTTGAGGCAGGGGAAGAGCTTGATGTTCTTGTTGGTGAAGTTGTTGTTGAAGCTGGTGCTGCTGGTGAAGGACTTGTTCTTGAAGTTGGTGTGTCTGTCTTGAGAGGGCTTGTAATTGGTCCATCAAGGCTTGGAAGGCAGTTGCATCAGGGAAGGTGTTGTTTGGGTCAGACATGATGGCAGAGAGTAGTGGGAGAGGGTGAAGTGAATTATGATGTCAGGAACAGGGCAGGACAGGACAAGGCAGACAAGGAACTGAGAGGAGTGATGATTGTATTGGAAACAATAATTCACTTGAGGGATGGGACAGGTCCCCCATCCCCCTTTTATACCTTTTGAGAGTGTTCCTTGTCAAGACTCCAAGAAAGTTCCAGAAAGAGCAATTAGTAATGCAATGATACCAATGATACCAATGACAACAAGACAAGTCAGGAAAGCAAAGAAGGTTCCAGAAGGTTCCACAAGGTTCCATGAAGGAATGTTCTAGAAGGTTCCAGAAGGTTCCAGAAAGTTCCATGAAGGAATGTTCTAGAATGTTCCAGAGGTTTCCAGAGGGTGATTCATAACACACAGGGTAAAAACCTCTCCTATATTATCTGCTTGAGCAGAGGAGGAGGAAAACTGTTAACACTGGGTTTCTGTAACACTTAATACTCAGAGTATTTGTCAACAGTGCAAGCCAGCACCCAGGTCTGCATTGGCAGTGGCTTGCTCTCCCCATGGGCATTGTGAGAATGATAACTGACAGTTACAATAGGTTCGGGTCTGTCTTGTGCCTCTTGCTGCTAACCAGTCAGTTCCGCCTAACATATTTTCTAGTAGCAAAAGGGATAAAGTCTTTAAGATGGGAAGCTCCTGGTTATTAGCAGAGCCAGTACCCTGGATTAAGCTCAAACTCAACAAAGATACATAATGTGGTTCAGTTCTGTCTTTATTCAAGGACAACTAGACCAAGTGGAGTTGCTCAGTGAAGTGTGCCCCAGGCCAACAGGCAGTAATTCAACAAAGGAATGCCCTAAGGCCGTATGGCATCTGCCAGTATCACAAAGACAGAGCTCAATGTGAGAACCAACCAGGTAGGGGAAGGAAGAGGAAGGAAGGGAAGGAAACCTCACACTAGCTCGGCATACACAGATTGGCCTGGGGAAATCAGTAACCAATCAATTATCTTGGGTATTGCATTTTTGGTGCAAATTGCAAAACTTCAAGGTTTGTCGCATTTCAAGACCCGGATAGCACTTGCCCTTTTCTGTAATTTTTTCTACTTTTGCTTGGATGAATAATCAGGGGAAAAAAAATAACGGACCCATAGTCTCTTCACCCATTTTTTTTTTTGGCCAATTCTGAAGTAGAATGCAAGATTTGAAAGACTTTAGTGCAAGTTTTTGCATTGGTTGACACCATTCAAGGGTTAAAACAAACTTACAAATGGGTTCGTATCCTTCTGCACCGGCCAAGTCTTCCAACTCGTTTTCCTCCCTCTGTCTCTCTCTCTCTGTCTCTCTTTCTTTCTGTCTCACACTCTCTCTGTCTCCTGGATCTCCGTCTCCTTCGTTTCTCTCCCTCGCTCTCCTCGCTCCCAACATACACACAAAGCATGTCTTCTCATGGATGGTCGTCGGGTCAGTCTGTCTGCCTGTCTTGGGTCTGTCTCAGTGCGTGACAAGCCGTCCATCTGTCTTCCTTCCAATCCATCATTTCTCTTTCTTCTGTTTGGGTGGCTCCTCTCTTTCGCGCGTGCCGGCCGCCGATGCGCAGCCACCATGCAATTATAGGATTGTTTGCGATACACACACGCAGCATGAATGGACAGAGACAGACAGACAGGCGAACGGATTGACTGACAGGCAGACAGCCAGACAGACAGACAGACAGGCTTTGAGGTGGCCGGAAAGAAAGAAAGAAAGAAAAAAAAGAAAGAAAACAGTGAGAGTGGCAAAGGACAGGGAGGGAGAGAGACTGAGAGACTGAGAGACAAAAACAAGCCTCCTGCCCTCACCGTTTGTTCCCCCCCCCACATACTTAAACCCTCCCTCCCTCAGTGCTTCGGCCCACACCTTCGCTCTCCCTCACAACTTCACCTCTTTACCAATGGCGTCGTCTTCGTCGCCGTCGTCGTCGCCGTCGTCGTCGTCGTCCCCCTTCCTCACATCGTCAACTCCTCCTCTGCCTCACCAGCAGCAGCAGCAGCAGCAACAACAGCCCCTATCAGTCTCCATCACCATCCCCCCCGCCGGCGACCACCACCCGCAGGCCCCGCCCCGCTCGGCCAGCCGGTTCGACGCCGGCGGATCCCCCCGCCCCGTGTCCCCGCTGAGCCCGCTCACGCCGTCCTCCCCCGCGCTGCTGTCCCCCGGCGGTGCCGCCGCCGCTACCACCCCGACCCCTCCCCCGCGCCGGGCCTCGGCCCTACCCGCCGACGCCGCGGCACGCCTCTCGGCCCTCCTCGCCGGCGCCCCGTCCCCAGCGCCGTCTTCTCCCGGCGCGGCTCCCCTCAGCTCCCTCGCCCACCTCACCGACGCCTCGCCCCGTCCCAGCGACGTGACCGCCGCCGCCGGATCCCCACTGCCGTCGCTTCCTGGTGCCACCCTTCTCGCCCCAGCAGCGTTCACTCAAGTCAACGGAGGCGACAGCGAGGATGACGACGAGGACGAAATCCAAGACACGGTCCCGGCGATCGTCCCGTCGTCGAGCTTCAAAGGCAGCGTGAATGACGGCGGAGTCGGCGACGGCGCTGCGCCGGGGCATGTCAGCGCGGCGGTAGCAAGCGCCGCGGCGCAGAAGCGGAAAAAGGTGCACCGGCGGTCCAAGGCGTTCCGTCGGCAGGTGTTTGCGTGGGACGACGTGTCGTACTCGCTGGCCGGCACTCGCAAGAAGGGCTCGTGGTTCGGGTCCTCCTCGTCGTCGTCCAAGACGGTGGAGCCCGGGCGGCAGCTGCTGCGGAACGTGTCCGGGTCTGTGTCGTCCGGCGAGATGATTGCGATCATGGGGAGCTCGGGTGCGGGCAAGACGACGCTGCTCAACTGCCTGTCGGGGCGTCTGACGACGGGGATTCTGAGCGGCAGCATCACGCACAACGGGCAGCCGCGGGACGCGCACACGTGGAAGAAGGTGATGGCGTACGTGGAGCAGGACGACGCGCTGTTTTCGGAGCTGACGGTGCGCGAGACGATCGACTTTGCGGCGCAGCTGCGGCTGCCGGCGGCGCTGACGCGCGAAGAAAAGTCCAAGCACGGCGACGGCTTGGTCAAAGTGCTGCGGCTGGCGGGGGCGGCGAACACCAAGATTGGCGGCGGGCAGAGCAACGCGCGCGGCGTGTCGGGCGGCGAGCGGAAGCGCACGGCCATCGCGCAGGAGCTGGTCGGCGGGCCTGAGATCCTGTTTCTCGACGAGCCGACGTCCGGCCTGGACTCGAACTCGTCGCTGTCCGTCCTCGAGACGGTCAAGCACGACGCCGAGAGCACCGGCCGCATCGTCATTGCGACCATCCACCAGCCGTCGTGGGAGCTGCTGTGCTTGTTCGACAAGGTGCTGCTCCTCGCCGGCGGGTCGACCGTGTACTACGGGCCGCCCGAGGCCGCGATTACGCACTTTTCGGGCGTCGGGTTCACGTGCAAGGCGACGCAGAACCCGGCGGACTACTTCCTCGACCTCTTGACCATCGACCCGTCAAAGTCTCCCGAGAGCATGGAGGAGGACCAGAAGCGCGTCAAGATGCTGCAAGAGTACGCCAAGGCGTCGTCCATGCCCGGAGACATTGAAGCGGACGGCGCCGCCGCCCCGGGCGCGCTGACGCGGCAAAACACGTTTGCGTCGTCGGTGCACAACCTGGACGCTGTGAAGCGCACGCGGTCGACGCGCGTGTCGACGCGGAGCAGCAGCTTTGGCGGCGACTCGACCAAGCCCGGCCTGCGCAGCAACAACAGCTTTCCCAGCGGCGGCGGCGTCGGCGGTGCCGAAGTGCAACGCACTCTGACGCGGCGGTCGACGATCCCGCACCTCTACATCAACGACAACTCTGCGGGCGGGTCGAGCAACCCGTGGCTGTTTGAGCTGCGGATGACACTGGGGCGCAGCTTCCAGCAGTTTTTCCGCAACCGGCTGGTGATGGCGCTGTTCTTTGTGCGGGCGGTGTTCCTGACGGTCCTGGTGTCCTTCTCGTTCTACCGCATGGAGGCGTGGCGCGACACGGCGACGGCGCAGACGCTGACGGACCTGTCCGGGTTCCTGTACTTTTGGCCGGTGATGCTCACGTACATGACGGTGCTGCCCATCGCGGGGGTGTTCCCGATGGAGCGCGAGATCATCAAGCGCGAGCGCGCGGCGGGCGCGTACCGGACGTCGAGCTACTTTTTCGGCCGGTGCATCGTCGAGATCGTGGTGCACTCGCTGTTTGGGATCCTGTTCATGACGACGGTCGCGTACTTTGTCGTCGGGCTGCGCACGGACGGGGGCGGTGCGCGGTTCTTTGCGTTCCTGCTGATCCAGTGGGTCGGGCTGGTCGGGTCGGTCGGGATCGGCTTGGTGATCGGCGCGGCGGCAAAGACGGTCGAGATGGGGCAGGTGGTCGGGCCGGTGGCGGTGATCACGTCGCTGCTGTACGGCGGCGGGTTGCTCAACAGCGCGGACCTGATATACCCGCTCAAGGCGTTTGAGTGGATCTCGCCGGCCAGCTACGTGTACCGCGCGTCGATGCAGAACGAGCTGCGCGGGCTCGTGTACGCGAGCTGCAACGCGACGTCGGCCAGCGTCGCGACGGCCGCGTCGATCCAGTGCTTCCGTACGGGCGAGGACGCGCTGGCGTACTACGCGGTCGACGACCTGTCGTTCTGGACGTGCATCGGCGTCGGTTTTGCCCTGGCGTGCGCGTACATGGTGCTGGGATACGCTATCCTCCGGACGTACGGGCGCGCCAAGACGAAGATTATCTGATGCGGGCGCGAGAGACGAAGCGGGGGCTAATCATCCCCTCTCTAACCCTCCCCGATACGTGTATTATTCCCCCGACGGGGAGGGGGGACGTCCGAAAAAAAGAAAGAAAGAAAAAACTGAACCGACCAACCCCTTAACAAAAAACCAAAAAAAAAAAAAGAAAAAAAAAATCACTGGGCGGTAGGGGTGGAAAGCGAAAAGGCTCCGCTAGCTTTTATTTTTCCGGCCTCTGCGGCGCCCGACTCTCACTCCTCACCCATATGCCCATTTGTACTTGACAGCTTTGATACTTGTTTGTTTCGCTTTCTCTTCTGCGCCTTTAATGTCGGTTTTGTTTTCGTTGTTGCAGGCGGGGCAGGGGAACGACTCGTCCTCATCCTCACCATCACCCTCGCCCTCCACTATTCTGGTACCCCTCCCCACTTTTTCATCGAACCTCCTAAACACCAACCCACCACTTGCCCCCGGAAACCCTCCGTCCCCAACCCCCCAAAACGGCGGCACAGAAACTTTTCCTTCTGCCTCTTGGGGTTAGGGGACAGCCCTGCACCACCCTCTCCACCCTACCATCCTACCCCGTCAGGACACTGTAACGATGTTTAGTATTTTTCTCTCTCACACACACTCTCACTCTCGTTCTAATCTGGTTTTTTTTTTTTTTTTTGTTTTTTCTCTTGTGTCCCCAACTTACTTTCCACCCCCCTCTCACGGGCTTTAACCCCCACCTCGTCACTTTTTGGACCCCCGTTCCCCTCATCGTTATGTTCCTTTGTGCGCTTGTTTCGCCTGTATGCAAAGTGGGGAGCGGGGAAGGGAAATGAAGAACAAAAAAAAAAGAATAAAAAAAAAAGGTCGTGGTGGACATTTTGAAGTGAAGTGCAGCAGGAGTTTGTTCGAAGGCTCTCTTTGTATGTATTGGGGTTTGCCAGTGAGAGCCGGCGCCGGTGCAGCAAGCCGCGCAGTAAAAAATTTTGATCCTTTGTTTTTTGGTTTTTTTCTTTCTTTTTTTGTTTTTTCGTTCTTTGGCCCAGTCGGACGGGCGTGTTCGGCCTTCTTTTTCTGATACGTGTCATGGAGGTGGGGGGTATGAGGGTTGTTGGTTGTTTGAGCGCACGGCCCCCTCCAAAGATGGCTTCCTTCGTTTGGCACTCGGGCTACTTCTTGCACCAACACTAACCCACCCCCATCTGCCATTATTGAATATTCAGATCGCGTCCTGGGCTGACTATGTTGCGACAAAGGGCGGCAGGATCCCCGACTGGGCCGTCGTCTCGCAGGGTGCGTTTGCCTGTCCACCCCCAACCCCCTCGCTCGATGTCCCCATCATGTCCCCGATCGGTGGGCATCTGTCCATCCCTGCGCAAGCTGCGCTAGCTCCCCTCCCAAAAACCGACCCGCTGCCGACCATTCAGTCCAATCCTCCCTTTTCCCCTTTGCACGTCCCCCTTTGCATGCCACAACAATCCAACAAGAAACACGGGCAAACAAAAAGTTTAACACCCCTCCCCCATCAGACCTCGGCTCGCCCGAAGCCCTCGCCGCGCTCCTCCACAGCGCGCTAGACTACCTCGCGACGCCGCCGACGACGACCGCCGCCGCGCTGCAGAACGAGACGCAAGGGTTCCTGCTGCAGCGGCTCGGCGACCAGCGGCACTTTGCGACGGCCGTCGTGTGCTTTGTGCACGACCGCGTGCGGTCCGGCGGCGGAGGGTTGAATTCGCGGGTGCTGGAGGTGAGGGCGGCGAGGGGTGTGTGTGTGTGCTTGTGTCTGTGTGCTGTGTGCTGTGTGAGCGTGTGTGTGTGCATGTGTGTGTTTGCGTGCGTGTGTTCTGGGGGCTCTCTCCGAAATCCCCGTGTTTTCTTTTCCTTTCACTAACGGGTCCCCCCAAAGCTTCTTCCCAAGGCGTTCACGCGCGTGGCGCGGCTGGCGACGACGTCAGACCCGCTGTTTGCGAGCGCGCGGATGCCCGGCGCCGCGTGGCGCGACTTGGTGGTCGAGCGGCTGTGCAGCTACAAGTGGGAGCGCGGCGTCGCGATCCCGCTCGCGTCGGCGCTCGAGAGCGCGTGCTTGCCGGCCGCGGCGATGAAGTGGGTGGTGGCGGCGTTGGTGAGGTGAGAGTCTGTTTGCGGGTTTCGGGGGGTTGTACTTTTTTTTTTTTTGGGAAAACTCATTCGTCGGACGCATCCACGCACACCACACACACACACACACACACACACACAAACATGGATACACGCAAACGAATGCTTGTGCAATCCTACCGTTTTCGTCCTTTGCAAGGCACTTGTCCTCCGCGGATGCTGCGCATGTTGCAGCGCTCCTGCGCCAGCTGCTCGTTCTGTGCAAAGCGGTGAGTTCCCCCAACAGTTTGTACTGTTTTTATTTTTTTATTTTCGTTTTCGTCTCTCCAATACTCCTTGACCTCCCACACACCGCCACCTTAATCCTTTCCTTGATACCACAGCAAGAATCCCTCCGGCTCGAGATACTCCTCGGCATCTGCCGCTTCTTTGAACAGAAGCATGTCACGGCGACGCTAGAGGACCGCAAACTGGAGGCAGCGTCTCTGTTGCAGCTTTGCTTTGCTATGCGGCAGGACCACGGCCTTGCCTCTGATATGCTGAAGTGGGTGAAAAAGACCAAAGGCGCAAAGCTGTCGCCGTTTAGTCTGTCTTTGTGAGTGTTTTTAATTTTCATTCTTTTGTTTTGTTCACCTCGATGGAGAACAACCCGTTACCACTGATCGACCGCACCCGTACTGCAGGCTCTTTGGGATCAGCAGCATAACACGTTTTGAAACTCCAGTCAGGGAGATGCTCAAGAGCAATCTGCTCATGACAATCAAAGATTACGATGTCCGCTCTCACTCTGCCTGGCTCAAAGAAGGTGAACCTGTCTTTTTGTAGCAGGGCGGTTTCCGTCGAGCCGTTTGTAACAATACTTTTCTCGCTCTCATTCCAAAAAAAAAAAAAAAAAAAAAAAAAAAAAAAAAATTGGTACATCTTTTGTATAGACTTTCTTGCTGGAACCAGCTTCACCAGTCTCGTAAGGGAGATTGTGGAAAAGTCTCTCAATGTTGATGTCATCATGTCGGGCCTCGTTGCCTTTGCATTCTACCTTTTGGATACACCGTCCACGTACGATAGGTCGGAGGGTGAGATGAGAATCTGCGAAACCTAATGTTATCTTGGCCCACCCATTAACCCCCGCAATTGTTCCAAATGGAACACAGACGGCGCAGAGCCGCGAAGCCTCAGCGACGCGGGGTCGCGCTTCCTGCACATGGCGTGCACCAAATTCCCCGACCTGAGCCACCACATTGCCGAACAGATCCTCTCGCGCATTCTTGCGCTCGCGCCGCACCTCCCGCAGCTCGTCACGACGCTCTGCGGGCTGTTTGCTCGCTTCCCGCGGCAGTGCCTCGCCCGCTCCGAAGCGTCGCTGCGCAGGGTGCTCCTCGACTACCACCTGCTCCCGGAGCAGTCGTGCGCCGAGCTGATCGCCGCCGCCGCCCCGCTGCTGCTGCAGCGCGTCGTGGACGGCGCCGCTCCGTCGGCGTCGTCGTTGGGGAGAACCACGTCTTCCAGCGGCGGCATGTTCGGCGACCTGGCCATGTGCCTGAGGAAGGGCGTGTTTTGTAAGGAGGTTGCCGTGCGCCGGGCCGCAGTGTCGGCCATCGTCAGCTTGCTGGTGCTCCTGGGCGAGGGCGAGGCGGAGGAAGCGGCGGGCGCCGGGTCCGGAGAAACGACGGCTGCCACGCAGATGGACTTGATCTGTAGGTTTTTTCTTGAGGGGGGTCGGCTCTATCCTTTTGTGTAACCCGCGCTTTTTACCGCCCCCCCGCAAGACGTGCTCCGACGCTGCCTTTCACAGCAGACGGAGGTTCGCGAACATCTCTACCGACGCCTCGCAAAAATGGTCGCTGAACGGCCGTCGCTGGGTAAGGAACGGGTGGGCTGCTGCTCTCTTTCACACAACCAAAAATCAACATATTTTCTGCTTTACTCTCCAAGGCATTCTCGCCATGGAGATTATTTCTCCGCACTTTTTGCGCTATTGCGAGGAAAACGCTGCGGTCAAGGCGCCCGTTAAGCTCGACGATTGCTTTACGGGGAGCGTCGTGACAGGTTTGTGTGTGTGTGTGTGTGTGTTCGCATGATTGACTTTCAACTCTGACCATCGGTTTCCGGCTTTGAACCCCCCAAACATAAAAAATAGAGCCGTTCGGAGCGCTATTTCAGTGCGTTGTCAAGCTCGTCCTCGCTGTCCCGGAATCAGAGTCAGGTAAACTGCCTGAGACCAATAACCAAACCCCAAGAAATTCAAACATGCAAACAGAGCTGTTTCCGGTCAACCGGTCCTTCCTTACCAAGATCGCCGAACGCCTGATCGCGTGCGACCCCGTGGACTTTGACATTGACGCCAAGCGCGACGCCGAAGCCGAACAGGACACGATGCGCGCAAAAGTGAAGATGCTGGTGTCGGTCGATTACAGCTTGCTGGAATTTTTGGCGCTGGTGAGGTTGCCTCGCCTCTTACTTTGTCTCTTGCCTATTTGACCAAGCTCTTGCTCTCCTCCCTCTTTTTTTTTTTTGTAACATCCACTCTTTCGCCAATCAATTGATTTCCCCTCCGCGATTTTCTCTATCCCACCGTTGCTGCAATCATCATTATCCTCCTTCCCTTCCCACCCACTCTCAAACACTTAAAATTTTCGGACACCAGGCGGGCCCAGACAACTGCCGAGGACTGATCGTGCGGCTGTTTTTAAAGTCGAGCCAACTGCTTGCGGTGTTTGTCGACAAGCGAAAGCGACGGGGTGGGGCCGGCGGTAATGGCGATTTCAAATGGCTGTGGAACTTTGCTTACCGGTTCCCCCCCCTTCCCCCCCTTTCACCTGCATATGACCTTTGTTCTTTCTTCCGGGTCGCACCGCGTTCCGCGGCCTCAGGCGAACACCAGTCCGGAATCAGCATCGAAGGCGCGAGCGCGCTCATTCAGCGGTTGATGCTGTACCTGGGCGACCAGGACCACGTCTGGGGAGACCTGTTGAAGCGGATTGCGTCGGAGCTGGCGGACTTGTTGCGGCAGGTGAGCTTTTTTTTTTTTTTTTTTTAGGGTGGTTCATCTCACCAACTGTGCCCAAAACAAAAATAAAAAACCACCAAGAGGGCTAAATCTTGCGAAGAGGACCGACCGGACAGTTTGAAGCAACTCACCGAAGTCGCGGTGTTGATTTTCGCTAAGATTCGCGACGGAAGCCTTGCGAAACGGAAGGTCTCTTTTTTTTTCGGTTTTCCTTCATGTTTGACTAACACTGCCCACCTCTCTCGGGGTTTTCCGTCGGTCGATCGGTCGCATAGCCGACGATGCTGGCCCTGTTGGACGTGTTTCAGTGCATTGTGCAAGTTACGAAAAAAGAGCACGGCAAGCTGTTTGACCACGAGGTGTTCACGCAAGGGAGAAACAAGGACAAGCCGATTGCCGCGGCCATTGCGTCATTTCAGGTTTTGGTTTTTTAATTTCAAACTCCCGTCGTCTCACTCTCCTCCGCTCCCGGCAAAAAACAAAAAAAAAAAAAAAAAAAAAAAAAAAAGGAAATGGTGGTCAAGACGATCGAAGACAACAAGGACGCGACGCGCGAGGCGTCGACGTTTGTGCAGTGCATCCTGACGACGCTGCAGGGCGCGACGACGGGCGCCGAGCTCGAGTCGGCCGAGCACTCGCCGATGGCGCTACTGCACTGGAGCGCGTCCGTGTTTTCCGAGTTTGGGCCGCTGGACTCGACGCTGGCGCGCGCGTGCTTGGACCTGTCGTTTTACGTGATTCGATCGCGAGCGGTGAACGAGGAGGAGGTGAAACTACTTCTTTTTTTTTGTTTTTTTTTTTGAGGATCTCGATTGTATCAACAAAAAAAAAAAAAAGGTCGAGTTGCTGTCGGCGACCACGAAGCGGTATTACTCTGCGTGGGTCGACTTTGGTGGCGAGTCGCAGACGCCCGGGTCGCAGGAAAACTCGACGGACAGCAAGTAAGTCGCGTGTTCACTGTGTCCCTTTTTCACCGACACAAACACAAAAAAAAAAAAAAATCAAAGCATGGCGCCGGCGGCCCAGTACGTCAACAACTACCTTGGGTTTGCGCTTGACGAGGTGACGTGGGCGATTGGAAAGATTGCGGCGGCAGCGGCGGCGGACGACGCGGACGAAGGTCGGTTTATAATTTATTTATTTTTTTTCAAACAAAAGTAAACCATAACGTAATCCTAACTCCTCACAAAAAGACGCCGTCTATGCCTGGCGTGTCAAGGCGAGCGAGCGCATGGCGCACGTGCAGCGCGTGCTGCAGGAGGTGATGAACACAAAGATGCCGATGGACGCGGTCGACTGCGCGCTGCGCATCGCGGTCAGGATGTTTTCGGTCATGACAGCCATGGTCAAGAACGTGGGGTTTTTTGATGATTTTTTGGCTTTCTGTCTTCCCTGTCCCCTCGTCCCCTTTGTGTTTGTTGATTTGACAACTCGATATTTTCACACACACACACACACACACACACACACACACACACACACACACAAAGGAAACTTGGTTCAAGGAGCTAACGCCGCAAATGACAAAGACGCTGGAGCTAGCCGCGGGCATTCGCAGCGTAAGTGTGTGGGTAGCGTGGGCCCTTATCGCTTGACGGAGTTTTGTTGTTGTTGCATTTAATCTTTTTTTTTTTTTTGTTTGCTTTTTGTTTTGCTTTTGTTCCTGACTAACAACCACAACAATGACGACGACGACGATCCCAAATTTCGCCAGGCGCTCGTGCAAATCGTGATTCGCATCGTGCAGGACGAGAAGGAGAACATGCAGCTCGACAGGGTCGACAAGAAGGGCAAGAAGGCGGGCAAGGCGAAAAAGTAAGCGCGTTCGTTTCGAGGAAGGAGGAAGTGGGAGAAACGTGAGGAAGATTAACCGTGCTCGCCCTCGCTCCTCTCTATCTCTATCTCCCTCTCTCTCATTCGCACGCTATTAAAACAGGTCCGGATGGGAGGCAAAGTCGATGCCGCTCTTGACGTACAACATTGAGCAGTTTGAGCGGCACCTCATCATCTTTAGCAAGAAAGTGTCGGTGAGTCGAGCCAAAAGAAAACGCCCGCTCTCGACTCGTTTCAAACACAGGTTCATTTACCGTCCACCCCTTCCCGTTCATTTGCTCTCCTCGCACAACCCAGCCAAAAGTTTTAAAATACGTCAAGCGAAGCACGGCGCGCGACTTTCGCATCGACGCGAACGGCATCGAGGAGCTGAGCGCAGAGACGCTGGACGACGAGGAGGACGACGACGAGGATGTTCTGGAGACGGGGGAGACGGGGGACGCTGCCGGGGTCGCGGACGAGGAAGAAGAAGAAGATGATGATGAGGCCGAGTCAGAGATGTCGCGAAAGGCCCTTCTGCGCGGGCGGAACAAGAGGCTGCGCGCGGCTGCTGCGAGGGACGACGAGGACGACGACGACGACGAGGACGGCGGGGAGGAGACGGTGGGCGAGACGATTGGGGAGACGATTGGGGAGACGTTTGGGGAGACGTTTGGCGACGACAGTGGGGGGACTCGGGGGGTCGCTGGTGGGGGGGACGAGGAAGAGGAGGACGACGCAGAGGGGGACGAGGATGGGGAGGTGGTGGGACCGTCGCAGGTCGCGGGGGACGACGAGGAGGACGAGGACGGCGAGGAAGAGGAGGAGGAAGAAGAAGGACGACGAGCGGACGAGGAGGAGCATTCGGGCGATGACGACAGCGAAGCGTTGCTGTGAGGGGTGGGCTTCGTGTTGACGCTGACGTGGTTGTTTCGCCGGTTTTTTTCTAGGATTTTGCTAATTGTCGCCCTCAACCACTAAGTGGTCATGTCGCCCTCATTCCCCCACATCCTCTGTTGTTTGTCTCCTTTTTTTTCGCCTGATCCTTTTTTGCTTGTTGTCTTTTTCTTCTTTTTCAATGTTCCATTCCTTCCATTGCCGGAGAAGACAAAACAAAAAACCTCTGTCCGTGTCCGGATGGAAGGAACCCACCACCGACGAGGGCGGCGATGTTAATGCTGTCGGTGAGCGCGACTTGGATTTGGATGAGAATGACAGCTACGGCAGCAATGACTTCGACAACAGCGAGGGCAATGGGAATGCTGGTGATAAGGAAGCAGAGCCACACCCCGATCCACATGGAGATCTGGAACGCCCTCCACCATGCGACGGCCAACTGTTTGACTGCAAGAAGGACATGGTGGACTACGTCAAGCAGTTCGCACTGTTGAATGGCTATGTTGTTGCAGTAGAATCCAATACCACAAAGCGAGTTCGTTTTGATTGCGTTCAAGGAGGGAAGTTTCGACCTTCTAAACGATCGAACGCGGAGCCGAAGAGAGCATCTTCTTCCCAGAGGATTGGCTGCCCATTTCGGATAAGTGGTTATTGTCAGACTCGCAGTCAAGGGATGTGGAAGTTGACTGTGACACATCCAGCCCATAACTGCCCACCAGAGAGCTTTCGATCGCTTGCCGCAGCAAGAAGGCTCACCCCAGAGATGCTGACATATTTCAACAGCCTGCACGATGCAGGCCTTTCCGCACGATCCATCATGCAGGCCCTTCGATCGAAGTTTCCAGAAATGCTGGCCATCCAGAAGGATGTAGCAAACATGAGCCAAAAGCGACGCCGGGATCGACTGGAAAATGGATCATCGACTGAGGCATTGCTGGATAAGCTTGACACAGAGGGATACCACAAGCGATATGTGCTCGAAGCGAAAGGTGCTCACGGCGAGACCCGAAAGCTGCAGGCACTGTTTTTTGCTCCCCCAAACGGAATCAATGAGATTCGCAAACGACCAACTGTTCTTTTGATGGACTGTACCTACAAGACCAATCAGTTTCGTCTTCCGCTCTTGAACATCGTGACAGTCTCCGAGAATAACAGGACAGTCAACGTGGCGTTCGCGTTTTTGTCAAAGGAGGAAACAGCTGACTATTTGTGGGCACTCCAGTGCCTCAGAGAACTACTTGTACGCGATCCGAATGTGATCGTCACAGATCGCGAGCTGGCCCTGATGCGCGCGATTGACATCGTTTTCCCGACAACTGCAAACATTCTGTGCATTTGGCACAACAACAAAAACGTCCTTGCCAAGCTCAAAACCGTGCTCACCGGGGCTGGAAGTTCAGAGATCATCGAAAAGGTGATGCAAGATTGGCAGCGACTGGTTGGAAGTTCGACGGAGGACTTATATCACGAAGAGAAGCAGCAATTCTTGGAAGCTCTTCAAAATACAAACTGCCCTGCAGCGTTGAACGAATACTTTGACGGTTGGCTGCAGCACAAGGAAAGCTTTGTCGCTGCCTGGGTCGATTCTTACCGTCACCTGGGTCACAAGGCCACTTCTCGAGTTGAGGGAAATCACAATGTTGTGAAGAACTCCATCGAGGTGTCAACAAAAGATCTGCTTGGCGCATTTGATGGCATTCACCGCGCAATCAAGGATCAAATGCACCATGAAGCCTGGCATCGATCGAGGTCGCTGAGTCGAAAAGTAACAAAGCATGACGTACCTTTTCTCCGGCCAGGAATCGGTGTTGTATCCCTTTACGCCCTCGACAAACTACTTGAGCAGCTAAATCAAGTCAGCGGCATTAGTGACGATGAACAGTGCTCAGGTCGCTTTACCGCAACATTTGGATTGCCATGCAAACACTTGATCGCAGGTTCTTTGCGAGCCGGCCAAACGCTGAATGTTGCAAGCCTGGATGCGCACTGGCTAATCAAGATCCAGGACGGCCAACAATCACTCCAAACTACTGACGCTGTTGTGAACAATCTCACTGAGATAATCCAAAAGGCACCAACATTGACAGCAGCAAAACGACAGCGCCTGTTGGATCAAGTGAATGAGATTATTAATGGATCTGTGCGGCAGTACATTGTGGACCCAGCTGCAGCTGCCGCCCGTGGGCGGCCAACAGCAGCCCAGAAGCGAAGACTACCTTCTAATTCCACCAGGCGCGATCCTTGTCGATTCGAGATCGTGGATGCACAAGAGCAGCAACGCAAGTGCGGTCGATGCCATCAGTATGGGCACAACCGACGAACCTGCACAGCAGACGTGAACTAGACTTGGGTGGAGATGGGCGAAGCCGCAGCGTCGGCAGCTCTGGGATGGGTTGAGCGGTGGCCTCGGCAGCTGTTTTGTCTGCTCTGGCAATGGAAGGAAAGGAACATTGAAAAAGAAGAAAAAGACAACAAGCAAAAAAGGATCAGGCGAAAAAAAAGGAGACAAACAACAGAGGATGTGGGGGGAATGAGGGCGACATGACCACTTAGTGATTGAGGGCGACAATTAGCAAAATCCTTTTTTCTATGCAACAAACAAAGTAGCAGTGGACTTGTCAACGATCGGTTTCTTTTCTTTTTTTTTTTCCCTGTTTTTCAGTGTTTCGTGCATCAACAAGAACAGTGCGATGGTGCAGGGGCTTGTCAAGAAGAAGGCCGGCGGCGCCGCGAAGCAGAAGAAGTCGACGGGGCCGAAGCGGGGAGGTGAGGCGGGCGCGAGCTGGTGTTTCTTCTTCGATCCTGGGGTGGTAGTGTGGTGGGTAGCTGGGTGGTTGAGTGATCCATCGGTTGCGATCTGGGCCTGTGCCGGTGGTGATGGTTGGTAGTGTGGTGGCCCAGAACCTGGTGTTCTTTCTTTCTTTACTCCTTTCCCCCCTCTGCACGCTCATACAGGCACCCCGCATAATCACACACGGCGCTCACACGCACTACACACTATCCGAAACCAACCCCCACACCCCAATCCCAATCCCAATTTCAACCCAACCAAATAAAAAATATATATTAAAAAAAAAAAAACACTTAGGCACGGCGATCGCGCCAAAGAAGCCGGCGCTCATCAAGCAGCAGCAGCTCCAAAAGGTAAAACTCAATTGCTTTTTTTCTTTTTTTTTCTCTCTCTTTTTGGTTTACTCCATCTTTGGAGACTCACAAAAAAAACCCCCAAAACAAAACAAAAAAGCGCCTTGCGGCACAGACGCGCGTCGCGACGGAGCGGCAGATCGCGGCAAAGGCCGGCGCAACGGGCAAGCTGACGATCATGAAGCCTGTCGCGGACAAGGCGATCCGGGAGCTGGAGAAGAAGCAGCAGAAGAAGAAGGCGGGAGGGGGCGCGGCGGCGACGACGGCGAGCAAGGCGGCGCGGGCGAGCGCAGCGGAGAAGGTGGTTGCGGCTGCCGCGGGGCAGGGGTTGGTGACGGTGCGGAAGAAGAAGTGAAAGGGGAATGGGAAGGGTTTCTTGTTTTTTTTTTGTTTTTTTTTTTTTTTTTTTGGATAAATACCATTGCTTTGAGAGAGGGTATTAAGGGTGCTCGATACTACTATCTTTTTGTATTCCGGCTGAAAATCGTTCCTATGTAAAACCGAGTCCAGGCGCCATCACGGCCTGAGGTCGCCCGAATCTTGGCGGAAATCGTCGTCGTGCGGTATGGTTTCCCAGCCTCCTGAAAAAGCAAAGAAGGGGAGACGAAGAGGTTGGTTTTTAGGTACCATTGGGCATACTGTGGGAATAGTGAACCAGCACCTTATTCGGACACCACGTGCGCCGCATGCAACACAGGAGCGCGCGGAAGGGGACCCAGCTCGCCGGCCGCCGTCGACGCAACGCCCCCAACGGATCTGATACCCGTCCTCTCGCCACAGAAACCTCTCCTCCAACTTGAGCGTGTCCGAGGAGGAGGACACTTCATTCAGGGCGAGTGTTCGGACCGCATGTGGCGCTTGTTTCGGGCGTAAAAACTACACCACCCGTGCTCCACATGTATTTGCTCGATTGGCTTCACGATACTAGGCAGCGCGCGTTGCTTGGTAACGTTGACGATATCGCTGGTGGCGCCGCACGCCAAGCGACCAGCAATTCAGACAAAGCGAGCTGCGAGGATATATGCTGCACGCAGTGATTCTGAGCACGACTCGTTTTTTGGCAGACAACTGCACGGTCATCATTCCAATTTTCGCACGCAAGGTTTCTGTTCTGGGATGGAGACTCGGCGGGCGTGAATATTGTGAAGAAGGAGCCTGGACCAGTCTTAAACGGTTGGAATTGTCGGGGACACATTGTGGCTGAGGTGGGTCAGGCGGGCCTGGACAGCTCGCAATCCACACCTTATGAGGCCGCGTTATCCCGCAGTCCGGCGACGGGGACTACAGTGGACGAACCAAAGGACAACAACAAGTCGGGGTGCCCAGCGGGTCTGGACGCACCACACCAATCACGAGTTATTAAAGGTCCTTTCACTTTCGGAGTGTTAGTTCCGCGCGAATTCATTTCACTAACTTTCTTCCCAGACTCTCAGCTTTTCTCCGCATCCACCACTGCAATAGCAACATTTGTTTGCATATATGGCCTGTAAGTTCGCATAAATGTAAACCCAATCAAAAGTCGCTCAAACCATCAAATCTTCAGAGTCATACCCCTCTCAATATTCAACGTCCTGCGAATGGAGTTGCCGTTTGCGTGGCGGATAAGCGTGCAACTATTTGGAGGGGCCATGGCGATTTTGATCATCTGCCGACCGCGCGTGGATCAGTGACAACCGACAGCCTGGATTAACTCTCATCCAACTCTTCGTGTGTATAATAGAATGTGACTGCCGCTCGCACAAGTGCGAAGTGAGCAGGTGGAAATTCGTTTCCCTCCTCCACGCAACTTCCTTCACCTTCAAAAACGCGTGCTCGAAGCTCCTCGAGAACTCCTCGCGGTAGTGGTGACGGCTCGCTGCATGGAGCAGGGTTCGTCTCTTTGTTAATGAGAGGAAGGGAAGAGGTTCGAGGAGCGGGGAAAGTGGGTGCAGTGCGGGTGGGTTCGGCGACCTCGGAAGTGGAAGGAAGCTTGTGCTGCCAGGGACGGGTGGGGTAGCGCTGCGAAACAACACAAGTAAAAATGTGGAGTAGCGTCACATCCGAAGAAAACCCACTGGGATCGACTTTGAATATCTTTCTTATGCGCAATAGTAAATACCGAACGGTGTGTGGTGTGCCACTCTTTTTTTTTTTTTTTTTTTTTTTCTTCCTTCATTCGCACTGCAGGAGCTGTCTCCCAATGTCTCCCAAGAGTCTGGCACCGGACGTTTCACGGGGGAATTCGGGACGGGGGAATTCGGGACGGAAAATGGAATGGACACTGTTGCCATCGTCGCATTTTGATGCGCTGATCCCCGCGTTAGTCGCGGCCCACTCCTCCTGCCCACAAGGCGTGAGCTGCGTGCCTCCGTAACACGTCATTTGTGAGCTGCTGCATATGCAGTCAGCAGCTAAAACATGGTGCCACTTCCCCGTAGTGAAGCTGAGGCTGACCCTGAAGCCCTTCCCCCCAACAATAACGTGAACAGGCGCCGATCTGGCGGGGTGCGGATAAGCTGTCGTGGCGCTCCAGGTGGACGTGATCTCGAGGCACCCTTTGGCACGCTAAACAGAGGTATGTGCATCTTGACAATCGGCTCGTCGCAACTGTTTCGTACAACTTACGAGGGGTAGTCGCCTTCGCTGTCGGGCACGAAACGAGAGAGAGAGAGAGAGAGAGAGAGAGAGAGAGAGAGAGAGAGAGAGAGAGAGAGAGAGAGAGAGAGAGTGTGTGTGTGTGTGTGTGTGTGTGTGTGAGAGAGAGAAAAAAAATTAATATCGCGTGAGCTCACACCTCACTTGATAGAAACGTTTGAACCTCCTTTTTTTGATTCGGACAAAGCCTAAAAACAACGGGATCATCAAGCCGAGAAGCACACCTCGCGCAGAATCCGCAGCCCACCCACGGCCTTGATCGCGTCCAGCTCCTCGTTCGATTTTGCCAGCATCATGCCCGCAAAGCCGAGCCCGTTCACTCCAATGACTGTCACGGCGCCGCCCCCGCTTCCATTCGCGTCTCCGCTGCCGCCGTCAACCCGCAGAAGCGCGTCCACCGCCGCCGCCTCCCGCCGGCGCGGCACCACAATCATCCACCGCCGGCTGATCACCACGTTGTGGGACCCGAGTCCGCCGGCCGCGCCGTCGTCGTCGCCATCTCCGACCGCGACGCGAACCGCGTCCAGTAGCGCGGTGTACGCCGCCGCGGCCGCGCGCGCCCAATCCGCCGCCGCCGTCGCCGTCGCCGACGATGTTGGCGGAGCCGGGAGGAAAGCGGCGGCGTGCACGAACGGCAGGTGCGGCGAGCGCAGCGCCTCCAAGGCGGCGGCGGCCGGGAACGTGCGGCGGAAGTGCGCTTCGAACGTGCAGGTGGCGGCGCCGGCGGCGAGCGGGACGAATTGGAGGTGGCGGTGGGGCACACTTTTGTTGTTGTTGGGTTGTTGTTTGGTGGGGCGGGGTTTTTTTTTTTTTTTTTTTTTTTCAGTCGTGCGTTTTTCGCCTCGGCGAACCCCACCTCACCAAAGCTCTCTCACCTCGCGCCGCTATTGGGCCCGCAGTTGTAAAAGCCGAGGTACTCGCCCGAGTACGCGGCCGCGTCGTCTGGGTTGCTAGCGCGGTCTGCCGGTGTCGCTTCCGGCGGGATGTCGAACAGTACCGTCCCGGCCGCTTCAAAGTCAGACGCCGAGATGGGTTCTGACTGGCTTTCCCATTCTAGAAATGGTGGGTTTTTTAAAGGAAAGTTGTAGTTAGGTGGTACCGTGTTTGCACCAGCAGAAGATCACCTTTTGTCGTCAGAATGATGTGGCCTTTGACGACAGCAAACTTGTTACTGAATGAGAGTTACGGAGGATCCTTTAAGCTTTTGCAACATGGCACACGCCCACACACACACATAGGCACAACGCCTCACTGACAGAAGAAGGCGATGCCGACCAAACTCGGCGAGCGTCAACTCGGGCTCGGGCGTGAGGAACGGGTTGGGGCGCGGTTTGCTCGGCAGTGGCTGTGCGATCTTCGCAGCGGCGGCAGCGTCGGGGGGCGGCGTCGCGGCGGGCGGCTTTGAGAGGCCGCCGGTCGGCTTCTTGGCGAGGGACGGCGCGAGGCGAATTTCAAACTTTTCTTTTTGTGTGATTTGTGTGTGTGTGTGTGTGTGCGCGTGGGGGTGAAGGGTTAAATCAAGAAAAGGAGGGGGGGGGTGGGGGATTGGGCGATCGGAGACATTACGTCGGGCAGCAGCGGGGGCGGCGGCGGGGCAGGCACGACGACGGCGGTACTCCTGGTGAACACGAGGTGGCCTGACGCGACGGCAGCGTCGGCGGCGGCGACGATGCGGCCGCGCGTGAGAAGGGCCATTTTGGTCTTTATCAAATTTTCAATTAAACGGACCCCCTTTTAATGTTCTTTATCCTCTCTGCTCTCTCTCTCTCTCTCTCTCTCTCTCTCTCTCTCTCTCTCTCTCTCTCTCTCTCCCTCCCTCTCTCCCTCTCTCCCTCTCTCACTCTCTCACTCTCTCACTCTGTCTCTCACTCTGTCTCTCTCTCTCTCTCTCTCTCCATACTCTGCCTTACCCCTGTCCCTCTCTCCAGTCTTGGATATAATAAATCTATTATCGGCAACTCCCCTTCGTCGAAACTAACCTCCCCCCCCCAAAGCCGCCCGCCCCCCGCCTTCAAAACTCGACCAAGTTCTCCAGCTCCGGGTGGATCGGCGGCGGCAGCGACCCGTACTTGCGGTCCTCCTGCACCGCGCAAACCTTGCCGTACTCGCCGATGCGGAGGTGGCCCGCGTCGCGCGTGATCGTGTTGACGTCCTCGCCAAACTGGATGCGCCCCTTGCCGAACCGCGCCACGAGCGTCTTGAGCGTCGCGTTGCACAGGTCGTCGTCGCGCACCTGCGCCTCGGCCCCAACGAACCGGTCCAGCATCTCCGAGCAGTCCAGCGCGTACCGCAAGGGGTGCCGCAGCGCCCGCACCGCGCGGTGGTACCCCGGCGTCGACGCCGGCGCCGCCGTCATGGCCCACCAAACGATCTCAAAGAACTTGACCAGGATCGCGACCACCGAGCCGATCGTGGCCGCGATCACGGCAATCTCTGGTATCAGCAGGACCCCGGCGCCCTGGTACCCGCTGTACTGACAGTTGTTCGAGACCGACGTCCCGTTGTACTGCATCATGGCGTAGTGCGCCGCGGTAGAGATGCTCGCGGCGATGCCCCGGTACATGATGCTCGTGTGGTAGTAGCCGTCGGGGAGCGTCGCCCAGGAAAGCATGTTGCAAAAGGTTGCGCCCTGCGACGGGTAGTACGTGGCGTCGAGCAGGATGTCCAGCGTCACGTCGATCATCATGGGAAGCACTCTGAACACGTCGTTGTGGTGGTCGGGACTGCCAAACTTCTCGTCGGTCTGCGTCACGTATTTGTTGATCGAAGTGGGAAACTCCACCGCGAAGGTCGGCTCCGAAATGCTTTGAATCTTGGTCAGCGTCCCCACCGTCACCATGTTCCATTGATCCGAGGTGAAGCTGTACGTCACCCGACCGTGGCCGGCGCTGAGGAAGCTGGTGCAGTGGTGCCTATAAGGCTCCTCGATCACCGAGTCCGTCCGGTCGTCGATGGTCGACCCCGGAGGCAGGGTTATGACCGACGTCAACATCAATGCATGCTCGTCCGCTGCGACAGGCTCGCTCGTGATGGTGGTAGCGCCGTTCATCACCTCCGCACTCGCGTCGTCGATTGCGACTCCGTCGTCGCACAGGATTTGGGCGGTGTAAACCGGACCCTCTCCCTCAATCTCAAACGACTGTAGTGGGTTCTCGAGTGGCCAGCCTGGCAGGCGAATGATGGTTGGTAGGGCAAAGAAAGAGGGAACGCGTGACGAACAATAAAAGTCATTTGGATCGTGGATTCAGTCGAGAGCTTCTCTGGTCGCCGAGCGCACACGAAGTGGGGGATCGAAGAAGGGGGAGGAACAAGGAAGGCAGGCAGGCAAAAAAGCGTTCAAGAGCACAAAAAAAAACACAACAAAGCGACATGAATGAAGCATGCGAAAAAGAACTTTCAATCAATCAATCACATACCTGCCCAACCACCGATGATGCCGTCCGCCAACGGTAGCCCGAGATTGTAGATAGTGGCAAAGTCCACGTCGCCCTGCAAAAACTGGTTCAAGTTGATTTTGCTGGAGACGGACGATCCGTCGTAGTTTGGCGGAGTACAGGCGCCGACTTTGATCGGCGTTTTGACGGCCTCCCACGAGTACAAGATGCTGCACCCAATGACCATGAACTCGGCAAGGTGCTCGACCGCGCCGCTGACTTTTGCGATGCCGTGAGCAGGGCTTTTCGGCCCGTTGACCCAGAAATCGCCCAGCTCTTCCAGGCGGGCGTTGCCCCGGATGAGGTCGCTGGCGGTGATGGACAGCCTGATGAAATACGAAATGCGCCTCGCCGCGACGATGGAGATGACCACAAAGAATATCACGTACAGCTGAACAAAATTATAGACCCAGATTCCGGGCATGATGGTAGAAAGAGAGAGAACCAGCAGGGCGGTGACCGCGGTGTGCGCGAGAATCATGACGGCCATCCAGATGCCGATTTCAAAGCGCTGGTCGGCCATGATGGTCATGATTTGACGCGTGACGGTCAGGTCCAGAAAGTTGTTCCACTGCTGGCGGAGGTACTTTACGATAGGGTGCTCCCTGTTGAGCTCGGAGCTGACGGAGCGGCGGCGGCTCTGCAAGCGGGAGATCCCCGCGCCGAGACGCACAGACCCCTCGCGGCCCCCGTTGTCGCCCGGCTGCGACCGGCGAACGAAAATGCTGCCTCGCGCTCGGAGATACGAGGGACGAACGGCTTCACCATCTTGGACGGAGCTCCTGCCGCTCAAGTTCTCGTTGGAGCCAGAGACCGATTTTTGGAGGAGAGGATGCGCTGCAGCCGCAGCAGCGAGCTTTTGCAGCTCGGCGGCCTCCTTTGAGTCGCTTTTTTGAGACTGCGCGATGGACGAGTCGGACGCCGCGTTGACATCACCGACGGGCGCCGGGGCGGCGGCGGCGACTGTTGCGTTCACCGAATTGCGGGCGGTCGTTGCAGCAGGGACCGGACCGGCGGCGGGGTCGTCCCGTTGGTCGACGTTTTCGACCTCCTGGTCGCCGGCGGAATCCACGCTGGAAGACGACGCTTGGATGCTTCCCGAAACGCTCGATTCGTCGGTCGAGATCACCTCGGAGCGGGTCCATGACTGCTCTCCGAGCTTGGAGCGGCGTCTGATGAGGCCGATCCCGGGCGGGGTCACCCGCAGCGGTTGCGTGTCGGAGACACCCTCAGCGTCGGCGCTTCCGCGGCCAGGACTGTCAAATTTGCCCCTGGCGGAGAAGACGTCGGACGCCGTTGCTGAGCCGCTCCCGGACTGAGTGTCCTCGTCGATGACGGCGATGGGGACGCCGGCGGGGTGGGCGCGCGGATGTCGCGGCGACGAGACGGGTGAGCCGCCACGGCGGCGGGCGTCGGAGCCCACGGCGCCGGCGTCGTTCACGCCCTCTGCGGAGCCGGTGGAGGCGCGGCGAAGCGAGTCACGCTTGACGAGGCGCAAGTGGAGCGGGATCGGCACGACGGCGGAGCCGTCCGCGTTGGCGGCGTCGGCGGAATTCTCGCGCGTCCGGTTGTTTCGGAGCGGGCGGTACACGGGCTCGTCGCTGTCGCTGGAGCGACGCGACTCGGAGGAAGGGGTTGGCGGGTCCGGGGCGAAGCGGATCGATGCAGTGCGCGACGCGCGCGTGTTGGGCGATTTGTCGCGCATGGCCGAGGCGCGTGGTGCGGTGATGTTCGCCGCGGAGCTGACGGGGGCCGTGAGGCCGTCGCTGCTCTTTGACGCGATGTCGCCGGTGGAGCCGGTTGCGCGAGGCGCGCGGCCCGAGTCGCGCAGCGAGTCGTACACGGAGGCGAAGAAGGCCGAGGACGCCGTTTTCGGTCCTGGCTTGCTGGAAGATGAAGGCTCGTCGAGCGACCCGGAAAAGCGGCGCCGCGGGTGGTAGGCGCGACCGGGGGAACTCCCGGCCGATCCTGACGAGCTCGAGCTGCGACGAGACGCGCCAGACGCAACACTGAGACTGGAGTTGGCGACCGGTGAGATATCTTTGGATGGCGGATTGGACCCAGACGGTGGTGTGGGTGGTTCCATTTTGGACGATATGGACTTGACGTCAATAACCGCTTGACTCTGTTAAACGGGTAACAGGGTAAAAATTTGTCGTAATGTATGGTCTTCCAGCAGCCGCAATAGCCTGATCAAAACGATCGCTGGTCGCACTATTTCGTGAATACGCTTCAGGAACTGGAGTGAGGGGCATTGTAATAGTGCCCTTTTGTGCAAAACCTCCCCACATTTGCTCACATCGCATTTTTTCGAGGCTTGTCAATCTGGAAACTGCCTCTGCATTATCTCAGCCGTGAAACCCGGCAGGTCGCAGTATTAGTCACCGGTTGAGCTGTTGGAGGGAGAGCAATTAGGGAGTGAGCTTGAGAAAGACAGAGCTATTAGGAGACAGGGATTTTGTGCATGTTTGTGCGCGCGCGCATTTAGCCCCAGATGTAACGAGCTCCGAATGTATTTCCTTCGCCTCGGTCCAACAGCAAACGATCGCAGTACTGCTTCTGCTGAATTTGGCCATTTTAAAGTAAATGAACTAGGACGAATAGCGATAATTTCCTGTTGCTGTTAGGTGCGGGCAAGTGCGTCCGGCACAAATCCATCGCCCCTCCACTTCCACCATCATGTCGTGTCTTCGTGATCAATCGAACGTTGTGGTTTGCATCACGTGACAAGCTCAGTTTGTCTCAAAACTGCTGCCCGCAAAACTGCTACGATTGGGTCTCCGACGAGGCTCAAACGAACACCTCTGTACCCCGAGATTCCCCCGCTCAACTGAGGACTGATGAATGCAAGTTGCTCATTCTGCTTCATCCGTAAAAGATTCGCTTTTCTTTTTCTATTGTGTTAGGAATCGCACTCCCAACTGGATCTTCCCGACTGTACTCTCCTGCAAATCGCGACTAATCTTCACTTCGCTGGTTACGTATTTGCTTCATGCAGCAAGTGTTCACTATCCCCTCCTCCTTTCACTCTGCGCCTTCATCTGGCACCGTCACGGAAAATGGGCTAGTGTTCAGATGGCAGAGGACTCTCTCGTACTTTCTAGCTACGGCTGGGTAAGTACCACGGCTCTCTGGAGAGGATTTCTGCTGATCTTTAATTCGTGATCAAACGCGAAACATCCCCATCACAGCTCCAACAACACCGTTAATATCTTCGATCGCCATGGATCGCGTGTAGACTATTTCAACCTCAACACGTGAGTACTTTTAGCCCGTCCTTTGCGTATCTTGCACCTTTGCGGGAGCAGCGGCGTTGCTAATCTGCTTCCCTGCCAAGTGCGCTCACTGCCATGTCGTGGACACCGAATGGAGAGTTTCTTGTAGCGATCGGTGAAAATTCTTCGATGCTCTTCCTCTGGGATGCAACGTCTCGGAAGCCTCTCCCGCAGATCGACACCAACATGAAAGGACTTGCGGTCGTCGACTGGAATGAAAGCAGCGAAGTGGTACCTGAATTTTCGCCGAATTTTCTTCTTTCGATTGAGCGACTGAGTACGGGGGTGGCCTGACGTGAACCGTGTCCTTTCCAGCTCGCGGTAGGAACAGCGAAAGGAAACCTACTCCTGTACAACCGGACCACGTCCAAAAAGATTCCGATTTTGGGCAAGCATTCGAAGGCAATAAACTGCGTAAAGTGGAGTAGCGAAAACATTCTCGCTTGTGGAAGTCTCGATAATTCGGTAAGTAGATACTGAACGGAGGGGAAACCAAGAATGCTGAGCTTTCTGTGGGACAGTTTTCGCTCACAAATTTGGAAGGAGATACAATATTTCAAATGGGGCTGAAAGGAGAGCCCAGTTCTCTCAAGGTCAGCAAGATCCTCCGTTGTTGTTGGACGCGCTAATTCTCATACGCTCCATTCAGTGGTCGTTCATGGCCACAGAAACAAACTCTACTCCGACGCCTGTTCTTTCTATGGTCTTGTCGAACAAAACATTGTTTTTTCACTCAGTCTACGCACCAAAATCACCCATAGAGCTGGCATTCCAGCCTAAATATGGTGATATTGTCTCGTATAGCTGGTTCGGAGAGGGGTTTATTATTATTGGTTTTGCAACGGGATATTTTATCGTGGTTTCCACAAGTAAGGAGGAAGGGTGGCCCGTTTCGCCGAGCGGCATCGAATAATCGTCTTTCTTTCACGCATTCACAGACCTTAATGAGATCGGACAGGAGCTTTTTCAATCCAGGACATTCAAGGACTCCCTAGATAGTCTTGCTGTGTCATCGTCCCTCTCAAAAGTTGCAACCTGCGGCGACGGCAGCGTAAAAGTGTATGAGCTGAACGATCTCAAAGATGTGTACGCCATTATCAATTTGGACGACGATCGCGGCAGTCTTGCATCGCTGGAGTGGACTGACGATGGAGGTTTTCTTAGCGTTGGGACTAAAGCGTGGGTTCTTTTGTTTTAGCCTTTCCTTTCTCAAAATGATGCTCGTCTATTTTCTTTGCCGCTCACGGCATTCTGTTTAGAGGGAAGATCTACACGTTCCTCTCAAAGCTGCCCATACTCGGCGGATCTTATGACCACTGCCTCGTGAGTAAATTCAAATAGTCTGCCGTGACATGACCCAAATCTGACTGCGCTCCGATTCCGTCGTTCCTTCAGGCATACGTCACAGCTCTCCGCGAAGTAACGATTTCCGAGCTGGTACTCACAAACCCGGCGACCACGAGCTCTGCAGCCTCTGCTCTCACACACCCAGCGGCTTTGTCGACGTACAAGGTGGACCTGGATGTGGAGCCGGGGATCGTGGCGGTCGGTCCGCGACATTGGGCTGCCGGCCTGAACAACACAGTGACGTTCTATTGGGGCGGCTGGGCGAAGCAGATGCAACCTTGGGCGAAACCAGACGTGGACGGAACCCCCAAGGGGCTAGCGCCGGGCCAGATCGTGCAACACAAGGTGAGCGCTCCTGTAACGGTACGTTAAATTCATGGCCAAACGCAGGAATATATTGGGACGGTTCAACGGATATCGTTGAATAATACGATGGCAGCGGTGGTGTTCACTGACGGGAGGATGCAAGTCCATTCCATAGATTATCCAGGTCACCGCAGGCCGTTACCCGTTCTGATGATTTCTAACCTAAGTCTTCTTACTTACCATCCGGCTGGTGGCATTGAAACAGGCAGAAGCCAGCAGAACCAGTCGTTCCAAAAGATATTCCCAGACAAGGAAGTCTTGCGCACGGCAAAGAATGGCTTTGAAATAACCTCGGTCATTTTGACCAACGAGCTTCTCATCTACGGAACGGCAAACGGCTGCATTCACCATTACTCTGTCGAGGACTGGGCTCTGGTTAACGAGCTCCAACACCCAGTCTGTTATTATCATTTTCTTTTCTATTTGCTTGCTTCTGACAGTGAATCTCCAGGCTGGTATCGCTGCTCTTTTCCTTCAACCCAAACGAACACGACTTATCTTGAAGGATGACAACAGCGACTTTTTCATCATCGAGCCTTTGAGTGAGGACAACAATCCCATTCCAAACATCCCATGTAATCATCGGATTTGCCGTCGATAATGCGCGCACTTACATTGGGCTTTGTCCGTAACCTCTTTGTTTTATTAAAGCAAACACCGCGGGGGCCATTTGGGAGCTGGGCGGGCATCCGGGACGGGCAATTTTCGTCACGTGGGACGAAAGCTTTATTTCAACTCATGCATATCAGCCACTCACGATCAAGGGTCCGCAGTGTCTGACACTGGGAACAACCAAACTACCACACGGCCTCAAACCAGTAATGTTTTCAAAGGGCCAGGTCGTTTGCCAGGTACGAGATTGTGATCTGCGTTTTCGCGCGAAATTGTCCTCACGCTGAACACAGACGCCGTCGGGAAAACTAACTTCGGTTACTTTGTCGACGCACGAAGCTCTGAATGCCAAGGCATTGGTTCAGGAGGCGGAGATGGCACAGGGAAAAGCGCTTCAGCTGGCTTTAACGCTTGGCAGAATGAATGGCAAGCCTATCTGTTTTGTGGGCCCAGGGAGCCGGGGGGGCGAGGGAGAAAGACGGGATGGGAAATGGAGATGAGAGATGATAGTGGTTTTCCTCGAACCTCCTCTTGCTAAAGCATGTTCCCTCTCTCCACAACCTGCAGAAATCTGGTCTTTGTCCAGCAGCATCACAGCTCGCAAACCATGGATGATGACTGCTGAGGCGGCGCTCCACACGCTTGACATCGCGACGGCTAAGCGCATCTATCGCCAAATCCTCCACGACACCGGCGCCGTAATGACACTGACGGCTCTCGAAACTTCGGATCGAAGAGTGCGAGTAACTCCGTCGTCATCATCACTCTCGTCCTCAACCTCCGGCGGCGGAATGGCAACCTCACCGCTCCCGTCGCAGATGGGAAGCAACCGCGGGGCACCAGCGGAGGACAAGCTGTCTCTTGCGGGGCACATCTGCGTAATTTTTGGCGACTTTGAAAAAGCGCAGGACCTTTTTCTGCGATCGTCTGATCCCGTCGCGGCCCTGGAGATGCGCCGCGACCTCATGCAGTGGGACCAGGCCTTGAAACTAGCCGAGCGGCTGGCCCCCGAGCAGGTGACTTTCGTCGCCCGCGAGTATGCCACCCGCCTGGAGTCCGATAAGCGCTTTCCCGACGCGTTGGAAATGTACGAGCGCGCGCTCCAGGCATCGTCAGAAGCAGGTGCTGCTGCTGCCGCAGCGGGTGTAGGGGCGGGTGCATCCGTCGTCTCCCTGCAAAAGTATTCCGGGAGGGGCATGGCCGAGATGGAGGAGCATCAGGTCATGTGTTCGGCAGGAATCACGAGGATGACGTTCAGACTAGGCGATGTTTCCCGTGGAATGAAGATGTTGGCTGGGACCGACGATCCGAAGCTGCTGTCAGACTGCGCGGGAATCCTTGAGGGGATTAAAATGTACAACGAGGCCGGGGGGCTGTACGAGAGAGCTGGAGCGTGGGAAAAGGCAGCGGATGTATACATCAAAGGTGAGAACTCCGCATAAGCTAAAGGCGCAATCTCAAAGGTTACGACTACGAACAGGTAAAATGTGGAACAAAGTTGGTGCCTTGCTGGACAAAGTAACAAGCCCAAGAATTTTCCTCCAGTTTGCCACGGCCAAAGAAGGTCTTTTTCTTCACTCTCTTGAATTTTTATTCTCTTTGCGAATTACTTCTTACCGATTTCAACAGCGATGAAGCAATACGCCGAAGCGGCAGCGGCGTATGAACGTGGAAAAGACTATGAAAACCTCGTTCGAATCTACGTGGAACATCTTCAAAACATCGATGGGGCCGTTAAAATCGTGCGAGAGACCCGCTCACGAGAGTCTGCCAGAATTGTCAGCAAGTTCTTCCAAGGAATGCGTGATTACAGGAGCGTCGTTGAATTCTTACTGATGGCGGGAATGGTCGACGATGCGTTTGAGCTTGCTCAGGTATTCTCGCAAGATTGGATTTATTGGTTTATTCCAACGTTATCTAGCAACACGGTGTAATGGAGCACTTTGCCGAACTCATGAAAGACGACGCAACTACAGAGTTGTGTAAGTGAGATAACTTCATCTCCAATATTTCGTCGGCTTTGACCCGGAATTGCCATTTTCGACAGTGACTTTGATTGCAAACTACTTTGAGACGAATAATTCCTTCTTCCTTGCGGGGAAACACTATCTCAAGGCCAAAAACTACGCAAGAGCTTTGGGGATGTTCACCAGATGTCCCGCAAACGACGGAAAGTCTGTGGAGCTGGCGATTGAGGCGGTTGGACTTGCACGCAATGACGCGCTTACGCACGAGCTAATAGACTTTTTGATGGGAGAAACGGATGGTATTCCAAAGGTAAACATTTTTAGATTTTCCAGCAATTGACACAAGTATTCCCCGGAAGGACGCAAAGTACATTTTCAAACTATATATGTCCTTGGGATCCTTTAAAGACGCCGCGCGTACTGCAATTATTATTGCTCGAGAAGAGCAAGCACTAGGTTTGGAAAGTCGATATACATGAAAAGTTCTTGATTATTGTCGATTTCTGGCCAGGCAATTACCGAGCGGCGCACGATTTGCTCCTGGATAACTTCAGGCAGCTCAAGAAGTGCAAGGCAAAAGTCCCTGCCGATCTCGAGCGAATGCTTATGCTCCTCCACAGCTACATCTTGGTGAAGGTGGGGCCGAATTTTTAGACAAAACGCTCAACGTGCTGAAATGATTGTGAAGACACTAATAAGGGCCAACGAACACGAGCAAGGTGCTCGAATGCTGATTCGGGTGGCTCACAACATTTCACGGTTTCCTTCACACGTTGTGCCAATCCTCACCTCGACCGTCTTGGAGTGCCACAGAGCAAACTTCAAGAAAGAGTCCTTCGAGTACGCTGCGATGCTGATGCGCCCCGAGTACCGCAATCTCATTGACGCCAAGTACAAGCGCAAGATTGAGCAAATCGTACGGTATGTAGTGCTGACTCTCGAACAAATTGTCGCGCACTGTTAACAACTTGACGATTGCGCCCCGTTTTCGACTGTTGCAGCCGTCCCGATAAGGACGAGACTCCAAACCAGGAGCCCCTGACGCCGTGCCCCTTTTGCGAGAGCTTGCTACCAGAAACCACCATGGATTGCGGCGAGTGCAAGAATCATTTGCCGTACTGCATTGCCACGGTTTGACATGCCTTTCTCTCCTCTCGCTTTCACACTCCCGTTTTCTATCTTTCTCTGCGGGTTTCTAATTAATTTGTCCCAAACTGGCTTCAGGGTCGGCACATGGTACTTGAACAGTGGTCCACTTGCCCTTCGTGCGAGTTTCCAGCGCTCTACGAGCCATTTAAGGCTCTGGTGGCCAAAACTGGGGCCTGTCCAATGTGCCTCAATACCATGAAGGAGGAGGACGTCAAACTTGCGACCAACGCGAAAGAGCTCTTGCGAGGAGTCGCAGAGCGTCGAGAGGCCGATCAGCTGACCAGGTCGGAGGACGACGAGGGCGGAGAATACGACCGGGACGGCGGCAGAGGCGGCGCGGCGGGAATGGCCGGCGTAGCATCTGGTGGGGCTCTCATGGAGTCATCGGCGAGGCAGCTGGAGGCGGCAACGACGCCGGCGTCCAAAGTGGCGATGGCCGGTGCTCCCCACGCAGATGCACTATTTGGTGCGGTGCCTCCAACGGCGGCTGCAGGAATGGGCATGCCGGGCGGCATTATGGGAGGAGGCGGCTTGGGGGAACCAATGCTCAATAGCAGGCTACCGACAGCGGCGCCGGCGGCAGCAACGGCGTCGAGTTCGGCGTCGGCTGGTGGATGGAGAATTTGACATTTTACAGCGTTGTAATAAGAATAATTGGTTCACCAAAAACGTAGACTGATTGCGAGTTCTGACGTCGGATACTGCTGAGGCGCGCAAATCCAAGGAACTGTATTTCAAGTACGAATAGCGCATTCAATCCAGATTTCGGATTTTCGTGTGTTTATTATCTTCGATGCGGTACCGCAAGGCCAGTCTTGCCCAAGACATCAATTCGAACACTAAAGACTGTGGGCGCAAAAACAATTTCGGCAGTGTGAAGAGTTCAATTCAAGAAATCATCTGTCACCCGAGTTTTTCGGCAATTTAAGGCAAAAATCTCAGAGGTAACTATTCGTATGGCGGCTTCGGCTCTCGTACTCACTCTCTATTGGTTTTCATCTCCTTGCTCATCTCCTCTGTCACTACTCTTTTTAACTTGCTTTCGCCCACACTGCACTAGAAGAACTGTCGACCCCATACATGATTCACTCGAAAACTCCATGATGAGTATGAGTGCAATGAAGTGATCATGGCTCAGGAATTATTTCTACTACAACTTCAGGGTGAAGCATATTGATGTTGTGTCTGGCCTGTGGATCAAACCTCGGGAACCTGCCAAGCACTTGTATAGCACTTAAATACCCTCAGGAGGTATAAACTTGTCACAGAACCTTTCATAAAGTGCTACCAATATCTGTATACTCTAGCAGTAACACCCCCCAACCCACTTTGCCTCAGTGACTCACTTTTTTTACACCAAGATCTTTGCAACAGAAACCAGTAAACAGAAACCAGTAAACCAACATGGACCAGTCTCCCTTTCACAGACTTTCTTAATGGTTTGACTCTGAAACCAGATTATTTGGCTCAGCAATGGGCATCACCGCCCACCAGGATGGACAACCACCTTACAGGTAAGTTCATATCTTGGCACTGGAGAAAACTTTCTTTGAAAAAGAGAAACTTCTTTCCATAAATACTTTGACATGGATGGATGCCTGACTCAGTGAAAGACAAGCAGAAGAAAAGTTGATGCATAATGATGATCTGCACGCTACCGTTAGGCGAGCATCACAGACCGACCATCACAGGGTAAAAAACCCTTATAATTATCTGTAGGAAGAACTCTGTCACCAATGGAGGCAAAAAGGACACCGACGTCGCAAGGCAACAACAGGACGGGCGTGAGATAGCACGCCGATGCTGCGCAGCGACATTGATCATCGATTGAACTCCATCATTTCGAGACGACGACGAAGGCAAGAAGGAGTGTCGATGTCGCGTATTGACATCAGGACACCGTAAGATACCATCGTTGTACAACAATGGAAGGAGATAGAACACTGATGACCTAGAGTTGACAGTAGGATGGAGGTTGGATATGATTGAGTATTCCACATTCACAGTTGAAATGATGGGAGTGTAATTATGAATGTGTTACACTCCCATCATTTCATCTATGAGAGTCTGATAATTGGGCCTACGCTGTTGTTCCCCCTCCACTAGACGCTATAGCTAGATTTAATTGAAGATCTCATGGAGCCCAGGTCTGCATTGGCAGTGGCTTGCTCTTTCCATGGGCATTGTGTAGCACAAGAACTGCCAGCCACAATAGGTTTGGGTCCAACTTGTGCCTCTTGCCAGTCAGTTCTGCCTTAACAGTGTGCGTCAGAAAAAGCCGTTGAGCCAAACAAAGGAATGGCCAACGCAGCACAACCTGCAAGCATCGCGCTTCGCCCTCTTTAAAAAGTCCAACTGTATATTTGACGAATAACCGAGAGGGTGCCCAACTGTTTCCAGTGTTTTTGGACGAGGAAAACAGTGAGACGGAGACAAAATTGTTGGGGGAAAGAATGCGACTGAAAAACACACAAAGAAAAAGAGGAAAAAACAGGATCGAACTATAATCAATCTTACAAAAAAAAAAAAAAAAGATGGATCTGTCCAGCCTCTCATCCTACTTCGATGTCGAGAAGATCACCGACACTTTCAACAAGGTCAAGAACGCCGTCCTGCAGCTGACCGAGTACCAAGTGAGTGCGGTGTGGTGTGACACCACGAGGCGAGGGAAGAGTGGCCGTTGACCGGAGCGATCGAGATGTGGAGAGCGAGAGAGAACGAGAATGAGAGGAGAGGGAGTACAGCTGCCTCTCTCTCTCTCTCTCTCGAACGCGAGACGTTGTTGGTCCCGCGTTCAACCTCGCCGCTTTGTCTCACCCATTTGTGTTTCCCCCTCTCAAGGTCAAAGTTCTCGACGCAACAAACAACGATCCATGTACTTGCTTGATCCCACCACCCCACCCTGCCTCTTTCCACCCTCTTAACTCGAATTTTGTTTTCGATCGTCGATAACCATCTCGTGTGATCGCTGCAGGGGGCGCTAGCTCCACCTTGATGACCGAGATCGCGAATGCGACAAACAACTACCAGTACTTTTCAGAGATCATGGATACTCTGTACAAACGGCTGCAGGAAAGTCCCGGACCCTACTGGCGGCAGCCGTACAAGGTAGCTGGATCGAGGGCCGACGGAGCTTCTTAAACACATTCCATCGCTGAAACCCTTTTTGTTTGAAGGCACTGCAACTGTTGGAGTACCTGATCAAAAACGGATCGGAACGAGTCGTCGACTACGCCAGAGAGCGTATTTACGAAGTGAAGGCGATGCGCAATTTCCACTACATTGACGAGAAGGGAAAGGATCAAGGCATCAACAGTGAGTATTTGTGCCGCGATCCTCCCTGCGGCTGATTGCAATCACGTAGTCCGTCAGCGTGCGAAGGAGATCGTCGATCTGCTCGGTGACACTGAAAAGATCCGATTGAGTCGGATAAAGGCCAAGGAAAACAGAGCAAAGTATACCGGGGTGGCTGGAGGTTCGGGATCGAGCGGTCGATACGGCGGTTTCGGCTCGGATGCTGGGGGCTATGGCGGATCCTACGGAGGCTCCTCCTACGGTGGAGGATATGGCGATTCATCCACGAACGGTGAGCCTCGATGTTCAGCTGATTCTGATCTGACCTGCCAGTCCCCGCACACACAGGCGGTTTCCAGGACGACAGCTCCGACTACAGAAGTCCTCCCAGAAGCCCCATCCGAGAACCAGATGTTCCAACGACGACCAGGTACACGGATCACAAGCGTATCTTGTCAATTCTGACAGTTTACCAGTCATACACCACAGTCGAAGATCAACATCAAAATTAAGAGTGAGGGTCAGTCTGCCGTGGCATCGTCTGCGACTGCGGCTGCGAAGGGAACAGGTGGTACAAACTTGCTGGACGTTGACGGCGACGACTGGGGCGAATTCACGAGCGCCCCCACGACCACGCAGGCGGCGCCGGCAAGCGCCCCGTCAAGCGGGTTTGCTGACTTCAGTAGTTTTCAATCTGCGCCAGCCGCTGCTCCCGCGCCATTCGCAGCATTTGGATCAACCACTCCCTCCGGAATCAACCAAGCGCCAGGTTTTGGCGCCGCGTCTCCACTCGCAAAAGGTCCTTCGTCTGGTCTCCCGCCGGTTATGTTTACGCCGACACAAACCCTCTCAACTCCTCCGCCAAAACCGTCTGGGATGGGCGACCTCTTTGGAGATTTCAACAACTTGAAGATTTCTTCTGCTGCTGCTACGCCAACAGGTTCTGCTTCCTCCTTTGGAAACAAGAAGGTGGGGACAGAAACGGCCCATTCGCGTTCAGAAACTGAAGCACAACTCATGCACGCATAGGGAAACGATCCATTTGCAAGCCTGGTGTCGTTGGACCCGAGCGCTTTGGCGGGGCCGGGAAAGAAGCAGGAAACTACAGGCCCAAGCTTGAGCGCCATGGCGACCACCATGTCCCCAGGAATTCTACAGCCGATGCGACCGTCCCAGACTTCACCAGCGGCGGCTCAGAGCACCAAGCGCTCGACGCAGAATTCTCTGCAAGATCTTCTCTTCTGATCGAATATTTCGCCGTCTTGTTGGCTGGCCCCAGAGATATGTTTCAGCTTTTCCCTATTGTCCGTTGCGCCCTCTTGTTTCATGTCCCTCTTGTTATTCGCTGTTTTTTGTTCTGTTGCTGTTTTGCGGCTGGGGCGGGCTGGCAGGAGGGGGGCAGTGTTGTTAAGAGGTGATGGGAAATGGTCGAGGCTGGAGCGAAGATTCCGAGCCACAGGGAAAAAGAAAATCTACCAACATGGACGTGGCGGTCGGGACCCGAGTGGAGGTCACAAGCAATAACACCCTCTGCGCAGGCACCGTCCGTTTCACTGGTCCCACATCGTTCGCCCCGGGCAACTGGGTTGGCATTGAGCTTGATGTGCCCAACGGAAAGAACGACGGATCCCTTCAGGGGACTCGGTACTTTGAATGCCAGCCCCTGCATGGCGTCTTTGTCAGAGCTTCTCAGATCAAGTCGATCCTGCCGTCAACGTCATCCATCCCATCATCTCGATCTGTAAGCAGTCATCATTTATGGTGTCAAGAATAACAAATGGCGTTACGCACAGAGCGACGCCGGCTCCGAAACTGTCACAGCCTCCTCAACGGCAAGGACATCAAAACCTGCCTCCTCGACGGCGAAACCGTCGGCAGCGAAAACGCTGAAAGGGTCAATCTCCACCCCGCGATCGCCGAACCTGGGAGCGCGAGCGACCCTTCCACCTAGCTCGGCAACGTCTGCATCCGCTAAAAGAATCTCCACCGCTGGATCATCGTCATCCAGCCCGTCTTCGCCGGTCGTTGGCTCGCGTGTCGCAAAAACAAAAGCGACAGCCCTCTCCGTCGCAAAGTCTCAGTCATCAGCACCAGCCTCCCCCGCGTTTGGGTCCCTTCCGTCCCCGTCCCCGCTCCGCGCCATCGACAGCAATCCCACTTCACCAACTCCGACAAGCCAAGGCGCAGAGGAGCCCGACGAGCTTGGCGAAGTCGATTCGCCTCCTCAGGAGCTGGCCGAGGTCGACGAGGAGGACGTGGAGGACGGCGACGCAGGCAGCGGCGGCGCTACCACTCCTTATCGGAAGCCGTCGATCGTTCCTGCATCGAGGGCTGTGGAGGAGTCGGGCATCCCGACGGCGTTTGCAGCAGGATCTCCTTACGCGCCGTATGCTCGCCGTGAGTCTCGCGTGTTCGTCTCGGTGGAGGTCCAAGTCGATGCGGACGATTTTGAAGAGGCAAAGAACGACGCCGCAGAGGTGAGTAAACCTTCGAGTCAACGGAACGCATTTGTTTTAACAGGATGAAATGTGCTTCGAAGGCTGCTTCGCTCGCGCGCGAGGTTGAAGATCTTAAGACAAAGCTCCGGTTGGCGGACCAACGTCGAAAGGACGAACGAGACAAAGGAATGGACATGGAGAAGTTGAGGCAGGAGCTGGATGCTGCGATTATTGCGAAAGCTGCTATGAACACGAAGATTTCTGACCTTCAGAATGAGCTGAAGGACACGCGAAAGATGATGACTGAAGCGATCGACAGCAAGCAGGTCATCGAGGGACAACTGCATGAGGCTCATGAGGCCTTAGAGATGATGACGCTAGACAAGGAGATGGCCGAAGAGAGGGCCGAAACGCTGTCAACAGAGATGGAAGCGCTGCAGGACAGGATCGACGAGCTGCAGATCGAACTAGAAGTGTTGCAAGAAGGTATGAATGGGCCAAGTTGCAAAAAGATGGGAACTTATAATGCGCACAGGCGGTGCACTGGATGATGAAGGGACTGGGGAGATGTCCAGCTCTGCGAAAATTCAGCAATTGGAGCGCCAAAATGATCGTCTGAAGGAGGCGCTCGTCCGGTAAGTCCTTTCTCCCGTCGTAGACTTCACCTGCTGATTGGCATTGGCTGCTGCAGTTTGCGAGATGTCACTGCCAGCCAAGAGGCGGAGCTGAAGGACAAAATTTCCAGCCTCGAGCGAGACAATATGAATTACATTGATCAATCAAGTAAGTTTCCACGAGTTCGTTTCCTTGGTTCAACTTCTCAATTGGATTTGCTCGACTCGCAGACCAAGCAGCGCAGCTCGAAGAAAAGCTTCTGAACGCGGAAGCCCAAATTGAGTCCCTCAAAGCGAGCGTGGATTCCATGCTGGGAGCAGAAGAGACTGTTGAGTATTTGTCTGCCCAGAACCTCCAGTTGAATGAGGTTAGTACATCGACAGTGCTTAGACTAGACTAGCTTTGACGGAGCCAATAGAAAATTGAAGAGCTGAAAGCGTCCGTTGAAGAGCTCGAGGCATTAAATGAGCTTAATTTGGAAATCGAGGAAAATCACGTTCTCACAGAACGCGAGCTCCAGGCCGAGATTGGTGTGTCTGTTCTGCTCAACCACGAAAACATTTTCCTAAACTTGATGGACAGATAAGAAAGACGCGATTATTCAACGTCTCAAGAACCGCGTCATTCAGCAGGACGAGTCATTGGGTGATTACGAACTGACAGTTCAGAAGTTCCGCGATCTTGTGAAAACACTCCAAAGGTGAGCACCGCAAAATCACCGAGCAACGCTCAAATGCTTGTCTGAAAACAGCGACATGGAAGGCCTCCGAGAAGCGTCCAAAGAATCTGGCGCTACTCCTTCTCTTAATCCGACCGAAAAACCCGCAGAAATAGTCGCTCCCGTTGCTACCCGCAAGACGCAAGGCCGTGCCTTAGATATCGAACTACGAAAACTTGAGCTGCAGGAAGCCCTGGAACATCTGGATGTTGTGAAGGTCAAGCTTATCCCCTCCAGAGCGTCGCTTTTTTTTCTCAAGTCAAAAACAGAACTACCTTCCGGACAAATTCTTCCGCGAGGAGTACGACTCCATTCTGTGCATGCTTCTCGTAAAGCGACTTCTCTTCAAGTCCACAATGATCAGAACGTTTTTGGAGCAAACAACCAGCGCGGAGGCTGAACCCGAGGAAAGAAGCCACTCGGCGCAGGTTTGTTCTGCCTTTAATTATATAATGGGACGGAGCGGGGTGTGCGAAGGAATCTACGCGGCAAACCGGAGACACCACTCATTGTCCTCCTATCACAGTTACAAGCTAGGCTTGTCGCAATCTCCATTGTCTCAGTCCGATTCCTTGGTTTTATGGAAAACTCGCCTCCGGGCTGGTTTGGCTCCATGGGCAAGCTGCTGACGGACCTGCAACCCATTGAGAAACGGTTTGTTGTCCTGAAATCGGCTCTATAGCCACGCCCCTAACGCCCATTCCCATTACTACCTCCAAGGCTGGACGCTTTGCTTCAGGCTCTGAAACTAGACGAGCCTCTCCCATCTGATTTGATGACCGAGCTGCAGAGGTTGGTTTGGTTCCTTTGAGGCCGCGTGCTTATAAGGTTTTAGGCACAAAACCCAGATGGAATATATTGCCGACCGCAACATCAAGTACGAGAACATCAGCAGCATTGGGGTTCAAAACTGGGCCACTGCCTCCGTCGATTCTATCGCCACCAGTATCAACCAGCTGGAATGTGAACTAGACCGCTTACCGGGATGCTTTAACTTGACTGTTGACGGTTAGTCTTTGTTACAAATTCTTCCTGCTGGCTCACATGATTCTGAATATTTCATAAGATTCGACATTGATAAATTCTGTTAACGAGATAAAGACTTCCTACGTAGGATCTTTCCAAGAAGCAAAGGAGGCTATTCGCCAGTTTAAGATCGCTGTCCGGTAAGCGGTGGGACAATTAGCGAAATTGGCAGACTAAAGGAAAGTAGCAAACTTCGGCGGAGAATGGACGAAATAATCGACAGAAAGCAGACGTTCAAACTTGACTTCGTATTTGAGCTTCCTGAGTTGAACAAGCAAGTTTTGAAAACGGTTGACTACCTCGCTGTCGTAAGTTCTCGCTCTCGCTTGCCCCTCAGTCGAACATAACTGCTAAACTATAAACTGCAGTTGATTGCTCATATCTCCACTCACATTCAAAATGAAGCTGAAGAAAGACTGGCACCTTCGGTTGTTATTCTGCTTCAGCTTTCCCAAATTGCGAGTGAGTCGCAGCTTTCCAGTCGCGAGGATCGCCCTGGCACTGCTTTGGCAGCATTTGTGTCAAAACTGCAAGAGCGAGTGGAGGAGCTTCAGGACCGTCTCAACGAGCAATCGACGCTCGAGCGAGGTTTGTGGCAAATTGCTGACGATGGAGTGGTGTTCACCTGAGCAACATTTCGAAACAGTTGTAATGAAGCCACCACCTTGGATTGATCGATCACTCACTCTCAAGTCCGAGTTCCTCATCAACACCGATATGCAGCGGCAAATAGAGTCGCTGAACGACGAAGTTATTGTTCTCGTGACAGAAGTCAATCAGAAACGACAGTACTACCAGGAAGCATCTGTAAAAATTGATTTGCTGGAGAGGAAGCTTGAGGGATCGCGGGGACAGGTAACTTATTACTCTAATTTTTTTTTTGTGCACATCAATCGACTCACACGTCACCAAGGCGGACAAGATAGCGAACTTAGAGAGTCGTGTGCAAAGGCTTATGGAAAAGGAGCGAGAGTTTGCTGAGGCCGCAGAGCACTTGCAAGAGGAAAATCGCCGCCTGGAGCAGGAACTAACCCAGCAAAAGCGATTGTCGCGCCGACCGGAGAAATATGGTAAGATTTTCTTGCGCCTGACCCGTTTGGGGGTTATACCTTTAACACCAGTGCTCCTCCAGGGTCTCCGTCGCCCGCTGCGAAAAAGTTGACACCGACTATGGAATCGACAGCAAAGCTCGAAAACATTTTCTCCGAAGTTTCGAGCACAGTCGTGAATCCCCTTCCGCGGAGCGGAGGAATGGATATCCAAGAGAGCATTGAGATGCTCATGGACGGAAACATCGCTGCTCAGGTGAAGATTTTGCGGTTGTGTGCTTTTTGCCACGGTTAATGAATCCTTTGTCGCTGTCGCTACGGGCACGCATTCGCACGCGCACGCGCACACTCCGAAAAAAACGTTGTCTCGTTCCTACCCTCCCCCAGTTTGACTCGCTCCGGTCGGCACTGCGGTACTTGCGGGCGGAAAACTCTCGGCTCAAGGCCCAGAGGCTTCGAGACGTGTCCAACGTGCTGTTTGCGCCGTCGGACCCGCTGATGCGCAAGCACTACTCGGTGGCGCACTCGGAGCCGGCCGAGTCCTACTACGCCACGAGCCGCGTGCCGGGGATTTCGCAGGCGCAGATGACGGACCTTTTGCGCGACTCCAAGGCGCTGATCCGCGACGTGCAGGAGGCGGGCGTGAGCCTGAAGGTGGTGGACGTGGCGAAGAAGGGCGGATCGGGGAAGCCGGCGGGGGCGCGGTGGTCGAGCCTGCAGACGGAGCCGCTGTTCCAGTTCAAGAGCCAGGTGGAGAAGATGAACCAGCTGGCGAAGCGGGGACAAAACATCACGGAACGCGTGAAGCAGTTTTCGGCAAAAATGGACGATGCGGAAGGAGGGGTGGGCGTCTCTCTTGAATTTTTTTGGCCCCTTTTGGTCAAAACCCGAAATAACTTCGCTCTTCTTTTTTATAATTTCCTTCTCAGGAAAAATCCAAGCCACTCGGTCGGCTCCCGCTGCTCGGCAGGGTGCAAGTCCCAAACCTCCTCATCAGCCCGACCGCGCCGGCGCCGGCAAACAACCGCGTGGGAATGATTCTCACGTCGAGAGCCGAGTGGGAGAAAATCCACTCTATTTTCCTAAAGTAAAGAGAAGGAGGAGTAGGTTTCCATTTTCGCTATACGTTTTGTTTTTTTTTCTTCCTTTTTATGTAGCGTTGCTTTGGATTAGATTTCTTAAAGGAGATGCTGGGCCGAGGCCAGCAACTGTGCGTAGCCGCCCATTGTCGTCGGGTGACAAATTGATGGAGGGATGGAGGGATGGATGGATGGTGCGGTAAATATCTGTTGGTCCATACATTCACATATGCCTATGCCTATGTGTGCTGGTGGCGGTCGCTGTCGAGGTGAAAGCAAGGCGATTTGCTGGGTGAAAATCCCGCACGTGTATTTGAAAAAAGCTTTAAAAAAAAAATCAAAAACAAGAAAAACACTCACCCAAAGTAATGTTACGCCATGCAGCCGGGCGGGCCGCGTATAACCACCGTGGGTAGGTGGTGCGGGTGACTATCACACACATGGACTCGTTTACAGTATTGTACGTACGCGCACTGTTCGCGCTTCAAGGAACGGAGCATTTTGGACAGTGTTTGGGGGCGGGATTGTTTGTTTCGTTCTCGGAAGCAACCGCGCCTCCCGTGGGACATTTGTGGGAGAGAGAGAGAAGCGAGAGAGAGAGAGAGAGAGAGAGAGAGAGAGAGCGAGAGAGAGAGAGAGACAGAGAGACAGAGAGACCGAGAGAGGGAGAGAGACAGAGAGACATACAGGCAGAAAGTGAAGATATCACATCACACAAGGCTGCAAACAATTCACCCAACATCAATATCATCATGCCGGCCGTTGCACGATCGCGCCACCACCACCACCACCACACCAGCCCGCCGTCCATAGACCGCTCCGACTTTCGGGCCCTGGCGTCCCAGCTCGCCCCCAACGGCGGCGGTGGGTCCGATCGTCTCGACGGCGAGTGCGATCCCGCGGACCCCGCCCACGTGCCCGCCGACGACGATTACGACGTCTCTCACCTCGACTACGCCTGGGTGGCCCAGGCCACCAGCATCGACGAGCTCTCCAAGCTGCTGCGCGTCCTGAGGCAAGTCGTGGTGGTGGTGGTGGTGGTGCCCCCAATGCGCGCACGCGACGCGCACCCCCCGCATCCTCTCCCCCACCTTGAATGAATAGGGCCATGACCCATAATCATCCCACATCCCGCATCCCTAGAGTGTGTGTGTCCCTGTCCAGACTGAAAGGCTAATTTCGTGCATTCGACCTCGGCTAGATCCGGAAAGGAAGGCTTCTACCCGGATCTTGAAAAAGCCTTTCTTCAGCGCATTGAAACGCTGGATCCAAAGCGCAGGTGAGCTGCGTGCTGTGCTCTCTCTCTCGCTTCTTTTTCGACTTGCTCATTTTGAGTCAGAGTGGATCGTGTCGTCCCTCCCTCTTTCAAGGAGATTCAAAAGATTAGCCACGACCTCTTGTCATGGGCAGAAACGATCAAGTCGACGGACAGCTTGCTCAAACAAAGTGAAAAGACCTCCAACAAAATCGTATCCCTACCCCCGGTCCGAAACAAGAATAACTCGGTCGACAAACCCGCACCAGCGACGCGGGAACAGACGAAGGACATTTTCGAAGATGCATCGCGCGAAGAAAGTGATTCATCCCGAGGTTCCTCCTCAGATGATGGAGAGAGTGACTCCAAGACCTCTTCCTCATCGTCAACGTCATCACAGACGAGCCCGCGACCAGAAGTCCGCGGAATCTTGAAATCACCAAGCCCCGATTCCGCAGCAAAAAAACACGTTCGCTTCAAGGATCAGGTTGATGCTTTACAAAAGGCGGCGTTGATGCGAAAGCAAAAGGAAGAGCGGCGGAAACATGTTGCAGAGATGCAAGCGCAGAAGGCTGCTTCCAAGAAGCGAAGAAAACCGAAAAAGGGGCATCATCCGTCCTCCCCACCAGAGGTTATCGCGCCGGAGGCCAATCCAATCCCCGCTTCGAAAACTGCATTGACCGAAACCAAGGAGTCTGCAACTAGTGAGGACTGCGCGAAACCAGAAGGTTCGAGCAGAATAAAGTCTTACGATTACCGCGCGTGGGATAGACTGGACGTGGACTCCGAACTGAAAAGGCTTGACGAGGAGACCGCTCCCAAGAGCAAAGCCCGAATAAACAAGGTCTCGGATTCTGTCGTTCCGACCGACGTCACCTCTCCCCTTAGCGACCCAAAGGAAGTCGAACTGCTTGCGGACAAGGAGAAAATCAAAGGGAATGAAGCCTTCAAGGCTGGCGACTGGCAAGAAGCGGTGGGATCTTTGCAACATGGGCTCGCCAGACAATGCTCTAATCTTGATTACCTGTAGTTTGATTACTACACGAGGAGTCTTAGCTTGATGGAAAAAGCGAATGTCTACACCAACCGAGCAATCACTGGCATCAAGCTGGGGAAGTTTGAATTGGCAGAAGATGACTGCACGCGTTAGTATTGGGTCGGTACCTTGAAAGCCAGAGCTCCTAACGGACAACGAACCAAAACAACAGGCGCTCTCTCCCTCAACGATCCGGAGTTCAACTTTAAAGCCTATTTACGGCGTGGATCTGCAAGAATAAAACGCGGTCGCTACGCCGAAGCTGTGGAGGACCTCGACCAAGCTCTAGCATTATCCCCGGGCAACAAAGAAGTCGGCAACCTTAGGCGAGAAGCCGAGAACAAACTGAAAAGTGTCGAAGGCGACGCATATCAGGCCAAGCTGAAACCCAAAACAAAGCTCAAGATTGTTGAGGTGGATGAGGACGACGTTGAAGGCGAAATCGTGACGCCTCTTGCACGTCAGAACGCATTAACCCAAGCTCAGAGAAGTTCCATCGATCAACGTGAAGGCTCCGTCGGTCTGCCGTTCAATGAACGAGTTCCGTCGTACTCGAATCTTTCACCCGAATCGTTGCGAAAACTCAAAGGAAAACGGCCTGCCCACGAAGCAGATGAGGCTATCTACCAAACTGAACCAATCGAGCAAACAAACCGCGCTGCCCCGAGATCATCTGAGGCGCCGTCACCAACTTCCCTGGACACAGTCTCTGCATTGGACGAGAATGCACTGAAAGAAGTCAAAATAATGGCGGATTTGGAGGCTGCAAACTCTCTCTCGAAACGGGACTCGGGAATTCATTTGGTCGTGGAGGACGTGGACGAAGACTCCGATGTGGATGCGGAGGCCACTGTGGAGGAACCGGTACCGATAGTTCCCTTCCCAGCGGAGTGCAACACGACCAGAGAGTCCTGTCAGGTTGACGATGTTGAAAATTCTGAGAAGGCGGCAACATCCAAGCCCTCCTTATCGATTCAACCGGAATCACTGATCGCTGCGCACCGCAACAGTTTGAAACGCTCAACTCCCGAAGCGTCGATGTTGGTGAGAATTCATTCGAAATACGCCCCTTCCCTTTTTTTATTCTTTCGACTTCCATTACCGCGAAAGCTGGCCGCACATTGTTTCACACCGCCACTTCAGCCCCCAGCAAAAACCTCATATGAATTTGAAGGCGTCTGGCGAACGATCCGGCAGCAGTCCGACAAGTGGATGGCCTTTGTGCACAGCCATAGCCCGGAGCGACTGTTGACTGTCATGGCGAAAGTCGGGAACCCGAGCGTCTTGCCCGACGTCTTTCGTGCAATGAACTTGCTTCTTGAACAAGGTGGAGTGGTGTCTAATTTCTGTCCCCTTTGCCGGATTTGGTTCGTTGACTGTCTCTTACTCACTTCTCCTTCATCCCACCGACAGATCGCGATTACGTGGTCGAGTCCCTCGAGCAATTCCGCAAGCTTCCACGTCTTGCTGTGTTGGTCGGTTTCTTCTCCAAGGCCGAGCGAGCAGGTTTGTTTCCCACCGCCTGAAGCTTTAGTCTCCGAACTGATTTCAAACCGGGCGTTTGTCCCTGTTTTCAATATCTCGCACTCTAGACTTTTTGCAGCTGCTCGATTCGGTTCGCGACGCTTCGCCGAAGTGCTTTGATGGTTTCAAGTCTCTGACGAAATGATGATGGATTGAAGAAATGCTTTTCCTTCCCCCCACTTTTCCTACGTGTTTAAAACTGTTCTTTTTCTTCCCCACAGTTTCTTCCTCCTTTCCTCACCTCTGACTTTTTTTTCTCTCACTTCCCCCGCTTTCTCCCGTTTCTGTTCCTCCCTTTCTCAAAACTTTCTTTTTTTATTTCTTGCCAACACACAGCCACTCAATCAGCACAACAGAGTAAGAAGATCCAAACCGAAAAAAAAAGTTCAATACATTACAAACAGATATCTTTCGATCCACTCACGGGGTACGTGGTGAAGGAGGGGGCGACAACTGCCAAAATACACCTTCGCTTCTTCACCCTCCCATCACGTCTCCGCTCTCTTCCGACCCAAACGCAGGTCCTGATCGGCTGCGAGGGCACTGTCATTCTTCTCCCCATCAATCGTTGATCCTCCTTGTTCATGCTCTTTTTTCTCTAATGTCACCACCTTTGTTGAGGGCGATCTAGGCGCCCTGCACAGTGATTGGGGATGAAGAAGTTCCCATTTATTGTAAGGATGTGCTTGGGAAGGTGCAACACGATCAAGGCATACCTGCACAGTGATTGGGGATGAAGAAGTTCCCATGATCACTGAATGTAAACAAGAACTGATTATAAAGGACCTCGGAGAATAGGGAGAAAAAGAAGAAGTAGAAGGAAATTGGCAAAAGAAGGGGCTTGTGCATTATTTCTTCTCAACAACCTTGCGACAAACAGTCGCGCCCCCAGGTTTGGAACAGATGAACGCGTTGACGAGTCTTCGTGCCCCCCCCCCCCCCCCGGGGCGCGAAGACTCGTCAACACGGGGGTGAAGGTATCGTAGTGCGGCTGCAAACTCTATCGCTGGTGATTTAAAAAGTCGAATGGAACTAGTTGCATCCTGATTCACAGCGTGAATAACGCACAGTTGGTTGTTGGGTTGTTAATATGGTCGATTGCAGTAAGAAGACCAGAGGCAGGGGCGGACGGACGGTCGGACGGACGCGCAAGCGGTTCGGTGTGATGGGCGGGCAAATACGGCGTTGCTAAAAACCCCGCGCGTCGGATATCAGCTGCGGCGGAGCCCGAGGGCTTTCGGAGCTTGATGTTGTGTTGTCGTCGCCAATCACGCCATCCAAGTGTGTGTTTGAAATCAAAACCAATGCGCAGTTCAGCCGGACGCGCCATTCCACACATTCGTACATGTACATAGCCCCTCGCAAAGGCCGTCAGCGTGGTCGACGCCATCCGCGAGAGCGACGTCGCCGCGCTTCGACGACGCCGCGTTCCCCCTCCGACTCCTTCGCCGGCAAGACCGTCGTCGAGACCCTCAACTACTGCCCGGAGCGCGACGGCCGCTTCCCGCAGCTGGACGCGCGACAAGTTCACCTCGAGCGAGCTGCTGCAGCGGGCGGTACAAGTCGGCGCGGCTGGTCAAGGCTTTCAACAACAATCTTTTTCGAGCACCTGGACTCGCTCGCCCGACCCAAGGCGGTCGGCGCAACCCATCGCCGGTGACGACGCCGAGGCGAAGGCCGCGGCCGCGACGTTTGTCGAGGACGTTGGGTTTGACGCGGTCGACTTTGGATCTCTCGCTGAGAGCTGGCGCTCCGAGCCCAACACGCCCGTTTACGTGTTCCCGTACTTTGGCCAACCCCCTAAAGGCTTGAGCGGTGCGGAAAGGGAAAAGTGGTTGTGGCTTGGCCCCGGAGGCACCGTCGTCAAGGTGTCCGATATCAGAGCTCCTCAGCAAGGCGACAAAAGATAGCCTTGTCGGTCGTGTATTGCCCAAGTTTTTAGCGAGTTGAAAGTTTTCCGACATCTTTGGGAGTAAAGCATTTGTCATTAATGGTCAACGAACACCGCACCATCATTGTCGAATACAGAAATTCCAATAAATCGAGCCCAACCAGTACATGGGGGTTCCATTAGTTATGGCAGGTTGGAGAACAACAATGAGGGTTTTGAAAGAAGACTTCCGCTGCCACAACTTAGCAATTACATGAAATTCAGCTCATAGAGTGGAAAACGTTATTAGAATCAAGCTCAACAATGTGGAAAGTAGTAAATTCCTCAAACATGTTCCGCATTTTGGATATCCCGATAACCGAAGCCGCCTGCAGGAGAGGTGTTTGGGCAGGATCCAGTGGCTCTGAGTTGCGGCGAACTGACAGCAAAGTCTTTAATTTGTTGTTACAGCTTTATCTTGAAATGACGCCGAGAAATATACTCGCATCTCTCAAATTTATCCACAACCGGGAAGCGACAAGGGATTACAGTGACTTGAGTGCTCGGCCAACCGACTCAAAAGCACGATGTACCGCGATTGGACTTGAAGCAAACAAAATGCGCCTCTTCAAAACGAAATCGGTTGCCTCCACCCATGCTTTTTTCCCGTCGGCTTTAGCTGATGGTGACAGCGGCTCTGTAGCGCTACTGCTCAGGCCATCTAGCTGAATCGCAAACTGCCCACTTGAAGGAGACGGGCCATTTGAGTTGGAAATGCTGCGAAGCGCTTCTATGACACCGTTGAGAATCTGTACGACGATGGTGCTCGATCGAGCAGAGCCTCTCGTCGAGCGCACCAGATTTATAACATGTCGCGGTCGAAGGGTTACCCCCCGTTTGAGAAACATAAGCGGGATTTCAGACGGTGGAATATCATCGGTGGGTCGGGCGTGAAAGTTTGCGAGCCGAGACGGAAGGTCGCCGAGCCACTGCATGAGATCTGGTAAATGCCATTCAACGGAAGGGTTGTTAGGTTTCGCGGTTCCTTTCCGCATTTTTTTTTTTTTTTTTTTTTTGAAAAAGATTCGTCCCTACCGTCGAACGAGACCTCCGTGAAAGGGTGATCAGGCCCGAACTCATTGAGCACCCAGCGCCAGACACCGTAGGGGTAACCCGCTTCGTAGCACCGACTGCGAAACGGGAGGCCGTCTTCGATGCCGCCCGGCACCAGGAAAGCGCGTTGGAATTCGTCTGTCGACAGCCAGCGCGACTGGAGCAGCTGCGAGAGGAGGCCCGGCTTGATTTCGCCCGACGGTCCCAGGATTTCCCACACGACGCGGCGGATGCACTCGTGCACAAGAGGCGGAGAGTTCTCGGGGGTCAGGCTTGCGTTCTTGTTCGATGGATTGACGAGAGCAGAGGATATCGACACGAGGACGTCGGGGACCGATGAGGGATTCACCTCGGTCAGGATCGTGGAAATGAATGATGGGGTGATGTTGAAGCCGTAAGTTTGGATGAGTTCAGACAGTGCGGGCACTTTCGAAGGAACGGGTCCCGCGGCTGTTTCATCCATTTCAACGGAGGCCTCGCCGACGGCGGGGGGTGCGGAGCTCGCCGGTTTCTTCATTGAGTTTGCATTCACTGCCCACTTCAGTACCGCATCGTTGATCGGAGTTGGATCGAAGCCGTTTACGTAAACGAGGTGATTAAAGAGTTCGGGGCTTATACAGCAGAGCTGATAAAAGCGGAAAGCAGGAACCTCGCGGACAAGGGGCACGAAGCATTCAAAGTGGATCAGCTCTCGGAGGATCGCCATTTTCACCGGGCTCGGATCGTTCATCAAATGAATGAAAAGGCGAGAATCGTCGCCGCTCGTCAAGTCGTGAAGCTGGCGCTCTGTCAGAGGCATTATGCCCGAACCCGCTGGAATGTGGGTCGAAAATTCGGGATTCTCTTTGATCATGGCCTCCGTCCGACGGCGGGTGTAAGTCTCAACCAACAAGTCCAAGATCTCTCGTTCGTCCGGGCGCGCCATGCCCGCCGAAATTCGTCCCTCCATCCTAGCTGAGAGCACTTGTATAAGATATCTTGGTACGATAGCTCCCTTATGAATCAGCGCTTTTACGAGCGGAACCGAAGCCAGTTTTGGGTGCATTCGAAGGACGGTAAAGACGGCGAGCTTGTTGAATTGAACCTCCGACCACATGAGTTTTGCTTGGAATGCCGTGATCACGTCGTGCATTGAAGTGCAGGTGGAGGCAAGAGCAAAGGGGTCCGCCAGAAAAGCTGCAACTTTTTGCCAAATGTCCAACGGGATGTCGGCTTGTGTGTGTGTGGAAGAGCGTTCCCGTGCCCATCAATGCGAGCAAGGCAAAAAGAAAAAAAAAAAAAAAAGGGCTGTTAATTACCGTGATGAACCCTGCCCCTGGTGTGGGCGGTGGGCAACGACGGATCGGCCAAGGTGATGTCGTCGTCAGCTCGGGATGTTGCGGCAGATGACGGTGCTGGGGACGATTCGGCGCTGGTCGGTAAAGGCGTTGCCTGCATCTGCTGCGGCGGTGGGGTTTTGTGCCAGGAGGACACGGACCGCCAGAACGGCAGCTTTGAAGAAGAAGAGGCGCCGCGGCCACTAGTATGAATACCACCTGTGCCGCCGCCGCCGCCGCCGCCGCCGCCGCTAGTGCTGGGGCTGGAAGTGCTGCTGTTGCTAGTGGTGCTGTTGCTACTAGTAGTGCTGCTGCTGCTGCTGCTGCTGCCGCTCGGTCGCGCCTCTTTCAGCGTCATCGTCATCATCGTCATCATCGTCATATGAGGCTGCGATCGCCGTCTGTGGGTGGCCCGCGCGCGTCCTTCGCTCCGGGTTCGGAACCTTTCTTTTTTGAGCGTCTCTCCCTCCCTCACAATGATTATTGAAAAAGGAAAATAATTTTTCTGTGCGGGGGTAGGTAGGAATAAAAACCGTTCGAACCGTCCCTGAAAATTTTCCCCCTCCGACAGTTCAAATACTAGAGAGCGGCGTTAACAGGTTGCGGCCATGTTTTGCCTCCACCATGCAAGCAATCGCAGTGCCCCAGCGTCACGCGATGCCGGCCGGGTTGGATATGCGACCATGAGACCTTGAGTGGGCTTTCCAGTGTCTCACCTAAAAAGAAGAAGAAGAAGAAGAAGAAGAAGAAAGAAAAAAAAAAGAAAAAAAAAAAGAAAAAAGAAAAAAAAAAAAAAGGGACAGGACATGCATACATGCAAATGATGGATACCACCACTATATACTTTTGCCTGGGCATCCATGGGCTTCCAACCACCGCCGCGGTAGCCGACATCCGGATGTCCCCCCCCGGGAGAAACAAGCCGCTGGCCTCGAGCTTGAATGTATGTGCTGTACTTTACTGAGAGGTGCGGCCCAGTGTCTGGCCAGGCGTGTTGCCCAAGGCGTCCAAGTTTTAGTTTTTGCCCCCGTCCCGCGTGAACGTCCTTCTTTTCCTCCCCCTTTCGAAAAGGCTCGCCCAAAGTTTTCCTCCCACTCGAAAAGAATGCAAGCGGTGAAGAAAGCACCGACTCCAAAGGCGTTTTCCAACGACTTGAAATAGGTAGTCCGCGCAGACCGTCCCTTCCGCCCAGCCGGAAACTCTCCTCTTTGGCAACGACGTGACCCAAAGTCCCTCAAGAAACTTTTCGACTCGCAATGCTTTGGTCCTTCTCCCGTCAATGCCCACCTTCGACTCTGTTATCCGCCGACGCCGAAGCATCATCATTCATGGAGTTGAGTGAATCGAGAGTAAAATCCACGAGTCCTTGTTGTCGTCCAAACCAGGTTCAATGGACTTAGCAAATAACTCGGTATTTGTGGCACAAGCGTTCATTTTTTTTTTTTTTTTTTTTTAAAATTTTTTCCACTTTGGATGCTGCCTGCGAAGAGGAGCGGCTGATATCTTCGAGTTTCTTTGTGGTCCACGCGGTCCACACGCCCCTTCGAACCTGTTGCCCCCGAAGGCAAAAAAAAATTGCTCGGTGAGCACAACAACAGCAGAGTGAACGCTGCACTGGCGCCACCATTTGCTCGTCCGTACAGACATCGCCTGGGTCCTTTTCGCCACCTCTACGTCCGCTTCTGCTGGACCTGCCCGCCGGCCCAGCCAACGCACCGAGCCAAAAAATAATTTCTGTGAACTGCGACATCTACTCTTGGAGCTGTGCTGTACGTGATATGCGTACTACGTGTGTGTGTCTGCATGCGTGTAGAGTGTGTGTTCTCGCGCGCGTGTGTTTTGTCATCCCGCCCTCTTGGACGGTTGACGCAAACTTGCAGGTGTGTTCTTTCACAGAAAACAAATCTCACAAGGATTTTTTTTATTTTCATTCACTCCGAAGCAGCAGCTGCGAGCTGCGAGCTGCCTGCAACAACAACAACATCATCATCATCATCATCATGCAGCAAAAGCGGGGGTGGGAGGTCGAGGTCGACGGTCAGCCAGGCTTGAATCATTACATGAAGCGAAACAAAAACAAGGACAACAGCAACGAAAAAACAAAAAAAAAAAAACAAAAAAAACGTGAAGAACACGACACACCAATAAAATATAAGCGTATGCGGGCATCACGGGCCGGGTTGGGGAGTTGGCCGACGCAAAATATACGGTGACGGAAGGAAGGCGGCATAAAGGGTAAAGTGATGGGGGTGGGGGTTGAACTGGGTAAGGGGTATCAAAAAGTGGGAGTCGAGTGGGGGACTTCTGGGTTGCGGGGGGTAATTCGGGTGCACAGTGTGGCTGCCCACGGAATTGAAAGTGGCTGAATAAGGCGAATGCAAAGGAAAACAAGGGGACGTTGCTCGACAATGGAGTGGGTGTGGAGGGAGGTCGGAAGAAAAGAAATGCGCGCATGCAAGAACGAGCGACGAGGCAGAGGGGGGAATCATGCAGGCTGCTCAAGCTCTGCGGGAAAGAGCGTGCTGCCAAGGAGAATTCAAAAAAAAAAAAGATAGAGAGAGCGAGCAGACTCAACGGAAAAAACACGCGCAACACATACAGAAATGCACAAATCATCACGACAACGCTGCTCTCCCGACTCTTGCAGAGAATAGTCGAAATACGTTACACACTGCCTGCCGTCGGTGCCCAAAGTTCTTCTTCTGCTTCTCTCTCTTACTTTTCACCAGTGGCTTGAGTCAATCGCAAACATCGAGAGGGCCCTCATGTCCTCTTCGGTCTGCTCGCTCGTCGCATCGGACGCCCCAAAGCCGCCGACGACACCTGACGACCCAGCCGGCGGCGGCGGCGGCGGACCAAAGATGCTAGATGCTTCTGCCCGAGGGGCAAAGGAAGCGCTGCAGCGCGACAGCTCCGTTTCAACGCCGTGGCTATTGCTGCTGCCGATGATGCTGCTGCTCGCGCTGCTGTGATTTGTGGTCGGCGGCTGCGGCTGTTCAATCAGCGAAAACTCGTCGCCGAAACCGAGATTGACAGCGCTTTGCTGGTCGGCCACATCCTGCGGGGGAGTGGGTGCGGCCGCTGCAGCCGCCAAAGCGACCGTTTCCGCCGCTGCGCCGCTGGGCCGCTTTTTTCGGTTGTGCCGCTTCGCGTCCAGCCGTTTCCGCACCGCCGTGGCGGACTTGATCGGCACTCTCGACCACGACGGGATCGACCGCGGCGCCTCTGCCGTCCGGGAACCAGGCCGCGGGGCGTGCCGGGGCGGCGGTCTCGGGTTCGCTCCGCTTGTCGTCCCGTTGCCACTGGAAAAGAATCCTCGGCCAACGGTCGACGTCGACTGTGGCAGTCTCCTTGTAAACAGGCGACGGCCTCGGTTGCTTGAGACGCTTGCAACGCGACGAAGCGACGCGCCGTCCACCGCAGGACTCGGCGAAACCGGCAGCGCCGCTCCGAAAAACGAAGTGGCAACACGGCTCGCGAGCGGGAGAGACTTTTTTGCACTGGACAGACCTCCACTGCCACCAGACTTTGTCGAGGACCGGGCAATGGGTATTCCTTCAGAAAACGTTCCAGGCGGAAAAAACATGTTCCCAATTTCGTCGTAACAGACTTCACATATCCCGTGTTGAATGGTGATTGGGCTAGTTCCAAGGCCAGCATCAACGTAGTACTGGTTGGGAGTGAGCCAGAGGTGATTTGGAAAGAGCTCGTCGTCATCAAGTCCAGTTCCTCGAGGGCCGTTGATGTGAAGACCCAGCTTGCCCCGAAGGCCGATAAAAGGCTTACAACCGCTCATCCTCCTCCGGAATGGGTTCGGCTGGGGTAGACAGGATCTTCTCTACAACGTTGGGAGACATGTCCGCGCAGAGAACCATTATTCTTTTGCAGTATGAGCAAACCGTTCGATTGGTGAGGTTCGGGTCCTCGTTCAAAGAAGCCGGTGGTGAAGCGAGGTACGCTTGGGGTGTGCTTAGGATGGTTTCTGCAATAATTTTCGACACCCACAGGACAAGCTGTGAAAGTTGAGCAAAGCAGGGAGGTTAGAGTGAGAGCAAGGGAGGGTAAAAAATGGTGTTTCGGTTCTAGTCAGTTCGGCCATTCTGGGGACAGACCTTACCGTTGCACCGCTCGCGTTGGAATCGACTCGGGAGACGGTCATGTGCATTTTTCGCTCCAATTCTGGAGAGTCGCAGTACCAGTAGTACTGATAACGCTTTTGCTGTCCGCTGGTCAGCATATACAAAATGTGACGGGAAAACGTCTGAACTTTCGGGTCGGATATGAACTCGAAGAGGTTTCGCCCGACAATCTGAGGGGCGAGGCATCGTAATATGCGCTCGGGAAGCGGCAGTTCGGCGTTTTGAAGGAGCCACTCGTTCCAAATGCGTTCGTTCAGGGAGAGAATGTTTCCACTTTCGTCGGTCACGTAAACAATCTCAATCAGACCGCTGGGTACCTGCCGCTCGAAATCCACGACGGCCCGAAGGGCCGGATCCTGGTCAATCAACGCAGAGAGCGAATCGGTCGTGCTGGAGGCAGCGTCTCCAGTGTTCCCTGTTTGGCAGACTGCGCCGGCCACTTGATTGTTGTGATGTGTTCGGGCGGAATTGCCCGAAACAGACGAGGATGTGGCGGATGGTGTTGGCAGCTGCTGATTCCGCGCGGCGGCGTTTGTTGGCGGATACACCACTGAAGAGGAGTCCGTCGATGCCGCAGCGCTCAGTACTCCTCCTCGCTTTGGAACAGGTCCACCACTGCCAGGCGAAGGCGGCCCCCTGATATTCAATGAAGGTGCCGTGTTTGATGCAAGACTTGCATTGTATGGTGCGATGGAGATTGACGGTATGTTGATGTCTTGGACTGGACCTCGGGGGGCTCGACGACTTCGGTCGCGATGATGTGCTGCATTATGTGAGTGATGACCAACGTAATAATATCGAGGATGGTTTTGGCGCAAGATTGCAATTTCGGGATCTGTTTCGGTCTCGTCGCTGTCATCGTCTCCGCAGGCAGACGGGAGCGACGCAAAGTATGTGGCCGTCTCAAACATCAGAGATCTCCTGGGCAGCTCCGGGGATCTCGCTGAATCGTCTTCAAGGTCGTTTTCGTCGTCATCGTCTGCGTCAAAGTGGAGCTGCTGGTAGGACGGGGCCGGTGATTGAGTCTTGCGCTTCTTCCTTTTTCCACTGATCGCATCGTCATCATCATCATTGGGGCTGCAAGGATCGCCTTCAATTTCCAGTTCACGACGCCGCCGCTTGCGACAAAGCTGCGATCCGCTGACGCAAGACTTGCTTGTCTGGTAGGCAAGGGGAGAGCCTGTGACACTTCTTGTTTTGCTTCCAATCTGTCGGGAACCACCGCTACTACTGCGGCCTTGCTGGGAGCTGTAGCTGGCGTCGCTGCTGCAGCTGCGGCTGCGGCTGCGCCTACCGCTGCCGTCATCGCTGCTGTCGCTGTTGGCGTCGCTAATCATGGGATCGGATCGCGAGAAAGGCGCTTGGGCAGGTGCGTCGCCAGGGAACTGTGCATTGCCGGAGTTGTTGGGGAGAAGCGGACCATCGAAAAGGACTCTGGGAGAGATCGAAGGGCGGGCACTGGTGGGAGGGGGCCGCGGAGGTGGCCGAGGCCCAAGATGGAAGGCTGAGGTGATGGGCGTTGATTCGTGACCAAAAGATGAGACGTGTTGCGTGGGAACAGCGGGGTGGACGTCCGAGGCGGCGGCAGTAAGGGATTGAGAGAACGGCACCATCTGGAGCAGATCCTCGAAGGACAGCTGGTGATGGTGCTCCGGCAGCGGCAACGGTGTGGAAGGCAGAAGCGACGACAAATGAGCAAATGAAGGAGGAGCAGGAGGCGTAGGTGGTGGTGGTGGTGGTTGCAGAAGTGGAGGAGGAACATAGGCCGCCAGAGTGTTGGCGAGAAACGCTGAATCTCCTCCAAAAGCAAGCCCAGCTGAAGGGAGCAGTGAAAAGAGTCGGCCCGGTTGCGCATCAGCAACGTTGGTGGTGTGAGTTGTATCCCCATCCAGCGCTAAGCCCTCCCTCGATCTGGCCAGACGCGCTAGAATCACTTCGCGGAACGCGGCGGTGGCGGCTGAGGATCCAATCTGGGCTTGCACACCACCCATGCCACTCAGAGCGCTCAGGGTGCGGAGTCCCTGCCCCAGCGCCCCATCCTCGCTACCATTCCCGAGGTACCCTCGCGTCGGAGTGAGGTCAAACGGCGAAAGCGCCAGTGGTGGCTGTGGTGGTGGTATTGGTATTAGTGGCTGGAGAGAAGACAGTTGTCGGCGCGCGGACAAAGCATGCAGGGCCGCCGATCCAGCAGTGGCGAAACCGCTGCTCGATGCGATGCTGCTGGGTGCGGCGCTGCTGCTGGATGCGGTGTTGCTGCCTCCAATGCTACTGCTATTGCCGTTGCTGCTGCTGATACTGTTGCTGTTGCTGCCGCCAGCAGGAGCGCCCAAACCAAACATGGCACCACCAAGCAGCCTGGGCGGTGCGCGCTCAGGCAAATTCCGTGGTACGGCTTTGTCTCCTCGTGCTCCTCCTGCTGCTGCTATTGGGGCAGATGTTCGCCGTCGTCGTCGTCGTCCTCCTCCTCCTCCTCCTCCTCCTCCTCCTCCTTCTCCAGGGACGAGTACTAGTCGGGCGGGCGCGTAGTAGTCGCCGCGAGAGGAGTCGCCGTGGCCGTCTTCGCCGCCGTGGTCGTTGTTGTCGTTGTCGGTGGTCGTCGTAATGTGGTCGTCGTTCGTTTCGTTTTTTGTGATTCTCCTTTTTTCTTTCTTTGGTTTGTTGGCTCTCTGTCTCTCTCTCTCTGTCTGTATCCCTCGATCTCTCTATCTCTCTCTCTCTCTCTCTCTCTCTCTCTCTCTCTCTCTCTCTCTCTCTCTCTGTCCCTGTCAGACCCCAACACACACAACAAAAGTTCGATCTGGTCCCTTCCCAGCTCTTCCTCCCACGTTGGTTCGGTCTTTGGTTCATTCTGCTTGCCTGTCTGTCTGTGTCCTTCTGTCTATTTGTCTGTCCGCCTCCCTGTCGGTCTTAGTCCCATGCTGCCTTGTCAATTCCATTCATGCAAGTATGACGGAGGGTGACTTTCGATCGCCCAATCAGCCTTGACGACCGAACCACCTCAAACGCAATGACGCCTCGAGTCGCGTCGAGTCGCGTCGAGTGCTTAACGTGCGCGTCGGAGAAAGAAGAAGCTCACGCAGACACTCTACCCACGCACGCACACGCACACACACACATTCACATTACACACCCCAACTCAACTCATTCATTTTCTTGTTTCAGTTTTTAGTACGTGTCGAACCGCCGCCCCTCCAGCGCGCGCCGCTCGAAGATCGTGCGCGCGTAGCTCGAGTACGCGCTGCCCACAAACCCGCTATCCGCGAGCACGCACACCTCGGCGTCCACTAGCCCGGCCTCCACCGCGTCCAGCGGAAAGTACGCCGCCGCCTCCGCCATCACGTCCGACGCGTATACCACCCTCAACTGGCCGACGCCCGTCGCCACCGTCGCCATCGCCGCGTCCAGCGTCGCCCGCACCCCTCGCTCGTCGTTCGTCGCAACGTACACCGCCGTCGCCGTCCCCGCAGCAATTCCGTCGTCCTCATCACCACCCTCATCCCCATCCCCGTCCTCACCCTCCTCATTCGCGACGCCGGCGGGTGCGGCCAAAGCCATCCGCGCGACCGCCGCCGCAACGTCCGCGTCCGAAGGGTAGCACATGCGCCGCAGCCGCGCGTCGCCAATGCGCCGGCACTTGTTCCAGTAGTCCCCGCGCCGCACGTGCGCCGCCACGAACCTCGCGCTTTGCCGCCGCCGCCGTCGTCGCCGCCGCATTCCCCTCTCAGCCGCTCCGTCGTCCTCGTCCTCCGCCCCCCCCCCCTCCGCCTCAGTCTCCTCCCCCGCGCGCCGCCGTACCGCCGCCGCGACCGCCGCCGCCGCCCGCTGCACCCGCGCCCGCGGCCGCACGGCGTCGACGCTCGCGCGGTACACCGGGTGCGCCATGTAATCGACGTACTCGGTCAGCGGGTACGGCTGCGTCCGCCCGAACCCGTACAGCCAGAACGCCGCACCGAGCGCCAGGGTCGGCCGCGCGCCGCCCGCCCGCTGCTGCTGCTGCCGCCGCTCCGCCTCGCCCCCGCCGCCGCCATCGTTCTCGCCGCCCCACAGCCCGCGCACCGCCGCGTCCGTCAGCTGCGCCAGCCGCTGCGGCTGCTGCTGCTCCTCTGCAACCTTTCCGGCGCCGCCGCTCCCGTCCCGCCGCCGCGCCACCGGCAGCCCCAGCACGCCGCCATAGTACGCGGCCAGCTGCGCGCGCGACGTGGCGCGCGCGACAGGGTTGAACACGGGCGCGTCGAGCCGCGCCGGCCACCACCGCGGGACTCGCAGAGGCAGCAGACTCGCAGCCTCAAAAGCCTTGTCGTCGTCGCCGTCGCCGCCACCGTCGCCGTCCTCGGCCACCACCATCGGCACGCGGCCGAGCAGCGTCATGCCGACAAACGCGTCGAACGTGACCGCCGCGCACGGCAGCCGCGCGACCGCGCGGTCCACGTCAAAGTACCGCTCAAAGTCGGCCCACCCGAACGCGTCGACGTCAAAACTGAAATCCCAATCTGCCGCCACCGTCGACCCCTCGCTGCCGTCGCCGTCGCGACGGAACCCGATTTTGGGCAGCACGAGCGTGCGGCCGAGCAGCCGCGCCGCCGCGCAGCAGGCGCGCAGCGCGATCAACTGGTTGTTGAGCTGCTCCCACGGCATGAACAGCAGGAACCGAGGCGGCGCGCGGGTGGCCGGAGCGGCGGCGCCGTCGTCGTCGTCGTACCCGTCCAGGGCATCGTTCAGCAGCGACGGAAGCCGCGGCGGCGGCGGCGGCGGCACGGGTCGCCGGTGCGCGAGCTGCAGCACCAGCGACGCCAGAGCGCGCACGTTGACGTCGCCGCCGTCACCCCCGCTGTCACGGCCGTCCCCCGCGTCCCACACGACGTATCGCACGCCCGCAGCGCGCAGCAGCCGCCGCCGCAGCGCCACCCCCACGCCGCTTCCTCCGTCACCGCCGCCCCTTGCAGCAGCAGGGGCGAGGACCACCTCGACCAGCGGCGCGCCGACGCCGCGCGGGTGCGCGGCCCACGCCGCGCCGAGGCGGTCCGCGCAGCTCGGGTCAAAGCACACGGGGACGTCGCACGTCTGCCCGCCGCCGCCGCCCGCGGTCGCGGAGCCGTAGTCGTAGTCTACCCCGTCGACGGTCGTGGTCGGCAGGCCCGCGCGGTGCAGCGCGGCGGCGACGGCGTCCAGGTTGCGCGGCAGGGCCGTGGCGGCGGCGGCGGCGGCGTCGGGACGGACGAAACAGACCGACCGCGGTACGCTCGGGTCGTCGTCGCCGTCGTCGTCTTCCCGCGAAAATCGGTGCAACGTCGGCGGTGCCGCAGCCGCCAGCCCGTCGCCCCCGCCGCCGCCACCTCCGCCGCCGCCAACCGTCGCCGCGGCCCGCAGCCGCGTGGCCAGCCGCCACACCTCGGCGTCGTTTCCCGCGCCGTCTAGCCCGCGCGTCCCGACGACCACGCGCTCAAACACGGCGGGTGCGTCCGCGTCCAGCACGCGCAACGGCGACCCCGCCGGCTCGGGACCCGTCCCCAGCGCCGCCCGGCCCAGGACCTCTTCCGCGAACTTGAGCTCCGCCGCCGCCGATGCCGCCCCGGCGACGTCGTCGTCATCATTGTCAACCCGCTGCCGTGGGACGAGCACGGGCACAGGCGCCGCCGCACCCGCTCCGCCGCCGCCGCCGCCGTAAGCTTCGGCCTCGGCGATCCTCGCCATGGCCGCGACCGTCCACGATAAGAACGTCGACGGGCCCGCTGCCCCCGCATCCAGCCCCCGCGGCCCGCCGTGCAGCGACACCGTGCCGCCAAACCGCACAGCGCCGGCCCCGCTGTCGCCGCTCATCTTAGCCCGCGCCCCAGCCGCCGCAGCAGCAGCAGCCGACAACGTCCCGTCCAGCCACCCCAGCCTCGGCACAACGTTGTAGTGCACCAGGACCACCACGTCGTCGCGCCACTCTGCCGCCGCCGCCGTCGACGACGACTCGCCGTCTTCGACATCCCCGTCTGCGTCGCCGGCGGTCGTGGCGACGGCGACGCGGCGCGTGACGGGTAGACCGTCGCCGTCATCGTCGGCGTCGATCACGAAAGCGTGGAGCACCAGCAGGGCGCCGGGAGGGCTCTGGGCGTCGGCGCGCGGGTCGTAGTAGACGTTGCGGAGGTCGCAGCGCGTTGCGACGGTGGTTCTCTTCGCCGCCGTCGTCGTCGTCGACGTCGTCCTTTTCGACGGCTCGCGCCGCGGCTGCGCAGGGGAAGGTACCGCAGAGCAGTTGACGGACGACGCCCACCACGGCGCGGGCAGCCCGCGAGTCCGGCGGCGGTTTTGGGGCGGACGGCGCATCGGCGTGCCGACCAGCGTCCACTCGCGGCCCACGACGGCGGGGGCGTCTACTGCTGCTGCTGCTGCTGGTGCGGCGGCGGCGGCGGCGGCGTCTGCTGCATCTTTCACCGTCGCGTGCGAGCCGTCGGCGTCGGAGGACGGCGGCGGCGGCTGAGCGCGGAGGAACCAGCGCCAGGCGGGCCAGGACGGGTGGGCGACGGCGTGGAGGACCAGGAAGGTGAGGGCGAGGAGGGGTACGGCTCTTGCTGCGGCGTGGGCACGGCGGGTGGCGGTCGGGGTGAAGGCGGTCGGGGCAAGGAGGAGAGCGGCGCGCTTGCCCTTGCCGGTGGCGACGCGGCCGCAGAACAGGAAGGCGAGCAGGGCGCGGGGGAGATACGACGAGCACCACCACCACCAGCGACCCCACCAACCGCAGCAGCAGAAGCAGCAGCAGCGGTGGCTGCGGCGGAGGCGGCGGTGGAGTACGTGCGGCGATGGCGCGAGCGTGATGGATTGGCGGCGCGGCCAGGGCCACTCGCCAGGGGGCTTGTTCGACGTTGGCGTTATCGTCGTAGTTTTCTTCGACGCCGTCGCCTCTCCATCAAAGTCGATGATCGTTGTCGTCGATGTTGTCGAAGGCATCGTCGTTGTGTCCGTCATTATATTGGGTGGTGCCCTCCCAATGATAACAATGGAATTGTCTAGCGGGCTTCGGGAGGATGAAAATTTTGACATGGCGTGAAATGGAAATTCGAACAAAAAATTTAAATTCACCTCCTGTGTGTCGATCGCACTAACCGCAGCCCCCGACAATGTCGTTCGATCAAGGCGGCGGCGCCTCGGTGGCGGCAGGAGCGCTGCATCCGCCGTCGCCGCATCCACACTCGTCGTCGTCGTCCTCGTCCTCCTCGTTCTCTGTCGTCGCGGGCACAACATCATTGTCATCGTCGTCGCCGTCATCACCATCGTCATCAGCATCACCATCATCGTCTTCGTCCTCTCTTGCTTCCCGGCTCTTGCGTGTAGCGACCGCGGGCGGGCTGACTGACGCGTCGCAGCTGCCCGTGTTCCAGGGGGCGCACACGCACGCCAACGTGGCGGCGCACTCGTTCCTGCTCGGAGTCGGGGTCGGGGGCGGGGTCGGGTGGGCGGTGGGAGTGCGCGGTTCGCGCGGGCTCGGGTGCTTTGCGGCGCTGCTTTCCGGGTTCCACTTTCTCGAGTACTTTTCGACGGCGGCGTTCCACAAGGACGTGACCATGAGCGGTGCGTGCGTGCGTGTGCTATAGTGTGTGCGTGCGTGTTGTTGTTTTCACTATGTGCAACTAACTAACTGAAACAATTAATCAATCAATCTACACAAACAATCAACAAAAACAAAAACAAAAACAAAAATCAAACAAAATCAAACAAAGCGTTCCTGATCAACCACAGCTGGCAGTACCACGCGGCCATGGCGTTTGGCGCGGCCGAGTACCTGCTCGAGCTGTGGCTGTTTCCCGCCATGAAGCGATTCACGTGGCTCAACGTGACGGGTATTTGTTTGTTTGTTTGTTTGTTGATGTTTATGGGATATTTTTGTTTTGTGTTGTTTTTTGGGTTTTTGTGAGGTGGTGGTCGTTGTTAACCAGACAAGAACTCACTCACAACACACACACCCACCCAAATCAAAATCAAATCAAATCAAGGCGTAGGCCTCGTGCTCGCGTGCCAGTGGCTGCGCACGACCGCCATGCTGACCGCCGGCCGCAACTTCACCCACCTCGTCGCGTACCACAAGCGGCCGTCGCACAGGCTCGTCACGGTGGGCGTCTACAGGTTGGTGGAATTTTTGTTTTGTTTTTTTTTTTTTTTTTTTTTTTTTGGTTTTTGGTTTTTTTTTTGTTTGCATTTGTTTATTTATTCGACATTTTGTGTGTTTGGGTGTTAGTTTGGTTGCTTCTTTTTCTTTCTCTCGCGGTCTTTTTTGTGTTCTCACGCATCAACACACACACCCAAACCAACACATGCTCACACACACTCACACACACACACACAACACAGCGTCTTCCGCCACCCGTCCTACACCGCCTTCTTCTACTGGGCGCTCCTGCTGCAAGGGCTCGTGCTCGCAAACCCCGTCGCGAGCGTCGGTTACGCCGTCGCCCTGCAGCGCTTCTTTGCCGCCCGCGTGCCCGACGAGGAGGACTGCCTCGTCGACTTTTTCGGCAGAGACTACGTCGCGTACAGGAAGCGGACCCTCTTGCTGATCCCGTTCGTGCCGTCGTCGGGCGGCGACAGTGGCGGCGGAGAGGGAAGGTAGGCTAAGGGGAAGGAAAGGGGTACGGTGCGTTAGACAGGAACGACAGGAGGGGGAGAAAGCGCGAAACACGCGATAGAACAGTGAAATGGGCGAGTGAATAAATGAGAAATTATTGATAGTGAGCGTGAATTGAAAAAATTAATGAAACAAGCAAAATTGAAAGTGTGCTACGGTGTGCTACATGTGAGTGTTTGCGTGTGTGTGTGTGTGTGTGTGTGTGTGTGTGTCTGTGTGTGTGTTTATTATATGATGGCCCCCTCTTTCCGTCATTGCCCAAGCACCCCCCCAAGAGAAGGAAAGAAAACAGAGAAAACAGAAAAAGGAAAGTAAAACAGGTCAGTCGCTTAAGTCGGTCGGCCCAGTCCGTCTCAGCCTCAGTCAGTCAGTCTCAGGCCGCCGCCGCCGCGTCCTCCTCCTCGAGGTCCTCCAACCTGAGATAAACAGGAGAGAGAAAGATTAAAAGCGTGAGAAAGATAATAGACTCAACCAAACGCACACACACACACACACACACACACACTCTCTCTCTCTCTCTCTCTCACTCTCACACTCACACACACACACACACACAGCGACACACAGACACTCACTCTGGCAGCGCAAAGTTCAGGATGGCCGCAATGCCCGTCAGCTGGTTCAGCTGCTCGCCGGAGTTGTGCATCGACGAAAAGATGAGCACCGTGCCGCCCTGCGCCCGGACCTGCTCGATAAGCGCAATGTACTGCCGCCGCTTGGCCACGTCCGCAGCCCTGTTATTCGTTGTTTTTTTTTTTTTTTTTTTTTTTTTTTTTTTTTTTTTGGTGTTGTTGTGGTTGCGTTGTCAGCACGACCAAGCATCAAACTCTCCTCCTCTCACCGAAACAGCTCGTCCGACACTAAGCACGTCTCGACCGCCGCGCGCTCCGCCGCCGCCGCAACGTGCCGGAACCCGTAAAACGCCTTTGCCGGGTCCTGCGCGAGCGTCGCGTAGAACCGCGACAGCTGCTGGACCTCTTGCGCAAACTTGGTCTCGGCCAGCCGCGACTGGATCGTCGGGTCCGCCAGCGCCTCCGCCAGCGCGTGCTTTTGCCCCGACGAGCAGTGCACCAGCAAAAACTTTGGCAGCGCCTGCTGCATTGCACGGTTGTCGGTGCGGACGGCCGTCGCCTTGACGTATTCCAGAAGCTGCTCCTGTAGATGTGTGTTAGTGTGAGTGTGAGAAATCAAATATCAAATCAAGCCAAAAACCTTGTAGAACCCGGGGCTGGCCACAATCACCACCTTGACCACGTCAAAGTTCACGTGCTTCAGGATGGCCTGGTACACGTGGTCCAGGTACTTTGCGACGGCCTTTTCGTGGTGCGAGCTGCCCTTGCGCTTGCGCGGCACGTTGACCTCGATGCGCTGCCGCACAATCGTCATGTTGGTCGTGACCAGGCACAGGTTCGCCAGCCCTTCCTCCATCACGATCGCCGCAATGTCCGCCCGCGCCCCCACGTCGCACGCGCTCGTCACCCGCTCCAGCGCCACCGTGTCCCACTCCTCCTTGGTCAGCGTGAACGGCCGGTTCAGCTCCAGGTCGATTGTGTGGTACCCGCCCATCTGTGTGCGTGTGTGTGTGTGTGTGTTTTTTTTATGTTTTTTTTTTCCCCCCAAAGTAGTGGAGCGCGAAAAGGGCGATGAAGCGACAACCATATGAACCACAGCCGCGCAAAGCACTCGAGTTTGTGTTCCCGTTGTTTGTTACCTTGACGTACTTGTTCTCCTCGGCATTGCGGCCGTTGATTCGCAGCATGCACCCCTGCGCATCAAACTCGACCGACTCGACCGCGATCGTGAGCGTGATGCGGACAGACGTCTTGTCGGTGGATCCCGTTGACGACTGCGTCACGACCCGCCTAGCGTGCGTGCGTGCGGTGTGTGTAGGCGTGTGTGTGTGCGTGTGTGTGTTAGCACATGTGTTGCTCTCGTGTGTTTGTGTGCTCGTCGTTCACCTGAGGGTGGTGCTGCGCAGCAGATCGCCCTTTGCGATCAGGTTGTAGGCGTGCCACATGTCCTCGGCCTCCTCGGCGACGAGGCCGATGCTGCCCGAGCGATCCTTTTCGAGATGGCGCGAGGTCTGCCGCATTGGACGTTTGTTGCTTGCGTGAGTGCGAGTGCGTGCGTGTGCGTGTGCGTGCGTGTGTGCGTGGTGTACGCGCCCCGTTTGAGTTCGTTGGTCGGCGCCGTTCGTCGAGGGCGTTGTGCGGAGATGGCGGCGAGGGTGGTGGCAGAGATCGGGAGAGGATGATCGCCTTTGCTTCTTTCTGATTTTCTTTCTCTCCCCCTTTCTCTCGTTTACCCTTCTTCCTCAAAGCACCTCCCTCTACTGACCCCGACTGACTGACTCATCATCCTTCATACATACGTCAATAGCAAATATTACATGATGGCAGCGCCGCCGCCGCCACCACCACCGCCAACGGCCGCCGCCATCCGCAAGCTCCACGCTGACGCAGACGCCGCCGCCGCAACCGTCTCCGCAACAGCCGCAACCGCCGACAACCCCCTCGTCGCCGCCGCCGCCGCCGTCGTCGTCGCGCTCTTCGACGCCGCCTCAACAACACCAACAACCCTCTGCTGCGTCGTCCCCACCTCCGCCCTCCTCGCCGCCGTCGCCCGCGCCATCACCCCCTCCCTCCCGCCGCTCTCGCCGCCGCCGCCCCCAAACACCCACAACCACCACCCCAACAGCGGCCAAAACCGCACCCACGCCCCTCGCGTCGTCCTGTCGATCGGGTCGGGCACCGGCCTGCTCGAGTGGCTGCTGCAGCACCACCCCTATCTCGCCGCCTCCGGCGCCGTCCTCGTCGGCGTCGACGCCCACCCGACCAACGCGTTCATGCCGCCCGCCCGCTTCTTTTCCCCGCCGCGCGCGTTTCGCGACGCACCGGCGAGCCGCGTGTTGTCCGGCGTCGAAACCAACAATAAAGACGACCTGCCGCCGCCGCCGCCGCGAACCCCCCTCCTCCCGCTGCTGCGCGACTCGGTCGACACGCTGTTTGCGTCGTACCTGCGCCGCCCGAGCCTGCTGCTCGATTACCTCGCGCTGTGCCCGCGCGCAACGCGCATCGTGCTCCTTGGCCCGCGCACAGAGGACCCGATGATGGTGATGCGTGATTGTGATCGCGACGACGGCCGCGGCGACTCGGCGGCGGCGGCGGCGGCGGAGGTCCGCGCTCGCGTCGAGGGAGACTTGGGGTTCCGCCGCGTGCGCTTGCTGCACGGGGAGACAAGGAGGACGAGGAAGATTCGACTGGAGCGTGAGTGGGAGGAGGAGGTGGTTGAGGAGGAGGAGACGGACGACGATGACCTCGATAAAAAAGAAGAGGAAGACGACGAGTTGAAGGACAAGAACGTTGTTCATTTTCGCGAGGACGAGGCGGCGTTGAAACCGTGGGACATGCTGCAGGTGTGGTCCCGCACCCTGCCTGAGCCACACAAAGCGCAAGCTAGCTAGCTGTTTACTCCGCCCTTATTTATTCTTTTATTTGTCGTCCGTTAGTTCTCAAACACCAAAGTCAGCCGTCCGCACCCTGCTGCAGCAGCTTCTTCTTCTTGCTGCTGCGCAACCGCGGCAGCGGCTCGACCGCCGCCACCGCCGCCTCCCCGTCTGCGCTCGCCCCGCCGGCCCGCTGGCTTTCGGCCTCCCTTTCCGCAACGACGCAGAACAGGCAGCTGTTCACATCGGTTAGCTTACCATACACGAAGAACAAAGAAAAGAGATAATAAAAAAATTAACAAAAAGACAAAAAAAAAACATACATCCACGAGTAACCCCTCGGCATGGCCGCGGTCAGCGGCGGGTTCAGGCACCCCCAGTGGAACAGCCGCGCGCATTTCGCGCACCGGACAAAGTTCAAGTCCTGCTGCGCGGCCGCCGGCGCTTTCGCTTGGACCACAGCGTCCCGCTGCTCCCGCTCGGGCTGATCCTGCGGCCGCTGATTCTGCTGCTGCTGCTGCTGCTGCTGCTGCTGATCTTGCTGCCGCGCGCTTGCACTCGACGCCTCGCTTTCCGCCGCGACACTACCGCTGTTGCTAGACACGCCATCCGCTGCGGCAACGGCAATGCCGTTGGCAGATGCAGCCGTTTCCGCAGCGGCGGCGGCGGAAACGGCGGCGTTCGCGCTCGGCGCTCCAAACTGCTTGCACGTCGCGCAGATGCCGACCAGTAGCTCTTCGCTGTCCAGAGACTGCCGACCGCCGCGCTTGCGCTTCCTCCCGCCGCCTCCCACCGCGCTCCCACCACCACTGCCGCCGCCGCCACCTCCGCGTCCGCCGTCGCGCGACGCGCCGTGTCCGTTGGCCGCCGCTCTCGCAACCGAGGACTCTGCCGTTAGACCTGAAATGTCGCCAGCAGCGCCGGCCGCCGCACTCCCGGTTGCTCCGGCAAGCGATCCTTCCGCCCGAGGAGAGCCTCCCGCCGCAATAGCACCGGCCCCCGGCCCGAGCAGCCGCGACAGTGCCTCCCGCCGCGCGTTGTGATCCTTGCGTGAGCTCAAGATGTGGTTGTTTCCAAGAAGCGTCTCCAACGCAGTGGCCGGGTTTGACAACTGTTCCGCGAGCTTCGCGGTGGCAGGCGTTGTCAAGGACGCGGACGACGACGCCAACGAAGCCGCACCGGACGCCTCCGCTGGCTCCAGTTCGAACAGGTCCCGCCAAGACGCGGCGAGCGCGGCCGACGCGTGTTTCAGCTCCTGCTGCGCTGCGGCCAGCCTTTGAAGCGTGTCCTGGCGATCCCGTGAGGCCTGCTCGACTTCGCGAGTCAGCCTGCAGCACGACTCTTCCAGTTCGATCCGTTCGACACACAAACGGACGTACGTGTGCTGGTCGTCGATCCCGTCGGCCCGCACCGTCTCGAGGAAGCTTGTGAGCGCCTGCTGGAGCATCGGCAGCGGATTTTCGAAGGGGTCCGTGCTGTCTTCCGGCAACAAAGAGTCGGCGTCTGCGGCGGCAACATCCGCGCCAGCGGCCGGCGCTGGTTTATTTCCGGCTAGCGCCGCTCTGTCCGGCATTTGCTTGGCCCATTTCGCCCAGGGATTGAGGCGAGGCTGCTCCATGGGTCCGTGTTCTTTGCAATAAATGAAGAACGGATCCTGCATCTCATCGTCGTTCACGTCTTCCAGGAGCCCGAAATTCTGTGCGCAGCTGATGTGGACCTGCCCGTTTTTGAAAAATTGAGATAAGTAGAGTCCGACACGAAAAAAAAAAAAGAAAAAGAACAGGTGGAGCTCTCACCGCTTTTTTACAGCCGTGAGCATCACACATTCGCTTGCACCCAAACGATGCAGCTGATTCGTCGGTGCAAAGCGAGCACTGGAGGTCCCAATGGCGCAGGTCTGGGCTCAACCAGGCAATGTCGGACAGCCTGCGAGAGAATAAAAGAACTCAGTGCAAGAGATTGTGAGAAAACCCTCGTGTAGCCATCACCTCGCCTCGTCCCGAAATTCCTAATCGGAGCAAACGAAAGAGAAACAAAGTTTAGCCAACACTGGGACTTACAGAGAATGAAGAAATTAAGATGAGCAGTACCAGTCCACGGTTCCACAGGGCGCAGACGATGTGAGTGTAGCAGGGTTCTTTCATCGACAAGCGCCGGACAGCCCCAAAGGGTATTGGGCAGAGCATGCATTGCTGGGGGTAGCGTAAGTCGGAAAAGTTGAAAAACACGAAAAAAAAATTTTCGTTAGGTGGCGCCTCCCTCGCGTTTTTGCCCGCTTACCGCAAGCTCCGGGTCGGGAAGCATGCAGCGATCGCAAAGCCAACTAGACGATCCTGAATCGGCAGCGCTAATCCCGCCTTTTCTGCGCCGCGCTCCTTTCGCGGACGCGATTGACGCCAGCGGTGGGAGTCCGTAACAGTCCCGGTGCACCACGACGGCGCACGAAGGGTTTGCGCATGTCGTCAACGGGTCGTCTGGATCGTCGTCTTCTACGCAAATGCAGCATATCTTTGGGTTTTTGCTTTTCTGCAGAGTGAGGGGGAGAAGGAACGCGAAGACTTTCAGGCGACCAAGGAGAAACAAACGAGAAGGAGAGAAAGAAAGAAAAGGTTGTCCGCACCCATTCCGTCATCACTGACTGCTCAGGAGATGAACTGGGGGCATGATTCGATGGCTTTGATTCCTGCCTTGCGGCTTGGAGCTCTGATGGGACACCCGCCGCCATATCTTCTCCGCCATCTTCCAGCTTCACCGGCTGCCGTAGTTTTCTTGTTGGTGAGTCTGTTGGGGTGGTCGGGGTGACAATGTCGTTGGCGGAATTTGCTGCGGCGAGGGTACCGACAGTGACAGTGGCTTTGCGAGACCGGGTGCCGCGTTTCAGCTTTGGGGCAACTTCGTCGATGGCACTTGCCGGCGCGTCCGGCTCCTCCCTCTTCACAGCCTTCCGAGGTGCGGCCAATTTCGCCGGGGTCGTCGACTTTCTCTTGTGGCTGCGCTTACCGACGCCGTTGCCGTTGGTGACAGAAGGAGGTGGCTCGCTGCTGCCGCCGCCTCCTTCAGCATCAGCGACCAAGTGGTCGATGGCGGGGATTAGTCCGCTCCCGGCCAAAACTGCTGCTTCGTCAGTCTCCTCCAGAGGATATGGAGAAGCTGAAAGCCTAGGAGTTGCAGCTTCGACTGTCGATTGACCGTCGGCATCCGCCGCCGGCCACGCACCGACTTGCCCCTCCACGGTGGCCGCCGAGTCCGCACAGGGCGGGAGGGGCAAGCCAACACCGTTACCCTCGTTCAGGGGGTCCGCGGGTGTCTTGTTGCGGTAGGCGCCTATGTCGTCGTCGTCACTGCGGCCGACTGGGCGGTCGCCTTCATGCAGCTGTCCGACAGTAGCGGGTGCTCCGTCGTGGCCCCCGTCGCTGTCTCTGCCGCCGCCGCCGCCGCCGCCGCCGGAGCCGTCGGAGCTGCTGCTGCCCGAGGTAGCGGGGGCGGGAGTGGTGGGGGTTGCCTTGTTGTTGTTCGCAACCACGTCAACGGCAACGTCCATGTCAAACACGGCGCAAAACAATAAAGGCCACTTTTTTTTTTGCAAATTTTCACGGTTCTCGCGCGTCGCACGACGCCGATCTGTCTAGAGAGCGCACCTTACCCGATGACGTGGTTACTTGCATCACCATGGATGGATGGGTGGTTTCAACCGAAACTGGGCCGAGGAGAGGAAAATGAAGAAGGAGAGAGAGAGAGAGAGAGAGAGAGAGAGAGAGAGAGAGAGAGAGAGAGAGAGAGAGAGAGAGAGAGAGAGAGAGAGAGATGGTATGTGTGTATGTGTGTGTGTGTGTGTGTGTAACTGGAAAAGCAGAATCTGGGCCCGTTTCATTCTTTCTGTTTGCCATTTGTTCGGCCGTCCCAATCCTGGCCGTGCAACCCACACCTTAAACTACCCGCAAGGAAAAGTTTAAGAGATAAAAGCACTCAGGCATGTCGTTGGCGAGTGATCACAGAGCCCACTTGCGCTTCACTTCTTGGATAATGTGCCGCATCTGCGACGCCAGAAAGTCCAGCCGCATGCATAGCGCCCCGAGAAATTCGGGTAGGTCGATTGCAGAAATAATGGGGCATTGTTGTTTTTTTTTGTGTGTGTTGGGAGGATGGAAAGGTGAGCAGATGGCACGCCCTTTCTGTACAGGCAAGGCACACAACCTTGCACACACACACACACACACACACACACACACACACACACACACACGCACATGCACGTACCGTCCCTTGCTTCATCATGTTTGCCTTTGCCGTGACATCGTTGAACGGGAATATTTTTCGGAACCCGCCAACCTGCTGGGGGAACGGGCTGCGGTTGCTCGTTGTTGCAGGCGGCTGTCCTATCGGTGCCGGCAGCGTCGAGGGCGGCGGCGGAGATTCGGCTGTCGGTTTATTATTTTGGGTAAAGAAGCGGGCCAGTCATTCGTAAGTATTTTTTCCGTCCATCGAGTTATTTCGAAAGGATTGCAAGGAGAATGGCGCAGGATTGCGGGGCAAGATTGAATCGTGCGCCACACTGGGTATTCTGGCTCACGTTTTCTCCTCGTCTTTGAGGCGTTGAGAGCGTCTTGCAAGTCCTGTTTGCCGGGGGGGTCACTGTTAGTGGCAAACGGTTTTCTGGTGTTCCGTTGGGAGGGATCAGTCGCACCGAGTACTGTTTCGCCCGCTGCGCGTCTTTGACCGAGAGCTCGAGCAGTGCGATAACATCGCTCAATAGCGGCTGGCAGGCATTGTCGTTTTTGTCATTGATCGAATGCAAGAAAAGTAACAACGGGAGGCGGACGGGGTTCAAACTTACTTCTTTCACCTCGACGTCGACCTCACTATCGACTGACAGCGCAGGGCTCATGTTTACCTCTTTGTGCGTGGTGCGCCGTCGTAGATTGATAAAAAAGGGTAAGTCGCCAGTGAGAGACAGTCGGTTGTAAGAGAAGATAACGTCCCCGAAGTTGCCGGCTCACCTAGCAGCCACGGACGAAGCGCGTCGTCGAGTAGAATGTCTAAAGCATACGAAGAAAAAGTGGATTTGTGTGGAGGGAGATAAGAGCAAAGATCTCGTTCAGCGACTATTCTTGGTTATCTTCGGAATATCGCCACGAAACTGTAGAGGAGGAAAGGGGCTTGAGGTGGGTGGGTGGTCGAAAAATGTGGGTGGTCTGATTCACCAAATCCATACAACTCAAAACAGCCGTCTGCCGCGCTTCGAACCTCTGCCGCGACGGGAAGCAACGTCAGGATAACGATTGCCTTTATGCTATTGTCGTTATTATTACGATTTAGCTCGATGGAACGTGTGGAAAGAAGTGGGTTGGTCCTCTGATCTCCTTACCGTTGCCATATCCTCGCAAACGGCAAATCATTCGCCGCGCAGTACTGCTGGAATTTAGCGAGGTTCCACTTGCATCCTTGGCCCACTTGATCCTTCTCGGACAGAAGCGTCGGGCTGAACTTGTTGATGGACGTGTTCGTCAGGTGGGAGTATCGGTTTTTCAGGGAGGTGATGTCGTAAGGTGACTGATTTTCGCCGGTTTCGGACCAAGAGCGTAAGTGGGGAACAGAGCGAGGTGGAGATGGTCAGCCTTCTGGGAGGGAGGGAAGGCAGGTGTTTTCCAGAATGAAAAAGTGGACGCACCGTTGCAAAGCGAGTGAGTCCCTCATCATAAAGATAGATGTTGAGGGGATCGTACGATCGCACAAGTACGTAACTTCGGGGGGAGGGAAAGATTATTCCTTTTCCCTCTTTCTCTCTGAAAAGCAGAAGCATTTTTTAGTACCAGCGGAGGTCGAACTTGTAACCGGAAATGAGCATCGGATTGGGTATGTAGCGCTGCAAGATGGCACTTTTTTTGTTGGGTTTGCAAATGCGCGAGAGTGTGAGGTGCGAGTCGCTGTTGTTTCATAATGGGGCTCACTTGCAGTCGTAGGTTAAGTCCTGCAGGTCGCGGAAAACAAAGATTTTGCGCCCACGGCTGAGGTCGGCTGGCTTGCAAATCCAGACGCCCTACGGAGGTGCAACGTGCGTTATAGACCGACGTGATGGGGCAGGTAGTAAGCGAAAGAAGAGGGTTCATTGTTCCCCGTCTTTTCGCTGGAACGAACGTGCGCCGTCGTCACCTTTTCGCCTTTTTCCTCCTCTTCGGCATAGACGCGGATGAACCGGACGTAGTCGTTGGGCAGGAGGAACGTCTGCGGCACAAAATCAAAGACGGCGCCGTAGATCCCTCGCATAGTCTTGAGCGTTCGAAACAGGCAGTCCTGTCTTGTTGTGTTCATGCCGCGATTTTCGAGAGTGTCAAGGAAATACCTTGCGAGTGATGAGCGCCGTCTTTGGGAAGTGATTGAGCCGCTGCCACGGTCTGCAGCTCGAGTATTCGGAGATGCGAAACCTGGACCCTGTCCGATCAATTAGACTTCTTGTGAGCTCAACACCTTCCTTCCCAGCAGTGAAAAAAAAAACGATCGGGTGATGCATTCACCTCTCCACCAAAGATTCCAGTATGGGCTTTCGTCTTCGATATAAGGGCACCAGCCTGGATGCACACCCGGATCAAAAAGCCACACGGCAACCGGGGGAGAGCAGCCGAGCCAGATGCAAAAAGGTGGAGACAGTCAGCCATGCGTTAGCGAAGGCGCCATCAGTCTCGGCGCAACGCACAACCTCGCTTTTCGAGAACGGCTTTCAGCAGGGGCGGGCCTGTTTCTGCCATGCGGTAGCAGAGGCGAGGGGGGCTGCTGCTCTCGGGTGCTGCGACATCCTGGTTGTTGTTGCCTTGGGATGCGATCATGACAAACTCCACACACTCCCAACGAGTAAAATGCACCCGTAAAGAATGAGTGAAGGCTATAATCAGATATTTCCCGTTTGTCACCCTCGTCCAAGCAGCACTATTAACACGCGCCGCGTCTGCTCTTCAAGCGCATCAAGCCCAACTAAGCGAAAGGCGAAGGGACGTTCGACCTTACGCCCTTACGCCCATCCATCCCCTCTACCCTGCTCAGGCCTGTTTCGCGTCGCCTGGGTCTTGTCGCTTCATTTGGCGTGCCTTGCCCCACGGACTTCCAAATTTTTGCAAACTCCGCACGTGACAGGCACGTGACACACACGTGAGATGGACCGGCGCCCAGCACCACCAGCCGCCGACGCCGACGAGAGCAACGACGCCCACCGCTCGCTCCGCCGCGAGCGCCGCCTCTTCCGCGACGCCGTCGAAGACTGCCTCCAGCGCGGTCTCCACCAGAGCGCAAAGTGGGCGAGCCAGCAGCTGACGACCCTGCGCCTCGGCGGCGGCAGCGGCGGAGGCACTGCCATGAGAGCCCGCCAAGCCGACGCCGATCGGGCCAGATTGGGCGGGCTGGCCGGGGCGGCTGGGCCGGCAGCCAGCAGGTTTGCGGACGCCGATTCCGACGCCAGCATCGACGCAGAGGACGAGACGAACGGTGGCGAGGACAGCGACGCGCCGGACGACGACGATGACGCTGACGCTGACGACGACGACGATGGGGACCTCGACGACGGCCCGGCTGGCCCGCACCCTTTCAAGTGGGACCGCGACATGACGCAGAGGCAGCGCGACAAACACCTCCTCGCACTGTGTTACTTCAACTGCCGCGACTTTGGCATGGCCGTACAAACTCTCGCTGCAGCGAAGCACCCGACGATGCTGTTTTTGCGGCTATATTCGCAATTCTTGGTCTGGCCCACTTTGTCGATTTTTTATTGTTTCCCCTTCGCTTGAGTGGGAGACGGTGGCAAACGATGGGAAAACCTAATACTCTCAATGTTGCAGATGGCGTCGAGGAAGCTAAACTTTGACCGGCGACTATCCTCGGGTAACTACTATTCAGCGCCCCGAAAAGCAAAAATCGAATGCGATTAACCAAGACGTGGCAAAACAGAGAGAAATCAGTCGAGCGACAAGCCGAGGCAGCCGGACCCGTCGTCCCCGTTGGCTCCGTTGTATTTCGAAATGCAACAGCTTAAAGAAAATAGAGAGTTGACGGATCCTTTTATTATGTATCTGTAGGTTTGCTGCCCGCTGCATTTTTTATTTTCATTTTTTTTTTTTGTTTTTTTTTTGACCCTGAGCGTTTCAAGGTATGGCCTTGTTTCCCTCAAACTGGAATTGGTTGACGTTGGGCTTGAGGCGCTTGGCCAGTCATTGGCAATCTACCCACACAACTGGAGCGCATGGATCGAGTTTTTTCCTTGCGCCAACCAAGACGGCATCTCGAGGTGAACACAATCCCCTCTGCTCTCTCTTTTTCCCCTCTAGCTCTACTTTCTTTGATTTCCAGTCCATATCAACCCTCATTCAGGCCTCACTTCTCCAAGATGAAATCTTTGATTCGTCACTGCCTCCCAAAGCGCCTGGCGCTACTATGGGAAAACGACCCTTTGGGCGACGAAGATCTTGTCGTCGAGGCAGAGAGAATGGAGCTGATTTTCAAGAACAACATTTATTTGCGGCTCGCAAAGGCACGACTCCTGTACTATTTGAGCGGTGAGTTTCCCAAAGCGCATTTTTTATTGAGCACAGAGCCGCGCAGACTATGAGCAGTGCCGCCAAATTTGGAAAAGTTTGTACCAAGAAAACCCTTATCTGCTGGATATGGCGGACAATTACTCGGACGTCCTATATACGATGCAGTGTCGCGTCGAATTGAATGCATTTGTCCAACGGTGCGATAAAATCGATCGTTTCCGGCCAGAAACCTGTTGCGCGATTGGTGAGCCGTCTTCACCTGTATCATTTTGGCTTTCAATCTCTAAATATCTGGTGTTCCTTCTTTCTTTTTTTGTGGCCACCAGCCAACTTTTTCGCCTTACGTGGAGAGTACCCAAAAGCAATCGATTACATCAAACAGGCAATCAAGCTCCATAGCTCTAACTCTTCGTACTGGGTGGTTCTCGGGCTCTTTTATGCTGATTTGAAGAACCCGAATGCAGCTATCGAAGCCTACAGGACTGCTATAGGTTCCAAATTCCCTTTCTTTTTTGTCCTTTGATAAAACGTAAAGCAGTTTCTAAAACTGTCAATGCCAAGAGATCGACAAGACCAACCACAAGGCCTGGAACATGCTTGGTGTCTCATACAACATGTTGCAGATACCCTCGTTTGCAATATTCTACTTCAAACGCGCGCTGACTCTAAAAGACGATCCGCGCTACTGGTCAGGCCTCGGAAGCTGTTATGCAAACTTGGATCGGGACCACGAGGCCATTGCGTGCTACCGGCGAGCTATTCTCCAGACAGACCCGCTCGAATATTCGAGGCCAGAGGCGGCAGCCATGATGGAGATGGCGAAGCTGAACGAGAGAATCGGGCGGCTGGACCTTGCGGAGAAATGCTTTGCAAACCTTTTTGCCCATTACGAGATGAAGGATAACTTCGTAAGCAAAATCTGGGCCCTCCCCCACCACCACCCCACGTCCCCTTATCGGCCATCAGTCGTTGGATGCTTCTTTCTCTTACGATTAATCTCGCTCCGGTGGCCACGTCTCCCACCTCCCACTCCTCCCCCGACTTCGCAATGGAAACAGGTGGACCTTCAAGAGGCTGTCGATGCGGCCGTCTTTTTGGCGCGACGGGCCATTGATGATGGGCGGTGGGGCGATGCAGCGCGCTACGCTGAAAAGATTGCCGAGTCGGAGGAGGGAAGGTCACTGTTGAATAAAATTGGCAGTAGAAACCGCTGATTGCTGCGAACTTTCCCTCTTCCATGCGGGCTCTTCATGATACAAGGGAAAACATAGTTGAAATTTGAAATAGCACCGGCCAGCAACGGGGCACGGGAAACTTCTGCTATTTATTTGGCGAGACCAACGCTGGCTGCCCTCGTGGGAGTGGAGGAAAACTAACCCCTAAACTACAAAGTCGACTTAAGAAACTTAATTTGTATTTGCCCTTCTGATAATGTGCAGGCCGAGACTTTCGTTAGTTGAAAGACAGGGACACATGAGATCGTGGAGATGTAAACTTGTTGTTGGGGGCTGAACCAGAGGGAACGGGTAAACCACTACTGAACAGCTCGAAATCGTCGAGAGGGTTCCAGGCGAAGTCGCCTCAGTGAGCCTGAGCGAGCCGACGACGACTCAGGACCTCCTTTGCCTCGGAAACGATTCTGTGGGGGTGGGGTCAATAGAAGCATTTGGAAGGAGTAGAAAGCGGCTGCAGCCTTCACCTTAATACATCCGCATCACGGTCGACTTTCGGACCGTTCAACTCGAGAATGCTCTTGATTGTTTCGCGGATCGTTTGGCGACCGGGGCTCAGCGGGTGAGAGTGTGGCCGGTCGGGGAACTTGGTGTGGTCGAAGGTGCTGAATTCCATTAAGAGAGTAGTCCGCTCTCCGTTTACGGTAGCCTCGACTTGTCTGGAAAGGAGAATCGGGAGGATGTCGTGGCCCCGCTCTTCCTTCATTTGAAGGGCAAGCTCCCACTGGAGAAAGTTCAAACAAGTGTGCAGTCGTTCAGCAGGCGAATGAGTCCGCGACCATCAAGTTAGTACCTCCAGAAGAACATTATCCGCTTGTACGTCGGCCTTGAGCATCCTCTCCATCGACATGTCCGAACAAAGAAGGATGATGACGTGGGAATGGTAGAGCCCCGACATAAAATTAATGCCCCACTTCTGCCCATTTGAAAGGCACATTGCGTCCAAAAATGGATGCACTGCATCTACTTCAGGGTCTTCCTGAGATTTATGGGTTCTTTCTTCCATCAAAGCCAATTCAAGCTGATAGAAGAGCTCCCTAGCAACGATGCTCTCGGAAGCCTGCCGATAACTGAAGTGTGGTTTTTGAATGAGTCCCCAAATGTCAGCGAAAGGATCATCAACCACGTTCACCTAATGAAGAAAGGATGTCGCTGACCGCTTGTCCTACATTGCCAATTTTGTGGGATCAAGTCTGTCCATTTCTCTAGAGCACATATTCAACTGCATTGTTTCATATTAGATTCAAAAACTACCTTTCTTTTGGGGGACACTATTGTCATGCTCTTGGTCCTTGGTCGATTGGCTAGCTGCGCCAACAGCTGGTGAACCGGGAGATTTCACAGTTCCATTCGATGCATCCGCTGTGGCTGGTGGATGTACCTCATTTACGGGGCCATCCTTTGAGGCACTTGCTTCAGGAAGAATAACCTGAAATCAACGATTGCGTTGATGTTAGCCATTAGGATTGGCCACCGATGGCTAATTCACCTTCCACTTGTACTGCTGGTGCGAGAAGACTTCCTCGAGGTCTTCGTCTGGGCTCAGTATGTAATCTTCGCCTTCATCGGGATCTTGATAATTGAGCTCAACGGACTGCGCTCCCCAGCACTGGGCCACATGCGCGATGATTGCATCGTAGCCAGCCGAAGGTGTTATCTTGATCTTCTTGGCTTTGTCGCCACATTTAAACGCAATGAGCTTCGTTCCGGCCGCAGCCATTTAGCTCTTTGCACGACCTTTCAAGAGGACAGGTTAGTTAAAGGAACCAAGGACTCCAAGACAAGTGATCGGTATTCAACTGCTTCGTCCGCTTGGGTCAGTGGTGGATGCTGAAAATACATAGTCATTTTGAGTGCGGAGCTAAATCCGAAGACGGAGTGATGCACCTCGACCTGACCTGGTCGGCGAAGTAAGTGGGAACGGGAAGCACCGCCTCCGATCGTTTCCAACGATCGGATTGCTTGATGGCCACACGTTGGGGCCATTCGGATCATGCGCAGCCAGTAGAAGTGCGGTATCCAACCACCTAGACAGTTGCAGACGCAGCGCGCCGATCGTTCCGGAGAAGGCGGGGTGCCCAAGACAATCGGTGTGTGGGACTCGTCCCTCTCCTCACCTTCTGGAAAATTTCAACTTTTAAACCAACGAACCTTCGTAGCCGTTGAGAATTCACGTCATGCGCTGTCCAGGCGTAACTTCATTTACCGTCATTCATTTATGTATAATAAAAAAACATTTCAAGGTGCAGAGTCTTTGTTGCAGGATCACGATCCACCCGGATTCAAGGATTTGGCGGATTAGACTCCTCGATTAAACCCAAATTAGCGGAGTGAGTTCTTGTCCACTCCGTCCATTCGTCAAGGTGTTCGGCCTGCAGATGTCGTTGCAAATCATAGTCCCGCCGGAAACGACGATCACAAGGCTTGACCCAGCATGAAATGGTCCGACCCGTTTCCTCCGGATTGTCGAATCCCGTCAGGTCGTCGAGCATGGACGGTCTGGGAACTTTATCTCTTCGCGCTTTTGCTAGTTTAGCGGGCTGATCATGGGTGAGCTTGTGCCGTGCAAGCAAGTGCTTATAAGCAAAGTCCGCACTGCAACCTTCAACGGTGCATGCAAATGGGCGAAAGCCCTCGTGAGCAGTCCGAATGTGGACAGACCGGTTGTTATAGCGAGTAAACGTTTTTGGGCATCCAGGCCAAAAGCAAGGGTACATGACCCTGTCTTCATCGTGGGTTGCCATGTGGGCCTTCAGGGCTTCGCGCTTTGTAAACACTCGTGAGCAGACTTTACATTCGATCCTGTGCTCGCGTGTGTGGGCAGAGAGCTGAGACCACTTTGAAAAGAGCTGGTCGCAGAGACCGCATGCGTAGCGAGGCTGGTCTGAAGGGTTTCGAAAAGACAAAGAAGCGAGAGTGTTGGTAAAAAGGAAGCCAACACAAGGTAGGCTTCAGAATTACCCGAGTGAACCAGCACGTGGGCCCGTAACTTGGAAGGTGTTGGAAAGGATTTACCGCAACCTTCTGTCTCACAGATGTAAGGATTGGCCTTTCCCTCGTGCGCTGCAACGTGCTTCCGAAGCTGGGTTTGCTTAGAGAATCTTTCATCACACCCTTCACGAGGGCACTGAACAAAACGTAAGTCAGTCAGGCGGTGGATTTGAAGGATGAAAGAAGTAAACCTTGAAAGGCCGAGGAGAATCGTGTCCTTTGACATGGCGGGCAAGGTGATGTTTCGTCGCGAATGACGCGGTGCAATCGGGACGAGTGCAAGCAAATGGTTTCCTCTCCTCCAAACTATCGCCGTGTGTCAGCAGATGAATGTTGAGATGTGCCTTTCGCCGATAACTCTTTCCGCATCCATCAAAAGTGCAGGTGAATGGACGCTGTAGTATACTACAAGTCAAAATTGAGCACTTCAACAAGCCGCACTGATACAGACCGCTCCAGTGTGGGTGAGCTCGTGGATTTTCAGTTTCGAGGCCTTTCTGAAAGCGCGGGAGCAAGTTGGGCAGACGTGTGATGAAGCAGCAGTAGCAGAGGGGGACCGAGTGTTGCGAGACGAGGAGCGTCGTCGTTGACGGCGTGTGGCGCTTTTCCGGTCGTCACCTGAGCTGTCAACCTCATCCTCGTGCTCATCATCAATGTTCGTGTTGTCGTCCTCGACGTAGTCGTCGTCCTCGCCCCCTTGGCTGTCTTCGCTGCTGTTTTCGTCTGTGGATGAAGCCGAGGGATCGAACAACTTCTTTGAGAAATAGAGTCGCGGCTTTTTCAACGTCCGTCCTCCTGAGCAATGATCGCCATCCGTTGCGCTGTCAGCTGCTGCTTCGTCGCTCAAATCCGAGGAGGAAGAAGAGGCTGCAGCTGCTGCTGCCAAAACGGAGGACGGGGTGGAGGCAACCGCTTTGCAGATGGGGGAGAGGTGTTGTCGTGCTCTTGCAGAGCGTCTCGAAGATTCGTCGTCGACGAAGTCTCTTACGGCGAATCGCTCTCCGGGAGTCTGGCAGCTCAACGGTGGAGGCGACTGTTCTGCTGGCGGTGGCGGTGACGGCGGGTTGAGGGGCCGCGGCCGCGGCAAGGCGAGCATTGGTGTGTGTGTGTGTTGTGTGTTTTTTTTTTTATTTTTTATTTTTTCATTTGTTGGCAACGATCGGGAAAGAAACGAGAGACAGAGAGAGAGAGAGAGAGAGAGAGAGAGAGAGAGAGAGAGAGAGAGAGAGAGAGAAGGTAGAGAAAGAAAGTAAGAAAGAAAGAAAGAAAGAAAGAAAGAAAGAAAGAAAGGAAGAAAGGAAGAAAGAAAGAAAGAAAGAACGAAAGAAATATTAATAAATAAAAAATTTTGTTTGATCAAGTCCTCCCCGCCGCGTGTCTGTCCCTCGGTGGGTACACACACACACACACGCTACAATAGTCACCTCAGCCCTTCAACCGCGACGCACACCTTCCCCTCCCCACGAGACGCCGTCGTCCACTCTACTCTCCCTCAACAGCAGCAGCAGCAGCAGCAGCAGCTCCCAGCAGCAGCCGCTCCAGACTCTTCAGCGAGCTACCACTCTCCTCCTCACCGATCGTCGTTCCCCACTGGCTCGATCCGCTCGGACCATTTGCCCAGGTGTCATAGTCATCTTCACCCACCTCATTCAGTGCCAAATCCATGTCTGGCCTTACGAATTCCCTCGCGCACGCAGCGGCGCCTGATTCGATTACGTCCATCCCATCATCGACTTTGCTCTCCTGCCGGTGTCTCAACGTGCGCATCAACTGCTCGCAATCTCGCACTGGCGGGGCCCCAACTTCCCCACCAGCCACAGAAGCGGTCAGTGCGATCCCAGGTTTCGGTCCTCCTGCTATTGTCACCACCGCCTCACTCGCTCTGCCTGGAATCACGATCGTGAGTTTTTTTTGACTGAATTCTGCGAAATGATGGCTCACACTCCCACCATGTTCTCGCCCGGCGGTTTGATCGCCCCCTAGGCGCACACTGTTCTCGTTCGCTCGTCCAGCTATCCTTCAGGATTTGCAACCGTGCAGTGCCTTGGTTGCAACCTGGCCTGCTATGCCCTCGCCATGGAATCACCGGCGTCTGCAGACGTTGTCCAGCTAAAAAGTACTCCCTTGGCACCAAGCGACGGGTCCGGTGTCATCTTTGTGTCGTCGCTGCTATTGGTGAGCTTTGCCTCCCTTGACAAATCCAAATATGTTTTTTGACGTAAAGGCTTGAAATCTTTGAAGAGCGGGGAGAAAGCAGTTCAAGCTGCAATGCTCGATCCATCCTACAGCAGCGTTTACAAGATCATTATCGCTTCTCCCTCGCCATCTCCAGGTAGCAAAAATTTGAAGCCAGTTTCGCTTGTTTACATCTAATAGTCTCGTTTAGCGGCCGACAGCTCGTCCCCACTCCTCGCGCAGCTGCAGGATCTTCTTTCCGCTTGGACAAATAGAGAGACGGCCCAAACGGAAGAACGCATTCGGCGATACAAGGCTGAGCAGATGCAACTGCTGGAAGCTTCTGTTGCTCGCGCGCGCTCAGACCGTGACCGACTCTGGACACTCATAGCACGTGTAGCGGATCCCGACCATTTACTGCCATCCAACGTCTCGATCGACCCTGCCCAGATTTCCTTCTCTTCGGCTCCAAATATGGCAGCGTTTTCGTTCATGCTCAAAACCAGCATTCCCGACCGGCTCGAAACAATGCCGTCGACAGAAACGCTGGCCTCGGCGGCCTCCCACTCCAACTCGACTGCGTCCTCGTCAGAGTCGATTGGCCCGACCGCCTCTTCCAAACTCTACGGAGACACCGTCCCATCCGTCGCTGACGCAAAAGCGGATGCTTCTCCGGAGCTGGTCACCGCCGTTGCGTCCTCCCATCCCAAGCGAGTGCACTTTGCGGAACCGGTTCCCGCCCCACCGAAAGGGTCGACTCCGTTCCAAGAGACGGCGGACTGGGCAACGCGAGGTGCATCCAGCGAGGCTGAGGACATGTTCGATTTGGACGAGAACATTATCGACAAGCCGATTCAAAAGTACGGGGGAGACGTTGTGGTGCTGGACGACGAAACACCGGTCGCCGGTAAGGCAAAGCCCCAAACCTCCCGACGACAACATGCGTGACAACCATTTAATATGCTTTTCGTGGGGGGGGTTTCGGCCGTAACGCCGTAGAATCAGAACGAAGTGCGGAGCCGCAGTATCTCTCCACATCAGTCCCGATCAGCGTGCCACTTCTCAAACGCCCCGCGGTGGCCGGATCGACGGCGGCCACAGCATTGCTAGTTCCGGCTGACGTGCCGATGGTCGACGACGACGACGACGTTGGCAAGAGCGGTGAAGCGGCCGATGGAAACGGTAGAAGCGGTGCCGGCGGATCTGCGCTGCTCGGGTTGAGTCCCGGTTTCGTTGCGCCTCATATTATTGTTGCCCGCAGCTTTCACGACGAAACATTTGGTAGACCGAGGTGAGGGATATCAAAGACTTGTTCGTAAGCGCGGGATGCATCTCTTCTGATCGCTTTCGGTGCTCGTTCCTACTTAATTTTTGCTAGCCCACGGAAGGCGTCGGTGGCGATGTAAAGAAACATATTGTACCGCGTAGTGATCCTTGCTCTCTGGTGTCGGGTTGTCCGCAACCCGTCTGCAGTTTTTGTCTTTATCTCCTCAACCACTTTGTTCGGGGTGGAAAGAGCCACCCTTCCTCACTTTCTTTATTTCGTTGCATTGAACAAGCAACTTCGGTTTGGCAATTTTTTGTATTTTTTTTTTTTTCCCAACGGCAGTGAGCGGATTTTCTCTGAGTCCAATCTGCAACCTCGCGTCATCGCAAAGTGTTACAAGCTAGCAACCCCGGCCGACGGTGCAAATGGTTTTACAGTGAACACAGTGGATCGTCGCAGGGAGCCGTCCACGCCGCAAGAGAAGATGCGAGAGTTGCATATCGCAACTTGCATCGTGCCGTACGAAGAAACACCCGAGGACCGTTCCACCTGCGCCCCAATCTGCCCTTTACGCGCTAACCCCTCCGTAGAAGTCGAGGACGCGCCCAAGTCGAGAAGAAAGGAATTGAGATCCCACGTCTGCGCAACAAAAAAAAAAAAAAAATTCAATAAAGAAAAAGTGTGAAATTATAGCGGGTCAGATCAAGGACTGTCGTCCGTCATTCGGTCAAGAACGAACCTTTATCTCCCCGTCCGTTGAAGCGGATACCAGGTTTCCCATTACATCGTCCACTGAAAGAGATTTCACGGTGTTTGAATGCGCCGATACGGTTTTCCGCAAGCACCTTTGGCGGATGTCGAAAATATCTGAATGGGACAAAAACCATATATTAGAACATTTCAATCGCGGACTGATTGCAACTTACAAACTTCGCCTTTCTTTCCCCCCGACAAGAGAACACGATGGCGATGGGAGTACCCGAGACAGTAAGCACCAGTGTCACCAGTGGAAAACGCTTTCACGCGCGCTTTCGATGTGGGCATGAGCGTGTCCCACAGACCGATGTTGCTGAATTGGAGTTTAGCTGCGCTTACCCTAGAGAATAAAATATTTTCTTACTTGCCACTGCCGGATATTCCCGCGGTTGCCAGCAGCGTGGCAGAGCTCAAAAAGACGAAGTCATTCGTAACTGCAGAATTGGAGTTGAAGCTTAAAACAGGCTTAAGGCTGTCTTGGCTGGCGTCAAACTTCCAGATCTTGAGATTCCCTCGCATATCGCTTGCACCAAATCGGGTTCCGAATGGATCAAATCTGCACCGTGTGAGCCTTGCATTGGACCCCGAAGTTGAGTAGGACACCAGCTCCCGTTGCTGTCCAAACTGAAAGAGCTTTACAACTGATTCGACATTTGCGTTTTCAGATATCCCCGCAACATCTGGCAAACAGTGTGAGTCATTTGCGATTTGGTTTGATGTGCACGAACAGTAGTTTAGTGAAGGATGCGCTTCTAAAGCCGAAACACCCATAGCTTTGCGGCGAATTCGCTGACCACTGTCGATTCCGGCAATCGAGTCTGGAGAGAACGTTGTCAATTAAGACTCTTCAAAGTTTTCGAGAGAAAACACGCACCAGACTGCCTCAAGTTCGCCATGCTCTTCTTGACAGCACGTTGAAGTGAGTCAAAACTTAAGTTTCGGGGTATTTTCGTCCTATCTGGGGAGATTTCCTCATTGGCGAATAGGTGCGCAGTATCTTTAAGCGCGGGCACTGCGAAGTCGTCGATTGATTCTCGCCTCTCCGAAAACGAACCTCGCCTCTGCAGCCAGCATTCTCACGATTAATTAGCGCAACGGAAAGGGACATGTTTACCTCGAAGAAGGCAAGCGAGGATTCAATATCGACTTCAATTATTGATTGATGAGTCGCGACCGCAAAATTGTTGTGGTCAAGAGGGTTGATTGCGAAAGTTCCAATTACTTCTTTCGTTCGGAAGACAACCTCGTAAGCGTCCTCTTTAACAGTTGCAGACTCCGCTGGCGGTGCTGACGATGGTTCGACAGGACGGCTTTCCATAGCAGAAGAGGATGACTCTCCCGAGTCCGCATCAAACGCAACAGGTGACAATGCGACCATAGCGTGGTTGAAAGTGGCCAAATCGGAGGCAGAAGGGACCAGCAAGTCCAGCATTTTGCGAACATTTGCCGTTCGTTTCAACAGTGACCAAACGCCGCGACCATAAGAGTTTCCCTCCAGGTGCGCAGCCATTTTTTCTAAAGTGATGTTACTACAGGAAAAAACTGCCTTCATCATCCTCACTTGTATCGAAGAAAGCACCATTCGCACATTCTGTCCAAATTTCCGCTCGAAGCTTCGACAGAAAGATTGAGACGCTTTTAAGCACGACGTCTGACAGAAAACCGCTTGCTTCATCCAAGTCCGGGTTCTCTTTCAGGTGCGTCAAATAGACTGACAGGTCCACTCCTACTTGCAGCAGCGAAAGAGCACGAATAATTTTTCCTGCAAGATGTCGAAGCTCGCCACTACGACCTAGCTCGCCTTCGGACAAGTCTTCTTCGCTGTCAGATGCAGGGGGGATCTGATTTCATTTGTCACAAAAAGCAGCAAGAGCGGAGCTCACCGTTGGTTCCCTCATTGCGAGCAAGTCCACAATCAACGGTTTTAAGTGGGTCGGCCTGCCACCGCCCACCAACACTTCAAAAAACCTGTCCGAAAGCCCTGTGATCCACCACAAGCCCTTCATGTCAGATTGACGAGCGCAGCAGACCGCCAAAGCTAGGAAAGCAGTCGCTGCAGCCTGAGAAACTGCACCAAGAGGCAGCGAAGTGCCGTCATGAGGGTACCTTTCATGCCAGCGTGTTATAGACCACAACATTCGCCTACAACGTGTCAATAATTTGCTGAGGAGACGTATGGACTCACTTGGCCATATCCATCATGAATGAAATATCGCCGGAGTCGGAGCGAATCGATCCTCGAAGAGCAATTTCAGCGAGTTGGTTTGAGCCTTCCAAAAGTACTGATGCAAAAGCGTTCCCGTCTCTTGGGCTGTTGTCGACCAAGCGGGGAATCTCGAGAAAACTCAGGAAAGTGTCCATCTCCTTACATCTAGTGGAGAAAGAAGGTATGTCAGCACGTAGAAACAGAAACAAGAGCGACTCAGTATCTTATGATGAGATGCTCAAGCAGTTCCGGCTTCATATCTGCAAAGCGACATAATTCTTGGAGCCCTGATCCAACGAGAGTGAAGTAGTTTTTGAAAGTTTCTTCGGGCGACAGCACATCCAGATTCTTGGAAATGCACGCCGCGGACTGATCAATGACGTGGATAATGCGGAACACCAATAACCATCGAAGACGGCGCATACACCGGATACTGAGCTCATATGACAATCGTGCAACTGGATCTACTGCCAACTCGGACTCTCGTGCTCCATCAGACGGCGAGATCGTTTCCCGCTCCTCTGCCTCCTCCACCATCACATCTTCGTCCACCAAATCTTCGTCTTCCGCCGTGTTCGCAAAAAGACTTTTCTTAAACTTACCGTAATCGTCATCGAACGAGTTGGATCCCACTGGTTCACCCCAGTCGATTCCGGCAGAATTACCAGAGGGCTGCGACGAAACTGGAGCGCTCCAATCGAAGTCTTCAGGTTTCTGACTAACTGACGAAGCAGGCGGCCCCCAGTCGAAGTCCTGCGCTTTTTGCGACACGGGAGCGCTCCAGTCTACTTCCTGCGCTTTCCCGGACACAGGGGTGCTCCAATCGAAGTCCTCCGCCTTTTGATTAGATGAGAGCGATTGAGTAGAAGCTTCCGCTTGGATAAGTGGTTTAGCTTGGGTTTCTTCCCCGAGGGCCGCTCTGGCCGCTTCGAAAAAGTCAGCCGAAATTTCTAGTGACAAAGTGGGACATCCCATTGAATCGTACGTCTGAACTGCGTCGCAAATAAACTCCCTCTGAATAACAGCCGACGCTGGAGGAATTTTCGCTCTCATCGCTCGGTAATACTTGTGCAAGTGCTCGTAAAGCAGGAAAATTGACGGATCGAAAGGAGGTTCTTGGCAAACTTCCCCTGAATCAATTGAAGGTTCCCCTCGAAGCGATGACAGGGGTAGCTGCAAGGCAATTCAGTTGACATCACGATCCAAAAAGAGATCCCCACATAGGTTGCATACACGCTATTGGACTTATCTCCCAAAAAGCTGAAGCAGATACTTGCAAGCCATCTGTTTCCCTCTCGGAGGGCATCCGATAGAAGTGAGTTTTCGACAATATCCTTGAGGATGGGGCTCTCGTCACCTTGATTATTTTTAAGAATACTTCGCTCCATTGTTCATAGATTACCTTCGACTAGTCTGCACAGTACAATAGCCAACTGAGGATCATTCAATTGCTTTAAGCAGACGCTCGCTGCATCCTTTAGTCTTTCGCCTAGGAGGAAAAACGCCGCGGCATACTCTGAAAGTGGGTTAGATGCGTTTTATCAAATAGCGCAGTCACCGTATCGCTGCTTTCCCAGTAAAGCAAACGCATTTTTAACGGCAGCTTTCTGCCATCTTTCCTCTGCAAAATCATTGCCCAAAAATTTCACCATCGCACCCTGCTCGGGATGATTGGTGGCTAATTTCCATAGTCCCAATAGTACATTCTTTTTCTTTAGGGTGATATAGAATAGAGAGCAGTCGACGGGGTCTCTATCCTCCTTTCCCATGTATTGGTTTCTTGCAAACGTTTCTACTTGTTTCCTCTTCAGGAGATTTAGACATTATTTGGACCCATCGTTCCACTTACAAGAGTCTCCACATTCTTGAGCCAGAAACCCATTCCCAACGACTTCGCATCAGTCCAGGTTGGCTTTCCATTGGATACTTCACTCAAAAAGTCAACCAGGTGTTCCTAGCGCGTGTTAGACGAGGGAGACAGCGTGGAGATCCAACCTGTGAGTCGCTATAAAATGCCCAGGCTACGTCGCGGAAGGAGACAGTCGATGGAATATCGTCCGCTTTTCCAAATTTGCGCGCGAAAATAAACAATTTTGCAAAGAGAACGAAACGAACACCATTGTCGTCCAAAGAGCGGCGCTCAGGTTCAATTTGTACAAATGTGTCCATAATGGCCAGCAATTTCAATTGATCTTCCTCCGACAACCACGGCAGTCGCATAGTTGCAAGGGCATCCGTCAATGAAGTCAGTTCCACAATGGTGAAGTCCCCAATAGGTGCTTCAGGACTAATTCGAATCGAGTTAACCGATGTTTTGCAAACTCAATGCACGCACATGTGGTCTTCATCACCCACGGTGAATAGAGAGTCGTAATTCGGCGCCGCAGAGGATCTATTGGCCTATCGAAGACAAATACTCAGAGATTATGTCTCGAATGAAGTGCTGTTATGCTCACGGTGTTCGCATCTTCGAAGAACTGCCACAAAACGGAGGGGACTTGGTCCACGGCTCTGTCGTTGCTGCGCATAAGCCGAACATACTTGTGTAAGAATGACAGAAAATATTTTACACGATCGTATTTCCCTTTACATCTATAAGGTTCGATTACGCCACGCGTCTAACTTACCCCAAACCAAGTAATGCGTAAGTAAAAACGGATGGTATTCTGGAAGTCGCCCATTGTGCTTTACAACACAGGAGTGAATGCTGTTGGGGACAGAGCCCAATGGTATGGGGCGGTCACTCAACCATTTACTCATTACAACAACTTTGTCCTCCAGAGCCAACGCAAGCGAACCATCAAAGAGCCAACATATTTTGTAAATTTTCGAGTCCCTTTGAAAGTTTACATGAAAACACAGCTTTACGGTGAGGAGAACGTACCACCCAGTCACACTTTCTGAAACTCGTCGCAAGGTCAAGGAGGTTCCCGACTCGGTTATTCGGTCAAAGCAGTAAACGTCCACACCAGCGTGCGTGCTGACAGCTAAGAAAACCTGCGCGTCGCTGCTTAAGTGAATGGCCATATCCACGATATCGGAGCTAATTTCACGCCAGTCAAAGTTTGGTTCAATGGCGAAAATGAGATCTTACGAAGCAGTGACTTTTGCAAAAGGGCCGGACTTAAACCGAATGCTGCCAGGTGTATAGATGAAGATTTCAACGCTGTCCGAACCCTTACTGGAAGCTGTTTGTGGTTTTCGAATAAGTAAAAGTTCATTCACAAAACCAGAAGAATTACCAAGGACAAAGTCTCCGCTGCAGTCGGACTTAACAAGGGCTTTGGTTGATTCAATCTTTGTCGCCATGGTGCGCTTCCAAACGAGATCGGGGGTGAACTTGGACGGAAGAAATCCAGCCACGTCACAAAGACTCCAAACGTCAACATATCCATCTTTACTTTGGCTTACAAATTGATGGGGCCCTCCTTCAATGCCAGGGCCGAATCGCGAAGTCCACTCATCAAGAGGGGCGATTTCCACGACATCCGGCCGAAGCTCTTCCACTTCAAACGTCTTCAATACTTCGCTTGATTGAAAAGACAAACCTAATCCGCCCTTAGAATTGGAAAACTAACAAACACGCCTACCAATAAACGATATTTCCAGAAGCACTACCGATCGCAAGCGGGGTCTGATTATGTAGGCCCAGTATTTCGAAGCAGCCTCGGCTGCTTCAGAGCACAATGCGAAAGTTGCAACAGCAAAGCAAGCTGAGTCGGAATTAAGTGACAGTGTTGCCAATCTTTTTGCCCCCGAGAGATTCAATTCATCCAAGTAAATCTCATCGTTGGATGCGACGATTGCACAAGGTCCTGTTGGGCGCGATAAGCAGGTTAACGGTATTCAAGGGGTATTTACGGTCAGGGAGCCAGCTGAGAAACTTTTGTTGCTCATGGGCCACAGAGTCCAATTTGCTCAGAAGATCCAATCCTTCCTTTGACCGGATCGACTTCTGCAATTCGACCTTAGAAGCAAATTGGGACGGAGTGGACTTGCCTGTGGAGCCTCGAATCGGTAGAAGTTGATCTCACCGTCTTCGGAAGATGTCCCGATGTAGGGCAAGCGAGGGTGCCGAAAAAATCTTGCAACAGTGGACCGGTGGCCTGGCCAAAAATGCTCCAATTTCAGATATGAGTTTGCCCAAGTTGAACCGAAGAAGTCTTCCAAGTTCATCCGATAACTGCCAAGAAGGCCAGAAGGGGCCATCGCGAGCACTTGTAACTCCGCAGGAAAGTAGATTGCTGCATAGTTGTTGGGATGAAAGTTACTTTCAAAATACTCGACCCACATGCACGGTCCAGCGATCGATTGTCATGGTAGATTTGCACTGCTCCTCGAAACATGTCATAATCGACAGGAAGGACTGCGGCATTGTTTTTTAAAACAACGAGAACTTTCGGAACTCGGCGCGGGGAGCCATTAAGAAACTGCCAATTCATTGGTCAAATACACCCAAATTAAAATAAGATGGAATAGAGCACCTGGATTCCCCATATTGTTATCGAGCCGTCAAAGCCAATCCAGAAGAGCATATCAGGATAGTCTTTCATGACATCCCGGAGCCGCTTGCTGCGCCGCAGGCTTGTCGCACTTTTGCGCTTTTTCTTAACAAACGTGTCTTCTTTGACTTCGGTATAGTCTATTGCAGCTTCAATTTCGGCCCCAGGAAGCCAGTGCAAGATGGGGACATCGATATACTGAGGGCTATCGCCGAGGAAGGCTCCACGAATTGGTTGATTAATGCGACTCCGTCGCGTCTCCTCCTCTTGCATAGTATCAAGTGGCGGATCAATGATAGCGCGCATCTCAAATTGGTGTGGGAAAACTTTTCCATTTTGACACCAGATTCGAGACACGCCATCGTCACCCGTCGTCAGAAGAACGTTCGAAGATATTTCGCTGTTATGAATTTGATGAGCGGTCCCTGGACGAAACGGAAAGCGTACTTTCTGGATCTCGGTCGGCGCCACTCGGCGTTTGCAACAACGCATGGATGCCGAAGGTACAAAAAGTCAAAGCGACCTGGGTCTGGCGAGAAAAGGTAGCATTTAGTTAGGCCAGATGAAAGGAATTTCACCTTTCACGGATGGGAACCAAAGTTTCAAGTGCCGGTCCCCCTTAACCAACATTTAAGATTGGAAAGGCCGACGACATTTTCACCTCACCTCCGCCAGAGAGAAGAAGAATTTGCCGTCGGGTCCGAACTCAACGCGCTGAACACGAAATGGTGACCTGCAAGCGTGTTTAGTCATTCACATCCCGGCCGCCATGGGTGACTTACCTCAACCGCCAAACGACCTTTAAGTCCATATCGTAGTCCGTCTTTGCTAGATTCCAAACGCTTAAACACTTTCCTCCAGCTGCAAGAAGTTCTCCTGCCCGAGAGTTAGGCATCGTTGAGCTGAAATACTTTAAAAATGTACCGTTCGGGGACCAGGAAAGGGACGCGGTACTCTCTTCCACGTCAATCGCGTGATCGAACAACCACGAGTGAGAATGCACGTTCGAATCATCCAGCGCATCATCGGCGGGACGGAAAAGGAGCAAGGATGCATCAGTTGCAGCAACGATCTGTTGTCAACAAATGGTTTAGTGGCTCTGTTGCACTGGTGATGTGAACACACCATTCCGTGGACCCCTGACATTGAGACAGCGCGAATCGCTGGCCGCTTCTGTGCGCCATATTTCAGCAGCGGTTGCTGAAGAGACTGCACGAATGCGTGGTTGCCGGTGTAGACTTCAACGGCAGATCCCGAAGCGTAGACCTGTGGGGGGGAAGGAGTCGCGTTGAGTGGCGCAGAAGGAATGATCGTCAACCTCGACTGGTGTCCTTGTCCTCCCAGATCGATCACGGAGCACCCACAATAAAGCGCGTCTTGTTGAATAGCGCACAGTGCACTGTCGATCCGCCCGCCGAAGGGTTCGGCTGCGGGCCAACGATCTGCTGAAGCGCGTGTCGCTGAACGACGGTGGCCCCGGCGTCCTCTCCCGCCACCACAATGGTTCCGTACATCCCAAATTGATTCGGTGTGCTGAAACCTCTTCCAGCCGTTTCGCTTCCTTGTCTCCCTTCTCAATGAGGGGGCGAAATCTTTTGAATCGCGACCAACTCTTACCGAGAGCTGGACTGAAAACCAAAACAACCTTCACGAACCATTCAGTACACTCTATTAGAGACCTATTTCTAATGAAAAGCAATTACAGATCTTCACGACTTGCTGGTTACAACGTCCAGCATCAAGAGGGCGCGTCTTCCATTTTCAAAATTCACCAAAACGTGCCTCTCTCTCGGCCTCTCCTTTTCGTACTTCTTCATCCGCATCAAAAAAGCCTTTGGAACCTGGGGTCCCCGCTTTCCACCGCCTGATGCAGTCCCTTCCTTTCCTCCCTCTCGTCCAGCTTCTCCATGAACTCGCTCAAGTCCCATTCTGATTGGGGAATTTGCGGCTTTGCCCGAGTCCCTCCAATTTATGAGGCCAAGATGCTCGTAGTACTCGCCGCTGGGTCTTGACAGGCTGAAAGTCGGAGCAAGGCTCTGGACACGACCACCAAGAAGTAGTCTCGTTTCGTCTGTTGCTGGAGTCCGAAGTACGCTACCGTCTGGAGGTGGAGCTGGAGGATTTCGCCTCCCCACTCGATGCGGGGGTATGGGTGGATGGGCGAATGGTGGCGGAGGGGCGGGGAAAGGCGGTTCTTGAGCGAGATCAAGGCGATCCGGACCGTCGTGCCCGTCGACCCCTAGCCGCGAAAGGAGGAAGCGACGGAGCGAGACACCCGGGTGCCCAAGATACGCGGCTTGCAAGCGCGCTTCCTGCTTTGCGCGAAGCGTATCCAATAGAAACTGTCGACGGGACGGTGCTTTCTGAGGAGGAATAATTTCCCGCGTTATCGGAAGTGGTTGGGAGTATGTAGAGATACACGCGTCCGCGGCAATTGACCGCGGCTCCGGCGGTGTTCTGATGAAGTTTCGGTTGCGAAGGTGAGATGTTAGCGGACGAGACTCCAGCGACGGCAAGATTGGTCCAAACGGAAGTGGCCCTGTCGAAAAAGTTGAAAGGGCCGGTGCCATAGATGTTGAGTGGTGCCTAACCAGGGTGCGCTTGGTGGAAAGAAACCCGTCCATAGACGAGTCGCAGGGTACTCGGCTGAGAACTTCAATTAATCGGCGGGAGCGGGTTAATAAGGGGAGCATTTCGGATTCGTAACAACACACCTAATGTCTTCAATCCTTGCTTTGTCAATATTGTGATTCTCCTCCCCCCTTGCGATGAAAGTTTAACGCCGGGGTTGTTTCCTATTGCCGGATTTTCTTCGTTCAGATCTGCAAGTTCTCCTTGCGAAGATCTTTCAGCGGGAGTTTGCTCCAGTAAATCCACGGCAGCTGAAGGAGCACAGTCGATTTCCGACAATGTTATCGGAACAACATCGACAGATCGCAGCTTCGTCACAGGAACCGGAATCAGTGTTCGGGGTTCCAGATTGTTTTTAATGGTCATTTCCGGAATACCGTCTTCGCCAGGGCCTTCGAGATTCGGCTGAATGACTGGAATCGCGCTCTCTGCAGTATCGATATCTGATCGTCGGGTTGCCTCAATATCGCGAACTGTGGGGCGCCCTTTAGCTATGATAATTTCCTTCGTCCCGGGTATTTCGGGAGACCCTTGCAACGCTGGTATTTCAGAGTCGCCAGACAGCAATGGGAGCGGCCGCCGCAACAAAACAGGATCCCACGCGACGGTCCGTTCAATGCTTAGTCTGACTCTGTCAGCCCTTGACAGTTCAGCTGCCAATGCAGCACCTGTCGCGTCCGCATCCATAACGCTACCTTGAACTGTCTGGAGCTTCGGAGCGACAATTGCCATATGTGCGAGTCCTGGTGGAGGTGGCCCGCAGGAAATACTGGAGCGCCGGGACCGGCCGCCACTTGACAGACCAGCTGCTTGGGGTGTCACCGATAAGCTGGATCGTCGCGACCGTCCAGGGCTTGGCCCAGCATTCGACGGAGAAAGCGTGTCATTTTTTTCGATTTGTTCAGCAACAGCCCAATTACTTCCTTTAGTGCTACTCAGTGTTCCAGACGAGGTTGAGACATCCAACGATGAAATTCCAGCAAGGCCACCATCAAAGCTCAAGCGCCGTCCAGTGAGTGTGTTCCTGCTGTCGCGTCCCATGACGTGAACCGATGCAACGCTTGGCCTATAGTCGAGGTGGATTTGTGATGGAAGCTGGGATGGGTGAACGTTGATGGTGACATTTCGTTCCTGGGATTCGGAGGACGGGGCAAAACTCGACGCGTAGTTAGCCGTGGGTAAAGTGTCCACGACATTCTTTGTCGGCGCGTGAGACGAGGCTTTCCTTATAAATCGCATCGCAAGACGAAGTCGGAGAAGCGAGTCACTTCTTTTTTTGCGCGGTTGTGCAGGATCTGCTTCGTTCGGGCTGACACCGCTTCTATCCTCAGCAGCAGAATTTGAAGGTGGCGGGGCCTCGAGAGGCGCAGTGCTTTCATTTTCTCCCGCCTCGATCTGGGACAACCCGCTTTCCAAATCAGCTGCTTGATTCGGAAGCATTTCAGTGGTTTCCAGTTGCATTTCCTGATTTACAGTGGGAATCTTCGATGTAGTAGTACTTCCTGAAGCCTCGTTTGGAGGGGAGCTGGATTCGTCGATCCCCTCTGAACCAGCTTGTTCCTCTTCGGCATCACCCTGGACATAGTTGAAATGCTCAATCTCGGCGCTCTGCTCGGAATCGGTGTGGCTGTCTGGTTCTGTCATCACTGCAAGAGTGTTTGCAAAATTGGGCGATGGAGCGGGGACAGCTGCGAGTCCGTCACGTTGACGCGAAAGAAACTCGAAACAAACGCTCAATTGTTTACTTTTTCAAACGCGTGCGCATTTTTCCACTCCTTGCGTGTGCGCACCCTCTCCCGCACACCTGTGGCAACTTCCGGCCGTAAGGACTCCATGGTAGCGCTGGTAATTTTCGGCTTGGCTTGGAGCAGAGTTATTCATCCGACAGTTCAAGTCGACCGGCGGAATGAGCAAATGCAAGAGTGAAAGCCATGGAATCTGTATTCACTGGTGCATCATCAGAAGGCTTTTATTTGGTTGAATCAAGACTCTCCGCTCTGCGCTTCCTCATTTTATCCAGCTTATCAAGTGGGTAGACACATTTAGGATTGAAATTCAACCTCAACAACTGGGATGGTCCACACCTGCTCCCTTAAAGCCTCATGTGTCTTGGGGACGTTCTAAAACCAGTGCAGGTTTAAAATAAGGACATGTAGATGACGAGTTTAATAATACCTTGACCATCTGATCCTCCGGGACTGAAGTTTCCCGTGCTACTTGCTCCTACGGAACAAAATGTGAAGCAGGGGTAGAGAAAAAAAGGTCCATCAGTGTCCGGACTAGAAGATTCATCTGTGCTAACAGACCGGTCCGGCGCCGAAAAGTTTTACGTGGACATCGGGTCGATTAAAAAGATAGAGAGATCCGATTGGGAACATAATGTAGATGAAAAACTAGGAGCAGGAGTGAGAACAGCGATCGGAAGGTGCAATGAAGTGATTGGAGCGGGATGTAATATAGGCGCGGTGCGCCAGCCTCACTTTCCCTATTTCTCGGCTTTGATTCACAAGCGCCGACAGGTGGGTTAGCATCGACAACGATGGGGGGGCATGGACTCACTTGACATGGTAGGTGGCGGGCATCGCTTGGACTGGACACGATCTGTGGCAAGGAAGGCGAGAGATGTGGAAAATAATTGCACCGCCCTAGGGGTGGCCTGTACCTGGTCGTTTCTATGGTGCAATCCCTTCTGATGATTTCTGAGTGATTAGAGGCAGGACAAATGTTTCGAGCTCCACTACGTATGTTACGTTAGGCGAACTCTTTCACTTTCTATGAGACCAGCGATCGGGCCAATTACCATCACAGAAGCGCGTAACTTTAGGGAAAGGCGCTTTAAAGGCACTTTACGAACGGCAGTGGAAACGGAAGCCATCCTCAACCGTGGAGGCGGAGAGTTTATTTGGAGAAGCTGCTGGGTGGTATACATGTGGTACAAAGCTTCTTTTACACACAGTACTCCGGTTTCTTAACGTTCACCCCATATTCAGCCAAAGCTGCCGACAGATCGTCAATGGTCAAAACGTTTTTCTGAGAAAGGGTGTTCACTTGAGCGGTCATGAAAACAAGCCGAGCAACCGAACCTTGGCACTACTTTTCTTGTCCTTTGATTGATGAGCTTGTTGACGAATTTTGCAATAATGAAGGGCGTCTGATGATATGTCCGCAACAAACTTTTGTGCGGCCAGAGCTAAAAGTCTTTTCCTGAAGTGAGCAGAATAAAGAGTCGAGGAACCAATCTGGTTAGAGGGATGAGGCTGAAGTTTAGAGCATCAAACGAACACTCGGATATCATCGGACTGGAACCCTGATCGTGCGAGATAGTAGTCTGTTACAGTATCTGGAATCTTGAATATAAACAAGTAAGCAAGGATCCGACAAAGAAGGACGCAAGAGTACCAATGGAGCAAAGTCTTCCATCATGAGCAAAACGTCTCCGAGACCTCTGACCCTGCGATCGTCCTCTTGGTCGCGCCTCGTCTTCTTTCTCTTCCGGCCAGCCACGGTTGGGCCGTCATCATCCTCATCGTCGTCGTCATCGTCGCCACCATCGTCCTCGTCCGCGTGATCGTATTCGTCAAAATCCTCCGCCAGGTGGTGCGCCTCGCCATTCGCAACGTCGCCGCGGCTGCTGCCCGCTCTAACAGGAACCACATCATCAATGCTCATTGGGCGTCCGTTCCGAGCAACGGGGCCTAAGTCGTCCATCGATGTCATCGGCTGGAGACGCGACAACTCGTTATCAAAACCCACATTTCCCCTGCGATCTGCGCCTTCTCCATTTGGAGGCCCATTTTGGCTGTATTGGCGATGATGATAGTCATCGGGACCTTCGCCTGTGCCCCCAGGGTTGTCTCTTGCCAACGCCCGGTCGCTAATGCCGCTGGTGCTGCTTCTGCCATAGTACTGTCCCGAATCGCCGTCGCGGACCTCTGCACCGTTGATGTTGTGTGTGCTCTCTCTATTACTGTTCCCGTTGTCCTGAGGGTTGCTTCCGTCTGTTCCTTCGTGGCCTGGCTGTGGCGGTTGGCCTTGCTTGTCCTCGTCGTCCATGTCACTACCAAGGAGTAAGAAATAGGGGATTTCAGGCCGACATCCTTCTCCTTCAGTCCAGCCAAACACGAAGATGGCGAACCCCCGTGTATTCTTCGACGTCGCAGCCAACGGCAGCGCGCTCGGCCGCATTGTCATGGAGGTGTGTGTGTGTGTGTGTGTTGTACTGCGCCTTGTCAATAGCATCCCCCACACCCCGCAAACCGGGATTCGCCCGCCTCCTGCCGAACAAGTCGGTTCGTTTTAAAATTGACGCACTTGCGATGCTGCTCAGCTGCGGGCCGATGCAGTTCCGAAGACCGGTAAGGACGAAACTGTTGGATTTACCCATGTCTTACTATGTCTCGCCACGTAATGAATAATCCGCTCACTTGCAGCTGAAAACTTCCGTGCACTCTGCACCGGCGAGAAGGGTTTCGGGTACAAAGGGTCGTCTTTCCACCGTGTTATTCCTCAGTTCATGTGCCAAGGAGGAGACTTCACAGCCGGTAATGGCGAGCAGGACGCTCTTTCTCTTTTGCTGTAATTTTTAACACCTATTGTCAACAACTACACAAGGGAATGGGACTGGAGGAAAGAGTATTTATGGAAATAAGTTCGCGGTGAGCCCATACTTTTGAGGGACGGAGGAAGGATTGATCGATTGCAATTTTCCATTTGCATTCCAGGATGAGAACTTCGTCCTCAAGCACACGGGTCCCGGGATTCTCTCAATGGCCAACGCAGGTCCAAACACGAACGGCTCTCAATTTTTTCTGTGCACTGTGAAGACTGCCTGGTAATCCGTCCGACCTGCTGCCGCACTATGATTTACCTCAGTCTACAAATTAGGCTAGACAACAGACACGTGGTCTTCGGCTCCGTCGTCGAAGGAATGGACGTCTTGAGCAAGGTCGAAAGTTACGGAAGCCAAAGCGGAAGAACTTCGGCAAAGGTGCGGTACCATCATCAAGTTCACTTTGAAGCTTGAATGGAATGTAAATAATTGGCTCCTTGAATAGGTGGTCATCTCTGATTGCGGTCAATTGTAGACGTGGGTCGTCTCCGTTCCGACAGGGAGATGCCGAGCGACCTTCGACCTTTATGTAATAGTGCAAACGAAGAAAGAAAAGAAGGGACGCGTACCTTAGGAAGTGAACACGGATATTCTGCCGCAATTCAAGTGCCGTGCAAAATCTCACGCTCCGTGTGGACGAAATGCAAGTACTGGAGCGGAAACGGACTGAGTGCAAATTCAAGGACAACACACTTCGTTGCTTCGCGGCGGGCAACTTGAAGCTGCAAGAGAGTCTTCATATGACTTTCACTTCCAATTGCCAAAGGGAAAATCCACCCACCGATCCACCAGAGGCATCATCGATTCCCCATTTTCCCTTGCTTTCAAGTTGAAAGTTGCGGCTTATTGTTTGCGATGCGCCTGACCAAAACAAGGGGACGGTTCCTTCCTCCCTGCTTCCATCTCACCAGCCACAATCCAAAACATGTCAAACGCGACACCGCCAGGCGGCAGCTGCTCCCTTAGTCCCTTCCCGCCCACCCGTTGCTTGCGTTGTGCCGTACTTCAGATGCGCGCCCGCCGCGCCACCACTCCCGCAGCCTCCCGCGGCCTCGGCTTCGAGCCAGCGCAGCGCTTCGGCGACGTCTGGGGCATCTTTGCATCGTTGCGGGCGCGACTGCGTTGATCGTCTTTGGGCACGACCACGGCAGCGTGGAGCGCGTCGAGTGCGTCGCCACCGTTCTCGGCAGGCGTCGCACGTCTTGCGCCGACAGAGCGCACGGTGACAAGGTGGAATTGTGGAACAAAAACGCTGAAAGCGAAAAAGTTGTGGGCAGATCGAGCAACGAAAAATCCCGATTTGGAAATGGGATGGTGAGCGTTTTTCGAACCGTTTGGCAACGATTTCGAGTTTTTCCGCGAACGATTTTCGACAAACAAAAGGGAAAAGGTGGTGGTTTGGAGACTGCGACAAAAACGTTTCTTTTTGCAATTTTTGATTGGGGAAGACACCATTTCGTCGCTGTTGCCTGTGGGGCCATGCAGGCCTGGCTACGATCGCGTGAGGCTAACGGGGCAGTCCGCGTCAGCGGCCGACCGTCCACATCTATCGCTTCGACGAGCACTTATTCGCTCCACCGTGCCCTTGCACGCCGCCGCTGGCTTTCTCTGCGCCTCGCACCCCCATCCCGCGCACCAGCTGTTTCGGCCGTGGAGCGGTGCCACAAGGGTCCCGTCAATTCTCTCGATGTCGATCGCGTCGATTCAAGATTGTGAGTATTTGGAAACTCCAGGCGTCCTCTTACGCAGCAAATGTCCTCTCCACTCACTGCCCAACCGCGAGTGCCCAGTACCTTCTAATTTGAAAACTTAGCCTTCTTTCAGGGGGAGCTGACGCCTCAATACATATTTTTGATCTTGGCATGGCAGATAACGCACCCGCCGGTGCTTTCGGCGAAAACCTGTCTTCCGCAGCCCAAATCCCAGGAAAAGTGAGACCACTTGCGAGCATAAACAAGTTTCGTTCTTCTTCTCCCCGATGCTCGAGTAATCCTCCTTCCGGCGGCAGGTCTGTTGGAGGGACTGGCCACAAGTTCAGTATCACAGGAGTGAATTGGTATCCACTTGACACTGGACTATTCACCTCATCCTCCATGGACTGCACTATCAAAATTTGGGACACCAACAGCCTTGAGGTGAGGCAACATAGTTAGCCGAGTTTTGTTTCAATTTCTTTCCCTAACCAACGACAGAGTGTGTGCAGCTTCGCGCTGGGCCACAGGGTTCATTCCCACGCTCTGCCACCACATCCAGGCGCACACGCCCTCATTGCGGGTAAGCGAACAGGCCACTGGTAGACGCTTTAAGCGGCATTTCCTTCGTACAGCGGCAACGGAGGCCCCTCAAATCCGCCTGTGTGATATGCGCTCCGGAGCGTTCACCCACACTTTGGCAGGTAAACGACGCAAACATATCCTCTCCCTTCCTTCACTCAACTCTTCGTTGCCGATAAAGCTGACTTCGTCGGAGGTCATATTTCTAGTGTGCTTACTGTCGCTTGGTCACCTTTAAATGAGCATCAGCTTGCCTCTGGAAGGTTCGTGATGGTATGCCCGCACATGCTCTTATGGCCTACTTAGTCGGGATAAATCTATTCGACTATGGGACATCCGAAAAGCAAAGTCCTGCGTCACTACTTTCGACCAACATCGCACCGTTCAGGCAATTGATCCTCAGTCTCAGTCAACTCATCCTCAGTCAACAGAGAGAAAGTCCGCACAGAGGTCAGGAAGCACAGCTTCAATGCCGTCTATAACTGCTCATGCTCACACGGCTGCTGTGAATGGTGTGGTTTTCACTTCGGATGGGATCAACATTCTGTCCACTGGGCATGATGAGTGCATTCGACTCTGGAACGCTGAAACGGGTCTCAACACTTTGGTGAATTACGGACCGCACATTCATAACAAGGCACCCGTGGCCAATTTACCGGCAATTACACCCATCCACCTTTCTTGGCCTCCAGTTCTATTTCACGCTAGTGATAATCGACAAATCATAGCATTTGATTTGCTGACTGGGGCGATCGTCGGTCGACTGAAAGGTCACTTCTCTCGGGTTGGATGTGTTGCGCTTCGTCCGCACAGCCATGTGAGAATGCCTTTGCCTACTCCTGCTGATAATCATATAAGGAGCTGTACTCTGGCGGCAACGACAACGAGATTTTGTGCTGGAAGCCAGGATTCCTTGCAACTTCCTTCGATGGTTTGGAGGATTTGAAGGTGAAGCCATTGTTCGACCTCGACTACGTACTGAATATTGCGCTGTCGAGAAGGTCTATGAGGATAGTTGGAGCGATTACAGCAATTGATAACCCGAGATAAAAGATGTTGTTGCCGAAAAGGGGCAAAGAATAAATGCAACAAACCCCGACCCCCCTTCTGCAAACGAACTAAAAAAAACCTCCACAACAAGCCCGAGGATGACTGTGACAATGCGACAGGCACGCCATTGACTGACCCGCATGTAAAACATTTCTTCCACGGTATACCGACATTGCCGCCTTGATGGAGCTCTCGGACATTGTTTCAGCCGGCCTTTTCCAGCTTCGTCCCTTGGTAATGCGCAGGTTTGTTATGGGCTTTCCACTGTATTGGAGTAACACCGGCACCGTTGGACTGTGCATTGCTTGCTTCCAGTCATCCTCGTTCCACAACTTGTGAAGAAGTGTTGCCCTGATTTCTGCACCAGCCCAATCGACACCCCCCCTTCTGTGGGGCGAGCGTAGATTAATTTCGGAAGGACTCTCACCCAATGCTCCCGCATCGTGTTTCAGGAATGACTCCGTAACGATCGCCGAGCCAGCATTTGCGCCAATAAGGAACACCGGAATTCCAACGATAATAGGATTTTCATGTGTTATAGCAGTCGGTTTAGCGCCAACGGTCATTGTGAAAAGCTGCTCGTCATGAGCTACAATCCCCAGCGCAACCGCTCCCGCTGCTTCCGCGTTTCGCGCCTTTTCTGTAAACAGACAGCCACCGCGCTGCACAATTGCTATCTTTCCGATAAAGGTGAAGTCCGATGGGTAAGGGCCGCAGCCATTTGATAGAACTGTCTGCAGAGAGGGGCTGTCAGCGCTGTCGCGCACTGAACCAGCCACTGTGCGGAGAAGCGGTCGAGCAGGTGCCCGTAATTCCATCCCTCGCGGCGGAAGGGCGGCAAATGTCGCAGGTTCGGCGCGAAAGTCGACAAGCGTCTCGCCTAAAGCAGGAATGACAATCTTTGTCCGCAAGGTGAGAGCGTGGATCTCTCGTTCAAAGTCGACAACGGACGTGTCCTCCGAGGGATTAGCGTGTTCGGAAGGAAGACGGTTCTTGCGCTTTCCACGACGGCTCTTTGTCGGTCGCGTTTGACCCGATCCTGAGGGAACTGCTGAGGAGGTCGGAGAATTCTGGTTGAGGAATTCGAGGCCAGATTTGGGGACCTCCACGAGTTGGTCCGGTCTCACTTTGTAAGACTTTGGTCCTGAGTTAATCTGATTGGCCCATGAGTCAAACTTACTTCGTTTTGGTATGGGGGAAGCTGTACCTTAACGATTCGATACGCGTCATTTCCTTTGTCCAGAATCAACGTCAACCGGACGCCCCGCATGGAATTCAAGCGGAACCCATCTTTGACCTGTGAAAGCGGTGTGGTCAGGTCAGCCTTCGTTATCGAGCTTTAAATATGGTAACACGAACCGGTTCCATTTGAACTACATCAGTCCTGCCCGATTGATCTGTCAGTCTTTATTGTTATGGAACGAGTTATTGCGATGCGAGTGAAAAGCTCGAGAATGAGGCCGGAGAGATGCGACCAACGAAAAGGGATTAGGAAAGGAAAAGTGGGTCAATTCCGGTACTTCGATCATCTTTCATCCCAGAAACTATAACCGAAACACCCATACACGAATCGCACAAAAGGGTAACGAAGCATACGGTTGGAGAGTGAGGGCTCGAAAATTTCATAAATAGTGCAGTGCCTAATGCCTAGACTGCCACCACCTAAAACAAGCGAGGAGACTACGGTTCGCAGCAACAAGAGCTATAACAAACAGGGCGTTTTTGACTACTTGCGTGATATCAAATTCCTCGAGTTCGAAGAGAGAGGGATCGTCCGTGTCTACTTCGGGGACAGGGCAAGTTGCCTCTTTCCAAATGAACATCTCCATCGCGAACATGTCTGGCAGACCAAGAAACTTGTTTACATCAATCATATCTTGCATGTCAACAGGATGCCAGGGCCGGGTTCCAGCGAGAAGAGTGCGACGGTGAGGTGGGCTCGCAACTTTAGGGCAAACATCGGGAACATAATGAACTTTCCTAGGCGCTCGGATATTTCCAGTCCTCTTTTTCTCCACTCGGGCTCTCGCCTTGATCACTCGTTGCCGATTGGTAGTTAAATTAAACGGAAGTTGCAGCGGGTGACCCTCTTTTCAAAACAGTTGGCTGAGTATCAATGCGGATGTATATTCTCACCAGTGGTAAAAACTACGTTGGAATCTATGCGATTGTATAAATTGTCTGGGAGGACTTGTTACTATGTCATCAGTTATCTTCCATAGCCAAATCACCTGTATCAAAAAGCAAGTACAGGTACTTCAGGGTTTCGGAAAGGAAGAAACTTTCCATTCTGTCATCAAGAGATCCGTCCGCAACAGATCTAACCGAGGCAAAGCCGCACATTGTGCGCATAGTGCTGTTGATGTCACGAACTATACTTTCTCCCACTAGTAAATAGTAGGGATTTTTCGTTGCCTGTTCCACGGTTAAAAGTCTGAACATGTTCTCTGAGTGTCGCCAGAACCTGATATAGGAAATAGGTTGACTCAGCAAATTCTGGTCGAAGTGGATAGTGTGGAATATTTAAAGACCGAGAGTTAAAATCAAATCGTTCGGGGAGACCGTGGTATCGGCGCCATAACGCGAAGAAAATTCGGTGTCCCTTTTCCGCGCTTGCAACATCGCCAGCTAGTACCTGTCGTCTTGTTACGGCTGGTTACTATGCCAAAATCATTTACCTGCAAGCCAGGGAAAAATGCGCTGAGAGAATCTATCCATGAGGTGTAAAGGGCTCCGTTGTTCATATTCACGTTACGATAAACAAGGCCACGGGCCTCTTTGATGTTCTTCATCAAGGATGTGTAGGACTTCGAAAACACTTCAAGGTAATCTGACAAGCGGTTGAATTTCACATCGCCACTGTCTTGCAACAAACCTGAATCCCCGAAAAGAACATATGCTTTCAGTAGGTATTCGTAAAACGAATCCATCCCTGCCCCAACCCCTGCCATTGGTTGGATCCACTAACAGAGCATCACATCAACAACCCAAAAAGCGGAGGAAATCCATGTAATACCTTTCCATTCTGTATGTCGATGGTGTCACCAATTAGGTCCATTCCACTTCGCCGTTCCCACAAGGCAAGTAGAGCATTTTTTGCGACTCGCTTGTCTCTACGTTAGGCAGAGCTTTCTGAACCGGAAACTGATTTAAACGAACCTCAAATTTTCGTATGCCGCTAAGACGGCTCAGCGTGCCGAACTCCAATATCAGAGATCCAGCACCAGCCGTGCACGTGTCATTAACCTCGTGACGAAGAACTCCTCGAAGCAAATTCACCTGGATTAAACGTGAATAGACGCGAACTCCAACATGCACGCTTACGCGAGGGTATGGAATTTTTGTGGGGGTATCGAACGCGGGCAAAAGCCGGCTTCCCAAATCAAATGCCAGATCTAGCAGCTCGCCTTCATACCAAGGTAGAAACATGCCCTTTTCTTTGTCGATCGCGAGCAAATGCGCAGATAACAGGCCTCCAAGCATTCGTATTGTCACTTCGAAGACTGAAACGCGCGAATCGACGGCGAAGTTGACGTGTTTGATCACGAGCCTTACAGCCTCTTCGAATCCATCTCGATCGCCGAGAATTCCGAATACGTCCAAAGTGTCAACAAGCGTAAGGGAATAGCCACCAAGAACGTCATTAACATGGATGTTGTCTGGATTGCTTCGGTCGGGACCACGACCGGAGCATGATATTGGGTTGAGCTCATCCATTGGAAAAGCATTATCCATGTAGCTGTTGTACCCTGATCCGCCGTCAGTCAACAGGCGATAATTCAATGTGGGCACAAACCGTGATAGAACATCTCCTTCACCCCATCTCTGTCGTACGTAGATGGATTAGTCCAATGAATACTTTGCATCGCAGATCCTATCCCGACCTCAGTAAGAGCCTTCGATGGTCCGACAAGGCCGTAGCCATGGGGGCGACAGCAAGGAGGAACGCAACAAGACCCATTACAACTGATAATCGCCACCGATGGCACCGCACAATGGTTCGCCAAATGCAGCCTCGCCAGTCCGCCATTGTGCAGCTGTCCAAAATGAGGTGATCATCCCAGAGCACCGTTGCAGCTCCTCCTGGAGTGGTGCATTTCCACCCCTCCATTTCCTTTCCAACACTTTTCCTTTCACCTTGTCTCCGTTGTTTTACAACCCAGCCCGATCTTCGCCCATTTTGAAGACTTCCTTTTCGGCTGCCACACCCAGACGGAACACTGACTGACGCAGACAAGAAGTATCGAGATGTGGAAACATCAAAGAAGCCGAAGATGCAGCCGCAGCGCAACGAAAAGATTGCTCGCTGCAAAAGGGCAAAGGCGCCAAAGGTGAAGATGAATACTCTCCCGGAGAATCCGGATCATCATTTGATGAAGAAATAGATGGCGAGTATGGACGAGATTGAAAAGGGGAAAGGTTGATCACTAGACTCGAGGACCGGCTTTCTCGAGTGGAAGTGACTGCACTTTTGTCCAGATGCTATAGTTTTCAGATGGCTGAAGCACACCCAAGTGCTGGTGTGTGTGTTTGGGGGTTCCCCCTGTGACGTTGACACCCACAAGGACTTACCATGTATAGGAGAAGGACTGACCATGCACACATTCCCTCTTTGCTCACTCCATTCACACACCCTCTCAGAGTAAGATGAACATAATCTTGAGTGCTTTTGAGCACGCCTTTCTCAGTAGTCAAAACGGTCCGTTCGATGCATCTGACTAGTTCCCGATCCTAGGTTCCTGGTGTTCATCCATTCAATCATTGGGTGGTGCAGAGGATCGGCACGGATGGGCCGAAATCCGGGCCGATCCAGTTCGCATGACGTCGTCAGGCAGACAAACCGGAAAAAAAAAAGTGTGACAGTATTTAATAACAAAAATATAACAAAAAAAAAACCCCCCATTGAATTGACCCCATTATTTGTGATGGGGGCCGACGATGACCACGAAGCGGCGGCGGCGGCGGCGGCGGCGGCTGCAGGCACCCACAACAACAAGCAGGACAAGAAGCAGCAGCAGCAGCAGCAGCAGCAGGACAACCAGGAGCAGCAGCCGCAATGGGCCCCCTCCGCAACCCGTTCGGCGTCCGTCGAGGTTGCCCGGCGGCCGCCGTCGATGCGGCGGTCGGCGACATCGCGCTCAAGGGGTCGCCGCGGCGGCGGCGACAGGGGCAGACGAGAAGACGGACGAAGAGAGAGAGAAGAAGGAGAGGGCGGGGCAGGTGAAGGCGAGGAAGCACCACCCGCACGCTCTTTTACCCGTAGCAAGTCTCGCGAGAGAGTCGCCCATGCGCTTTCGCGCCGCGGATTCACCTTCACCTTCGGCAGCAGCGCAGGCACCACCACGGGCGATTCGGCGCACCAGCAGCAGCCGCGCCCCAGTAGGTTTCTTCGCCGGGCAAACACCACAGCTCAGTCCTTGTCGCCATACGATGGCCACCCGGACTCGGATCCGTTCGTTTCACACCCTGGATGGGGCTCTACTCTCACCTCGACCATTCGAGTCCTACGAGGGACCCTCCTCTTCGGGAAAGACAACCTCGTTCTTGCCAGGTCCATGACCGCCAATGTTGCATCTCCCGCTCCGCTAAACTGCAGCATCAAGAAGGTATACGTGCCCCGCCGCGAAGACATTGTACTGGATGGAATGTCCGCCAACGATGCCAAGGGCAAGATTACTGCCGAATGGGTGGAGTTCAAAAAGTCTGACTCAACGGCTAACCAACCTGGTCCTTCCACGCCGAAGAGCACTGGTGATGGGAGCGCCCTTCGCAGGGTTGTCCTTTATTTGCACGGAGGCGCGTACTTCATCTGCTCCAGAAAGACGCACAGAACCGTCACTTGGCGTGTGAGCAAGTATTCCCGCTGCCGCCTTTTGGTCGTTGACTACCGCCTTGCTCCAGAGGCCGTGTTTCCTCTTGCACTCCAAGATGCGATTTCGTCATTTTCGTACCTCATCAAGGAATGCGGTTACAAACCTCACGAGATTGTACTGTACGGGGACTCAGCAGGTGGCGGCCTCGCCTTTGCTTTGTCGCTCTGGCTTCGCGACAACCCAGAGCAGGGTTTGGGATTGCCCGCCGGAGCGGCCCTTCTGTCCCCTTGGATGGACTTAACACACTCCATGCCCAGTTTCCGAGTACACGGAGCTCACGACTACCTTCCGTACCAGGCGAAAGATCCCAAGTACATCAACGAGAATCGCAATCATTTCTACGTGTCAGACAACTCCATGTTGACGAATCCTTATGTGTCGCCATTCTTTGCAAAGGAGGACCCCCTGAGGCCTTTGCCTCCAATGATGATTCAAGTTGGCGACAGCGAGCGGCTTCGGGACGAGATCTTACACTCTGTGAACAGCACTTTCAAAAACAGTCCAATGCAGTTGGAAATTTACGAGGGCATGGTTAGTTTGCGCAATGAGACGTCAAAAGAGAAAGCCCACCTGACTCTATTTTGTTTCTTTCAGGTGCATGTCTTCCAAATGTTCGCTACGATCTACAAACTGTCAGAGTTTGCACTTAAGCGTCTTGGAGGATTTGCTCAGGAGGTCACGACACCAGGATTTAATCCAGCACGGTTCAGGCGCCACATGACCTTCGTCACTCTGGAGCGGGACTTCCCCGAGCGAGAATTGTCTTCCAGCGATGTCGAGGAGATGCTTCGCACAACCCGAATGCGGTTGCTCGCCTCGTCCGCTGCGAGCGGGGCCGGTTCCGCTTTCGCTAGTGTCAGTGTGGGAAATGATGCCTCTCAGAGCGTTTTGTCCTCACCCAGCGGATCCCCTCCGCTCGTGGACGAGCCTGACGTTGATGCGATGGACATGACCATTTCACCAGACCCACCAGAGGACTCAGTCTACCACGAAGTGTTACGTGGCGAAGTTACTGCTTTGTAAGCTTTCTTAGGAAACTTTCTGTGTGCCTTCATTTATTACTCTTCTACCCTCGAACATTCCTGCCTATATTGCGTTTTTGTTTCAGGCCCGGCCTCGTCTATGCTACTAGCGTGTTCATTTCACCGCTTATGCTTTTGGTGAAGTCCTCGATTACTCTGGGGACAGGAATAGACCAATGGGATCCTTTGTGTTTTCTGTCTTTGGTCAGCTGTCTGTTCAGTCCAAGCCTTGCTCAAGAGGGTTGAACTGCCCCACCACGGGACACACAAGGCCTCTCCTTGCGCCAATTCTGCGAGTGACATAGCTACTCCCACCTACAGCTGTTCAGCAGCGAGTAGAATGTCAGCCCTCAACAGCAATCAGTCCCACTTACACGTGAAGAAAAAAGAGGGTAGGGCAGGTACAAGTAAGGAAGGAGGGTAACTGAAAAGGCAGAGTGAAAGGTCAGATCCCAATATTGAGAGAGACTGTTGAGCAATGTTTACGCTACTCTGCCCCTAGTTGGACAGCGCAAACCACAGACATGAACCAAAGGACACTGACTAATGCAGCCAAATGCCCAGAACCTGAATGACTGCCACAGTAAATGTCAGGCAGAAACGAAATCGCGGTCAAAGGCCACGGTTGCAGCGAAAAGGGCGAGGTTGAGGGCGGCGGCAAAGTCGAGATCGCAGTCGATAATCGCGGCCAAAGGCCGCGATTGCAGCGAAATGTGAGACTGAGATTGCAGCTGTTGGCCGCAACAGTGACAAAATTGGCGGTGTCGTTGACGAGATTGGAGGCAGCAGCAAAGCCGCCGCAGCTGAGAGACACCTGTCGCTGCCACCAACAGAGGGGGAGAGAGAAGGAAGTCAACCACGAAGGGGTCAGAAGGTTGCCACTGTGGAACTCAAACCTGGAAACACCCACAGTTGTACATGCACCCCACCAGGCTGCATCAGCACGACCTGTGAGGACGACAGGCTGTCAAGCCTGTGACCTCAAGTAAAAGAGTGTATACCCACTTTAATTGTGAGGATTATCTACCTGTCTTGAAGCATGTTATACACGCATTCGGCTTGGACTCCGCTGTGTATATTATTTAATTATTATTGGTTGTGCACATAAGCCACGGACTGACACTTGTTGTTGTGCCTCGTCACCTGCCACTATTATTATTTGTGCTATTGTTATTATTATTATTCTGCACAACAGCTGCAGACTGAGTGACTTAGTGTTTGCTCAACTGCTGGTATAGGGCTTCCTTGCACAGTGGTTAGAGCGCTCTCTTTGGGAAGGTGCCAAGTTCAGACACGCTGATTGTTGGGCTGCAAAGCCCAGTATGTCCAGCTAATAATCCCTCACTTTTGGAATGACTAAGGACTGAACCACTTCTGTGGGAGAAGTGCAAAGTCCAGATGCCCAGCTACCATGATGTAATACCTCATATGAGTGGTATGAGACGACAGGGCTTTTCTTTCTCTTTCTGTTGATGATTTTTACTTATTTTCAATTTGTATTTTCCTTTGTTTTGGCTCTTTTTCTTGTTTTATCTTTTGTTTAATTGTCTGTTTACTGCCTCTCTTTGTGTGTCTTCCTTTCTTTCTGTGGCTGTGGTGACTGTCTTCTTGTCTGCACCAATCATTTCTTGCCAGTTCCTCCACCCCCCCCCCTCCACTCTGCTCTGGTGGCTGTCTGCCAAGAAATGGCCCCATGATTCTCTGAGCTGTCTCTCTTTGTTGATGGCTCAGCCCCATTTGGTGAATCACCCACCCATTCTGTTCTTTACTGTTTTTATTTATTATTTTGTTGTTTTGTATGTGTTTTCCCTCCTATTTCCTCTCCTCTCTGTGATTCCAACCTTCTACTATTTAAACTGCTGCGCCCCCTTCTTGTTGACTGTGAGAACTGTACCTGAAGTCCCATGCCTGCCATTTTCTTCCTGACTCTGTGTATGAGCTTGGGGTGGCAGTCCCCTGGTGTGTGACAGGAGGGTTGGTTCCTCTTGGCCATCATGGCAGTGTGTTGGGTTCAATCCCCAGTGCACCTCACCATTCTTCATACTGTTTGGGGTGGACTGGGTAGGAGCCACTTGGTGATGGAAGGATAGAGGGGAAATCTGTGGTGGTGCCTCTAGGTTCCTGTCAATACATCTAGTCAATTCCAGTCATCACCACACACAACGCAATGTCATCCAACCTAAACTCGTTGTTGGCATGTTCACCAGTCATGGGCGAAAAGGAATCCAGGACCTAACGCAGACAGAACTATTTATTGCCCTCAGCTACGACTTTCCTGCACAGACCATTCTTCAGACATGCCACTACAACTTGCACGAGCATGTCTTTCCTGGCTTTGTCTGCAGCTACACTAAGCTTCAATCTCTTAGTTCTGATTTCTTAACTTCTCTTTCTGATGATTTTACGGATTTTCCTGAAATTGATGACTCTCCTTCTTTCAAGCCTGTCGAGCCACCACTTGACTCTTACTTTCGATTATCCAACTCTCCTCTTCACAGTGCTCCCTCCTCTCCTACTCACCAGCAACTGTGCCACGCTTCTGGGGGATCATCAACAAACACCGCAGATCAACCTGTCAGTTATGGGTCTTTTGATGTAAGCAGTGAGCAGGAGCTTTGACCTGATACTGCTCTGCAAGGATGACTTGCAGCATTTTGCAAGTGATGGTCCTTGTAACCTTTTTGTATAAAGACAAACACAATACTGACAGAACCCAAGCTCAACCTCCCACCACCACCACCTTCAGTAGTGTACACCACAGCAGCCCAATCCATCAATCAGCTGATATAGCGAATCCATCAATCAGCCAACATAGCAAACTCTTTCATACAAAACTGTTACCCATCCCAATCACAACCCCCTTGGTTCCAGCCAGATCCAATCAGTAGAAGGGGTTGTATGCTCTTCAGATCTGCCAACTTTGTGGGCCAATTACAGGCGCTATAGACATTGTACAGCAATCTCCTTGCTACCATTTCTCAATCTCCTTTTCCAAAGAACCGTCCCTATTGCGGGCCTGACGCTGAAAGAATTGGCAGCTGCTGATTGTTGATGGTGGTGAACTAACCTGGTGGATTACTCTCTTGTGAAGGTGAAGCTGAGGTGGGAGACTGTTGTACAATGTGTGCCATTTGGCTTTATACAAAATTGTGACAAAGACCAGGTGACAAAAAATGCACCAAATTCTCACCACAGTTGGTGCTCCCATGCACCACAGTGTGAGGTGTTGCTTCTGGACACTGCTTACTGCAAAAGCCCAAAATCTAACACTGCCCCCTAAGCTGTGGGCAGGAGCAAAAGGGCTAGCACGGAGGAAAACCTTATGCCATAGTCAACGTAAGGAAACCGTCACTGGCTAAGGAAAAGCAACAAACAGGTATGACTTGATGAAATCCCACCCAGGACTGGAGGGACTTGGTGTGTGTGGGAATGAAGAGAGAGAGAGAGAGAGCAGTGATGATGGAAAAGGGAGAGGAGTGAGAGGATGGAGAGAGGAGAGAGGAGTGAGTGGGCAGAGATGGAAGAGAGAGCAAATGGAGGAAGAGAGATTGGCTTGTTTTGCACTGGATTCTGTCAAAGCAGCAAGGAGGGGGTTTTTATTCCTTGTTTGATCTCTGTGAGAGTTTGCTGCTTTTATACTCCTGCAGGTTGGAGCCATCAGAAAACAGAGGGAGCAGTGGGCTGCACAGAGCAGGTCACAGAAATGAGATAAAGCAGGCTGAGCACCAACCCCCAGCCTGGACTAAGTACCCATTCAGGGCTGAGTACCACCCAGGGCTGGGCATCACTCAAGGCTGAGTACCAACCAGGTCTAAGTACCAGCCTGGGCTGAGCACCACCCAGGGCTAAGTACCAGCCCGGGCTGTGCACCACCCAGGGCTAAGTACCAGCCAGGGCTGAGTACCACCTTGGGCTGAGTACTTTGTCTGGGCTGAGTACCACCAGGAACCAATTTACAGCTTGTTTGAGAAACAGTTGCTTGTAAATTGGTTTGGTTGTTTCCAAATCAGGAAGCTTGTTTGGGAAACAAGCCGCTTTTTTTCCTTGTTTTTAGAAATCCAATGATTGGTGCAATCTCTGGTGAGCTCAGCTTTTATCTCACTTTCAGAAATGCAATGATTGGTGCAATCCCTGATTCCTAAATGCCTGTTGCATTGCTCAGATTGCACAGCACAGCAGGAAAGCTGGAATTCCGATGCAGAGAGCGGAATTCCAGAGCATGGGGCAGTGGTACACTGCTTCTACATGCTTGCTTTCCTGTGTTACATGTGCAGAGTGCGTAGTTTGAGCATTTTTGTGCATGTTCTAATTGCATCGTTCGTACCAGTAGGATGAACAAAGCTAGAACAACAGCCGCCTTTGCCTATCTCTTTTTATTGAGAACAGATTAGCCCTTCTGAGCGCCCCATTCAAGTATTGAATCTACTGAGCCCTTCAAACACCCCATCCAATGTGATTGGATGGAGTTCTCAAAGGGATCATCAGTAACGGGCGTAGTGTACCCTGTGGGTCGAATCTCAACACACCCCTGCAATAGAAAGAGAGGGGGCAACTGTTTCTCCTGGAGTACATGGCTGTCCAACAATGCCAGCCAAGCAGTGGGACTCGAACCCACCCATGCACCCTCCTACACTTGTGAAAACCTGCATGAACCCACAAGTGTAGCTGGAGAAGCCAGAGAGAGCCTTTAGACTAAGCGTTGTGCTGATTTGAGCGTGGGCACCACGCTTACACCTTGGAAGTCGGCGAGACTGCAAATTCCCATCAGTGATGCAAGCTTTGCATGTTGAGCTGCAGGAAGAGCTTTGGTGAGAAGGTCGGCAATCATCATGTCGGTTGGGCAATGAATGAGTTGAACCTCCTTTTTCTCCAAGTGGTCCCGTATGAAATGCAACCTCACGTCAAAGTGTTTGACCCGGCCATGGTGTATTGGATTCATAGCAATAGCTATGGTTGAACGATTGTCTTCATAAACAGTAGTGGGCTTATTTAAATCCATACCCAGCTCCTGGAAGAGCATTCGTAGCCAGATTGCCTCTTTGATGGCCTCAGTAAGGGAGAAGTATTCCGCCTCAGTTGAGGACAAAGCGACAACTGATTGTTTCTTGCTGTACCATGTAATAGCACCCCCGCAAAGCATGAACACATGCCCTGACCTCGACTTGCGTCCATCCTCTTCAGCATAGCTGGCATCAGCGTAGCCATGTGGTTCATCCCACTCTGGGTAAGAAATACCCGCAGCTTTCTCTACCTCTGGGAGTGTTGCATTGGTGATGCATGTCATCTGGGAGTCCCCCTTCTGGTAGAAAAGTCCATGATCCCAGGTAGCGCGGACATATCGCAGCAATCTGTCAAGCGCAAGGGAATCTGAATGGGTTGGAGCAGACTGGTATTGTGCAAGTGTATTCACAGCATACGCAATGTCAGGGCGCGTCAAGTTTGCAAGGTAAGCAAATTGCATGAGTGTGCTTCGGAAGTATTCCGACTCTTTTTGTGGAAGTTTTCCAGAGTCCACATCGTGTATCCATGTCGTGGACATGGGAGTTGCTTTGATTTTGACAGGTAAGCCTTCATCGTCACACCAGTAGTTTGCTTCCTCCAAGAGATGCTGTGTGTAGTTTTTCTGTCCAATAAAGATTCCATCTTTGATTTTCTCAACTTGGATGCCAACAGCAACTTTTGGGTTGAGGTCCTTGCGGATTTTGAACTTTGATTTGATCAGAGAAAGAATTTTGGCAATTTCTTCTTCAGTGTGACTGAAGATGAGGATGTCATCTACGTATAGAGTGATGATGGTCTTGACCTTTCCATCAGGGTGCCTTTGCACAAAGACACAGTGGTCAGTCTTCAATTGCGTAAATCCAATTTCTACTAGGAAGTCGCGGATTGTTTTGTACCACTGTCGACCAGACTGGTGCAGTCCGTACAGACTCTTCCTGAGTAAACAGACAAGAAGTATCCCGTCTGCACCACGTATCTCAAAGCCTTCTGGTTGTTCCATGAAGTTTTCAATGTCCAGTTTGGCGTTGAAGTATGCGGTTTCGACATCAAGGCCTGCAAGTATGAGGTCAAACAGCAATGAGATAGCAAGGATTGCCCTTATGGAGGAGCTGCGGACGACAGGGGAGAAGGTCTCATTGTAGTCCTGACCAAAGATCTGAGTGTAACCCCGACCAACAAGGCGAGCCTTGAAGCGTTCAAGGTACCCTTCACTGTCAAACTTGTAGGCAAAAACCCATTTGGGCTTGAGTATCTTACGCCCTTTAGGTCGAGCCACTAAGTCCCAGACATGCTTTGATGTGATCGAATTGATCTCTGAGAGTTGAGCTGCCTTCCAATACTTTGCAAAAGGAGAACGCATGGCCTCTTTATGCGAAGCAGGGAGTGGCGGTAAGTCCCGCTGGTGGATCCTTTCTGTTGGATATGCTGTGACTTCCTCCGGCTCAAGCACAGTGTATGCTTTGAGCGTTTGGTAGAGTTCACGAAATTGTCCCCGTGCTATTCGTAGTTTACGAATTCTTGCAGTTAAAGCGCGGAGTGTTTTCCGACTGTAAGTGGAAGGGTTTGCCTTCAATGCCAGGTAGTCACGTAAACCTGATGGCTCTCGTGGTATGATTGGGGGATTTGTTGCCTCCCCTGTTGACTCTGGCAAAGCTAGAATGTCAGGGGAAGTTGAGCGCTCCCTAGGAGGGATTTCCTGTTCATCAGGTATTGACTCTGGTTCTGAATCAGAAGCGTCGTATAGCATACCCGGCTGTAGATCTCCCCCCTGTGATTCTGCAGGTGGTACATCGTCTTCTTGTGAGTCAAACAGAGCGTCAGGATGTGCCACATCTGGATCAGTGGACATAGCGGGGGTATGCAACGAGGAGGAAAGATATTGGAAATCCTGAGCTGTGGGTTGGACTGGTCCCCATTCCTTCAAGCGGGAGTCATGAAGGAACTGTCTCCAATTCCGCACAATGCCAGGAAAAACATTTTCGTGAAAGGAGACATGGAAGTGTTCCGATATTCTCTGGGTTTTCAAGTCGTAGACAACTGGGAGAGTGTTTCCATTATACCCTAAGAATATGCCTGGCGCCCCTTTGTCAGGATGTTTAAGCGTTCGCTTTTCCTTTGGGATACGGTGGATAACCAAACAGCCAAAGGTGCGGATGTGATCAACATTTGGCTTTTCACCGTACCAAGCTTCGTAAGGTGTTTTCTTAGTGTAAGAGTGGTAAACCCTGTTCTTGATGTATGCTGCGTAGCGGACTGCATACACAAAGAAAGAGTGGGGCAATCGTGACTCTAAGAGCATGCAGTGTGCCATGTCTTTGAGAGTGTTGACCTGACGTTCTACCAGCCCATTGAATTCCTTGGTGAATGCAGGACTAGGTTCTAAAACAATAGGAGGATGCCGAGTATTGGCCCAAGTTTTGAATTCTCCATCTTTGAAGATTTCCCCCCTGTGACAGCGAACAGATGTGATATGTTTGCCATGTTGTTGTTCAAACCTTTCGATCGTAGACCGGAATCTTGTGGGCGCGTCGGACAAAGAGTTGAGGAACTCAATGTCAAGCCAACGGGTTGACTCTTCCACAACCAGTTGCCAATGTTTTTCACCATGGTGTCCACGTGCGGGCAGTGGGACAGCATCAGTGTGTAAACGACCAAGCAGTGTGGTGTTTGGTCTGGAAGTGGAGTGGATAGGCGAAGCTTTCAATTTCCCAACATCACATGTCACGCAGGGAATGTCATGAATGAGGAAAAATGAATGACCAACTTTATTCAGATTTGACCAAGTACGCTTCAAAGAAGATAAAGACAGGTGACCAAATTTCTTGTGAAGAGCTCGGACTGCTTCAATGTTCTGAGGGTTTGGTAAAGGGTCTGGGTCAGTTTGACTTAAAGTTGGGGTTGCAGTTTGCAAAGGAGCAGTTTGCTGTTGCGACTCACCTGGGGCGTCCCCCGAAGGAGTCGGCGCGTCCCTTCCAAGTTCTGCCCTGTCGAGACCATTATGTCCCGTCAGAAGAGAAGGGTCCACAACATAGACATTCCCTGTGTCCCTATGAGCAATGGTAAAGTCTGAACCATGTACCCGAGGATGCAATAGGGCTGTGTCTGCTGTGAAAGTCACGTTGTGACCTGTCTGCCGCACGATTTGCTGAACCGAGAGTAGAGTGTCTGAGAACTCTGGTACATAGAGCGAGTTCCTCATGATGAGAGCTCTTCCGTTAACGAACAGGGTAAAGTCGCCCACTCCAGTGGCAGTTGCAAAGCCGTCAGCTGTTTTGATCTGCTGGGAGGTGGGCCGCAAGTTTGTGAAGTGCTCTTCACAAGGCGACATTGTCCTGGAAGCCCCAGAGTCAAGGATGACCTGGTGTGGGTTGCTGCCAGCAAGTCTTGCCATCAGCGCAGTCTCATAGATGCGCCGGTAGGTGACGTTGCGGTAGAGGAAACGTCCAGATTCGTACATCACTTTGTAGCCGACGTTTGAGACAATGTTGTCAGTGATCCAGTCTGGATCCATTCTGCCGTCAAGAAGTGTAACTGTGAGTTCCACTTCAAATTCCTCCTCCACCTCAACGGCCTGGCATGTTCCAATTTCAAACTCCCGTGCCGCAAGTGCCCTTTCTACTGAAAGGAAGTCGTCCAGAGCTGAAGTGTCTGCAAGGCGCGCAGCACCCTCAGTACTGAACTCCAACATTTCGACGTCTTCTGTTTCAGGAGGTGGTGGTGGAGTATCCATCCTGTAGCATTTGTGGGGAGGAGAGTCCTCAGAGGCTGCGCAAGAGGCTTGGTGGTGTTCTCTAGCGGCCACCTCACGTGCAATCTTGGCAGTCTCAGTAGCTTTCTTGGAATCAGCTGGCGTGGCCTTGGCTTCTTTGGCGTGTGCAGGCTGCTTGCCCTTGGCCTTCTTTGCAGGGCGAGCGGGCTCTGACTTCCCGTGAGGAAATTTGAGGCATTCCTCGCAAGAGTGCGAGACCCAGATTCCATGAAGGTCACAAGTAGGCTTGCCGTTGAGTGCCTCACCGATCTTGCGCTTCTTGGTTGCCACTGAGATCTTTGCTGAAGCAGCTGTTTCCATCTCAGAAGTGCCGTGGTGAGCAGAGTGTCTGCTGTTCTTCTCTTTGCTTTGCTGTTGGTGATGTTTGCCGCAGTCATGGAGCGCACATCCTCAATGCGCGAGCAGGAGTCGAGGGTAGCAACCGCCTTGTCGTGTTGGGCCTCAAGCTCCCTGTACGTCTTGTGTTCTTGGCGTATACCAGTGTGGTACTTGTCAAGGGCAGCGTGGTGCAGACGGTACATCTCACTGTACGCAGCCTTGGCCTCCGCCGTTGCAGAGGATTCAGGGGGAGAACCAATACTGGGAGGAGCAGCGCCGATGCCGACCTTGGTGCAGTGCTCTTTGAACGTACCGAAGTAATCAGGCTTGAGGAAGCTGGCAACAAGATTGTATGCCATGACCGGCTTGATGACTTCTTCCACATGCAGTTCCCAAGCCTGGTAGCCGTAAGAAGAGAAGCGGACAGCCTTGGGCGTCGAAGAAGACATGCTCGGTAGCAGCTTGGTGGACCAGTGGACTTGTTTAGAGCGGTAGCCCTTTTCTTGTAGAGAGCCAAGAGCCCTTTGTTGCCTTAAAGTAGCTGGTGAGCCGGTGCTCACAGACAGGTTGGTCTTGTTTAGAGTCAGAAACCCTTTTCTTGTAAGAGCAGCAGGGCCCTGTTCGAGCGTACAAGTGTGGCCGACGGCTTGTAGATAGCTTTGTGATGAAATCCCACCCAGGACTGGAGGGACTTGGTGTGTGTGGGGATGAAGAGAGAGAGAGAGAGAGAGTAGTGATGATGGAAAAGGGAGAGGAGTGAGAGGATGGAGAGAGGAGAGAGGAGTGAGTGGGCAGAGATGGAAGAGAGAGCAAATGGAGGAAGAGAGATTGGCTTGTTTTGCACTGGATTCTGTCAAAGCAGCAAGGAGGGGGTTTTTATTCCTTGTTTGATCTCTGTGAGAGTTTGCTGCTTTTATACTCCTGCAGGTTGGAGCCATCAGAAAACAGAGAGAGCAGTGGCTGCACAGAGCAGGCCACAGAAATGAGATAAAACAGGCTGAGTACCAACCCCCATCCTGGGCTAAGTACCCATTCAGGGCTGAGTACCACCCAGGGCTGGGCATCACTCAGGGCTGAGTACCAGCCAGGGCTAAGTACCAGCCTGGGCTGAGCACCACCCAGGTCTGAGTACCAGCCTGGGCTGTGCACCACCCAGGGCTAAGTACCAGCCAGGGCTGAGTACCACCTTGGGCTGAGTACTTTGTCTGGGCTGAGTACCACCAGGAACCAATTTACAGCTTGTTTGAGAAACAGTTGCTTGTAAATTGGTTTGGTTGTTTCCAAATCAGGAAGCTTGTTTGGGAAACAAGCCGCTTTTTTTCCTTGTTTTTAGAAATCCAATGATTGGTGCAATCTCTGGTGAGCTCAGTTTTTATCTCACTTTCAGAAATGCAATGATTGGTGCAATCCCTGATTCCTAAATGCCTGTTGCATTGCTCAGATTGCACAGCACAGCAGGAAAGCTGGAATTCCAGATCAGGAAGCGGAATTTCGGTGCAGAGAGCGGAATTCCGGAGCATTGGGCAGTGGTACACTGCTTCTGCATGCTTGCTGTGCTGTGTTACATGTGCAGAGTGTGTAGTTTGAACGTTTTTGTGCATGTTCTAATTGCATTGTTCCTACTGGTAGGATGAACAAAGCTAGAACAACAGCCGCCTTTGCCTATCTCTTTTTATTGAGAACAGATTAGCCCTTCCGAGCGCCCCATTCAAGTATTGAATCTACTGAGCCCTTCAAACACCCCATCCAATGTGATTGGATGGAGTTCTCAAAGGAATCATCAGTAACAGGCGTAGTGTACCCGTGGGTCGAATCTCAACACTTTTTGTGGAAGTTTTCCAGAGTCCACATCGTGTATCCATGTCGTGGACATGGGAGTTGCTTTGATTTTGAAAGTTAAGCCTTCATTGTCACACCAGTAGTTTGCTTCCTCCAAGAGATGCTGTGTGTAGTTTTTCTGTCCAATAAAGATTCCATCTTTGATTTTCTCAACTTGGATGCCAACAGTAACTTTTGGGTTGAGGTCCTCACGGATTTTGAACTTTGATTTGATCAGAGAAAGAATTTTGGCAATTTCTTCTTCAGTGTGACTGAAGATGAGGATGTCATCTACGTATAGAGTGATGATGGTCTTGACCTTTCCATCAGGGTGCCTTTGCACAAAGACACAGTGGTCAGTCTTCAATTGCGTAAATCCAATTTCTACTAGGAAGTCGCGGATTGTTTTGTACCACTGTCGACCAGACTGGTGCAGTCCGTACAGACTCTTCCTGAGTAAACAGACAAGAAGTATCCCGTCTGCACCACGTATCTCAAAGCCTTCTGGTTGTTCCATGAAGTTTTCAATGTCCAGTTTGGCGTTGAAGTATGCGGTTTCGACATCAAGGCCTGCAAGTATGAGGTCAAACAGCAATGAGATAGCAAGGATTGCCCTTATGGAGGAGCTGCGGACGACAGGGGAGAAGGTCTCATTGTAGTCCTGACCAAAGATCTGAGTGTAACCCCGACCAACAAGGCGAGCCTTGAAGCGTTCAAGGTACCCTTCACTGTCAAACTTGTAGGCAAAAACCCATTTGGGCTTGAGTATCTTACGCCCTTTAGGTCGAGCCACTAGGTTCCAGACGTGCTTTGACATGATTGAATTGATCTCTGAGAGTTGAGCTGCCTTCCAATACTTTGCAAAAGGAGAATCATGGCCTCTTTATGCGAAGCAGGGAGTGGTGGTAAGTCCCGCTGGTGGATCCTTTCTGTTGGATATGGCATGCAATACAGATATAGCAAGGGAACAAAAAAAGGCACACGACAAAGACCAATATGACCAAGATGAGAAGCACATAAAGCAGCTGGTAAAGATTTTGTAAGATAATCTGCTGGTTGCTTGCCACCAGGAATCCATTCCAGTCGAATCACTTGTTGATCAACCAGTCCTGGATATAGTGATACTTAACCAGAATATGTTTTGATCTATTAGTGTAGAGATTGTTTGAGCTCAAATTGATAATGCCTTGGTTGTCAGTATAGATTGGAATAGGAGTCGGGGACAGGAGCATCAGTGCTGAGTGCTGTTGTGAGACGGCCTCCAGTTCTCGTCCTAGTTCAGAGACTGCAACGTATTCTGCTTGCTGAGGTGACAGCATAACTGTAGGACTGTGAGTTGATGCCCAGCTGATAGCGGTATTTCCAAACAAAACGAAGTAGCCAAGTTGTGATTTCCCATCAGCATGAACTCCATGAGCAGCATCCGAGTAGCCGAAAATTCCAGACCCGGTGTTGGACTAAAGCAAACCATACTCACGTGTACCATTGATATATTGAAGGACTCGAATGAGGATCTGCACGTGGTGTTTGCTTGGGTCCTTGCTGAAGGCGCCAAGATATGAGACTGCTGGTGCCAAGTCTGGTCGTGTGTGTGTTGCCAAATAGTTGATGCTACCAAGGATTGCTTGGTAGTGCTGTTGATTTGCTGTGGGTTCATCATTTTCTCGAGGTTGAAGAGTGAGAGGACTGGGGAGAGCAGTTACTGCTGTCTTCTTTCCATTGACTAACTAGATCTGCATGGCGTTGGAGTAACTCTTTGGTGTAAGTTTGTTGATGCAAGTAGGTGCCAGTTGGCGTTCGATGAACTTCCATATTCAGTACGGTCTTGATATGACCTAGTTCGCAGAGCTTATAGAGGGATTTTAGCAAATTGATGGCAGAGGTGATTTCCTCTGTGTGCCCAAAGAAACAAATATCATCGACATAGATAGCAATGAAAATAATATGTTCCTTTGTGCGCTTGAAGAGGATGCACGGATCTACTGCGCTTTGTCGGTAGTCGGCAGATTTGAGACGACCAATGCGTTCCTGGTACCAACAACGCCCCGCTTGCTTGATACCGTTGACAGCTTTGTGCAAAAGCCAGACCTTGCCATCTGAACGGTAGCCATCTGGTTGCTCCCTATATCGACCATAGCTGTGTCCCAACCGTTTGAGGCTGTCATAGCAAGGAGCCATCGTAGACTATTGATGCGAACAACAGGAGAGTGAGTATTCCAGAAATCAATGCCACGACGTTCTGTAAGCCCTTAGCCACTAGTCGTGTGCGAAATCGCTCAATGCTGCCGTCTGGTTGAAGCTTGACCTTGTAAACCCATTTGTTCTGTACGACATTGACATTCTTGGGTCGATCAACAAATTCAAAAGCTGCAAGCATTCTGAGGGCGTCAATCTCTGTCTGCTCTGCTGCTATGCACTCTTTGGACCACTTTCCATTCATGGCCTCTGTGCATGTTGCTGGGTCTGAACATTCGACACTAGTTAAATATAGATGTCCGGATCGAGTATGTTTTGGAGATGGGCTGCGCGTAGGACTGCATGGTGATTTGCGCACATGTGTAGGTGGAGGCTCTGGTGGTGGAGGTTCTGGTGGTGGCGCTTGAGGCAGTATGTCTCTAGTTGGTGTTTCAGCAATTGTTTTGTCATCGGGGGTATGCTTTGGTGGTGTTAGTAAAATGACAGAGGTGTTTGTGATTAGTAGGATGCAGAAAAAGGAAATAGAAAAATCATTGGCAGGTGAGCCTTCTGCACGATGCGGCTCGGGACACCCCGTGCCAGAGAGCCTTCTCTTCCTCTCTCCACAGCCCGCCTTCCGCACTTTCCCCCATGCGTAACGTCAGGCGCCAAGGGACCTATCTCCCCTGGTGGTGTTCCTTACGGAATGGGCTCCCCAAACAGGCATCCATCCCTTCTGACTTGGGTCCACGCCACACTAGCTCCCGCAGGGTCGGTATGGCCCAGGGCCTTCGGTTGCGCCACCCACGTCACTCCCAGCCGAGAGTGCGCCTGCAGTCACAGAGCCAGTCGCCGCCCTCACTCATCCGATTGGTCCCCCGGCTTTAGTGCTCGTAGGTAAGGCCCACTGGAGATGGTGTTAATTGCGGTAACACGGAGTCCAACGCGTCGTGCCGCCACCTCCAACACTTTGTGCTGTACATTGTTATCCGATTCACTTTCGCTGCCGTACCTGGATCACTACATGGTCAATTGGTGCTAGTTCTGTGGAAGGTTGTCGTTCAGCCACCGCTGCTGGTCCTGGTTCTGGGAATTGATCCACGCAATATTGGCTTCACGAAGGAGGTTGGTGATGTTTTGTTCAGTTGATGAGGAGTGGTGTTAGCTGATGAACGAGGTCCTGAGCAATATCCTCTGCTGCTGAGGTGCTGAGGCGAGGGAAACTGTCTTCTGCAATCACAAGGTCATTCAATCAATGAGTGATTACTCTACCTGTGCTGATGTCAATCAAACGAGCAATGGAACGACCAATGTTTCCAATGTAAATTGCTGGTCGAGCGCGTTCTGCAAGCTTTTCGAACTGATGCGTTTGTCCACGTTCCTTTGCTGTGATGTGATATAAACATCCTGAGCCAAAAACTCTGAATTGACTGATGCATGGAGGAAATCCAAGAAGCATTTCAACTGGAGATAGTGATCCACGGCTGAGGACAGGAAGTGTATTGATGATGCTACTGCATGTCAAATCGCGTATCCCCACCATGACCATGGTGAACCAGCATGTTGTAGAAGGGATCGTGTGACATCCATGACTGTTCGAACTGCTCGCTCTGCTTTCCCATTCATCTCAGGTGTATGAGGTGGACTGACTTCAAGGCGGATGCCACGTGATGCACAGAAACGGTTAAAAGCGAGTGAATTCAGTTCCCCACCATCAAAGCAGACGCCCTTTACACAAACATCCCTAACTGTCTCCAATTGTTGGATGATCTTAATGGCCTCCGGTAGTGCTTCTGACTTTCTCCGAAGGTTTGTTGACCAGAGATAATTACTTGCATAGTCAATGGCAATGAGAGCAAGGCCATATTGTCCTCGAAACTTTGGTTTGACTTCCACTAGATCAAAGGCTAAATGTTCGCCTGGTGGTTTATCTGGAGGATCTGTATGTGGAATAGCAGCATGAGTCTGTTTGGCAATAATGCAGGCCTTACACGGTTCTTCAAGCAAGTCCAGCTTAATGTCAGGAAAGTCAGCACATGTACAGCGCTCCTTCATTGCTCGTAGTCTTGCATAAGGGATATGGCCGAGGTGTTCATGCATGCGCTGAGTGTTTGGAGCTTTGCTGTTGAGAAAGGCTGTGCGTATACTGAGTGTATCAACTGGTTCTACGGAGCTTAAGAGGTTGTAAAATTTACTGGCGCAATGTGCAATAAATTGTTTGCTGTAGTTGAAGTTGGGGTTTGCTGCTGTTGGGAACCATTGGAGACCATGTCTAAGAATCATTTGAAGGACGGCTGGATCTCCTTCCTCAGGACTGCTACGATAAATAGTACCAGGTTGAAGGTCTCGTGCAAGATGGAAGAAGCCACATAGTTGTAGGTCCCGATCAGCGACCAAGTTGACAGGACATTCTGGAGCATATTGGGCACCTTCAATTATAAGTGTGATGTTGTTGGCGAGTGGTATGAGAGCTGTGCCGAATCCTTCACAAGTAAGAATAGGTCCTTCTTTGGCGATACGCATGCTAGATTTCTGCTGAGTATAACTATAGGGAATGAAGAGAGAGAAATCTCGAAGCGTTGTGACATTGCAACCGTTGTTGATGAGTACAGGAAAAGAAATAGGAAGGGAAGGGACGTTAACTGCAAATGCCCAGATTACTCCCGGGCCATCCAAAAATCCTGTTGACTTTCATCTTGTTCGGTCTCTGAGTGGAGTTGCGTTTCCATCCACAATTGCTGTTCTGCAGCATACTGCTCACTTTGCTGGTCATCCCAATCACCGTTCTGTAGCAGAAGTGCTTGGTTTTCAGGTATCTGCTGTTGTGGAGGGTTTGGTTGCTGGAGTAAGAGCGCATTTGGATTTGCTGGTGGTCGATGCTGTTGCTGTTGCTGCAATTGCTGAAGAAATGTGTTGGCACACTGTCGAGCAACATGGCCATAGCCTCCACATGCATGACATTGGACTCCAAAAGACTGTTGCTGTGCAGGGTACCAACTCCCCCCAGAGCCACGTCCTGTTAGTTTTGGGTCTTTTGGTGTAAGCAGTGTGCAGGAGCTTTGACCTGATGCTGCTCTGCAAGGATGACTTGCAGCATTTTGCAAGTGATGGTCCTTGTAACAGTTTTGTATAAAGACAAACACAAGACTGACAGAAGCCAAGACCAACCTCCCACCACCACCACCTTCAGTAGTGTACTACCTCCATCTCCACAGCAGCACAACCCAGAGACAATCCAGCCCAACGAAATCTTTCATACAAAACTGTTACCCATCCCAATCACTTCCCCCTTGATTTCAACAAGATCCAATCAGCAGAAGAGGTTGTACGCTTTTCAGATCTGCCAACTTTGGGGATTGATCACGGACGCTACAGATATTGTACAGCAATTCTGTCACTACCATTGGTAAGCTCTCGATCTCCTCTTTCCAACGAACCCACCTGATCTCGGATCTGACGCGTACACCACCTCTGAAGTTGGCAACCACTTTTCCAACTTCAACCTCAATTTGCTGGCCTTCCAGACCTCCCCCAGCCAATCCCAAGCTATCATTCGAAAGGCCTGCTTCGGGACTACACAACTGTCACCGATGGGATCCCAAAAGCACTCTCCTTTGTGATAAGCGACGACTTTTTCCATTCAGGGTCACCAGATTACCTCCAACCCTCACCATTAATTTTTGATTTTTTGTCCCCTATTGGAGACAACGACCACCCCCTACCTGACACACACCAAGCTAACAAACCAACTTTTCATCTGCTGCAACACCACCTTCACAACGCACCCAAAATCCAACGAAATCCTTTCAAACTTGGCACACATAATCGTCCTGAGAAAACAGCATGACTACTGACTCAACCAAGTATGTTGCCAAGTCCTTTTGCATCTTGGAGGGACCAGAGAATTTCGGTGACTGGTTGGAGGATCTTACAGCAGAACTCTCCAACAAAAATGTCGACTTACGCCACTGCATTGACACAAGTCACATCAACGCAGAGCAGAATGATGCAGTTGATCCACTAGACCTCCGCAACACTGGAACCTGTCTCATCAGAGATGGACCATTCCAAGGACAGAGATTCCAATTGGTGCCTCTGCCTCGTGGACAAGAGAAAGTAACTTTGTTTCCTGGTACACAGAACCAGAATGCACATTGCTGTCTAATTAGTCGCCGCCACATCTCTTGAGCCCTTCTCACCCAAATCACACCTGGTCGAAACTTTGCTCACAAGTTGGTTGGCGAATTGGGAATAATTTGCCGCACAGCAGACCAGGGACTCGCAAAGGAGATCATTGACGACTTTGAACGCATCAAAATGGAACCAACTGAAGCCTCAGATGCCTTCATTACCCGATTCACCGAAGCATACCATCGAGTCGACAGCTTTGCAAAATCAGCAGCTGGAGAACTTCTCCATGGTATTCGCCCTTTCCAAAAATTTGTTCGAATCTTTGTTGGTTCACTGAACCAAAGCCTATTGGACATGGGGATAGGAAACGTTTTTCTTGTTGTCGGCAACCCAGCTCCTGAGATAACAAGTTTAGCCAAACTAATCTCACTCTTCAAACAAACTGTTCGTCAAAACAACTATGATAAGCAACGCATCGAGCTGGCAAATCAAAGAGAAGGGGACACCTCCACTGCAGCCCCAGAGGTCAACGCACCAACTGCAAATGGTGCCCAAGTTCACTACACCCACCCCCGAGGCCGTGGTGGCTATCGATCGCTCCAACCAAGGCCACAGCCATACACCCCACGACCCTATGGTGGCTTTGGCAGAGAGAGGGTCCACTCCACTCTCCCAAGGAAGTTGGCGACCCCAGCAGTTGGGATGGCGACTCCAGCAAAGTGGATGGCAACCACAGCAACCATTCTGTCCACACCAGAGCCGGGCATCCGCAAATGTCACCTGCAACAATTGCAGTGGTCGTGGACATTATGCAAGGGAATGTCCTTCAGCTGCAAACGTGCAGGAGCAGATGCCTCAGCAATCCCAGCAGGCACTCCTAACATACAGCGCACCAGCAGACAGTGATTGGGATGAACAACAGAGTCAGCAGTTTGCAAACGAACAGCAGTTATGGGAAGAGACTTACAACTCACAGCTTGGCGGCCAAAGTGACGACAACCACCAACAGGATTTTTGGATGGCCCGGGAGTGATCCAGGCATTTGCAGTCAACATTCCACCTCCTGTTATTTCCTTTCCTCTCCTTATTGATAACGGTCGCAATGTTACTACTCTTCGTGATTTCTCCTTCTTTATCCCATCAACCTTAAACAACCAAAAATCCAGCATGCGCATCGCAAAGGAAGGTCCAGTTCTCAACTGCGAGGGCTCAGGCGTTGCACGAATTCCTCTTGCAAACAACATCACTCTCATTATTGAAGGCGCACAGTTTGCTCCAGAATGCCCAGTCAACCTTATTGCCGACAGGGACCTCCAGCTATGCGGTTACTATCACTTGGCACGAGACCTCCAACCAGGTGTTATTCACCGCAGCAGTCATGAAGAAGGTGACCCAGCAGTTCTTCAAATGATCCTTCGGCACGTCCTCCAGTGGTTCCCAACTGCAGCAAACCCAACCTTCAATTACAGCACTCAATTTCTCGCCCATTGCGCCAGCAGATATTACAACTTTTTCACGTCAGCAGAACCTGCAGACACACACAGCATTTGTGCAGCATTTCTCAACAGCAAAAAACCAGACACTCGCCGACTGCACCAACGTCTAGGACACATTCCCTATGCTCGACGTCGCTCCATGAAGGAACGACGAACCTGTGCTGACTTTCCAGACATAGACTTAGAACTGCTTGAGGACGAGTGTAAGGCCTGTATTATTGCAAAGCAGACACGTTCCTCTATTCCCCACACAGATCCTCTGGACAAGCTACCTGGGGAACACTTGGCGTTTGACCTTGTGGAGGTCAAACCCAAGTTCAGGGGACAGTACGGCTTTGCCCTCATTGCCATTGACTATGTCAGCAATTATATCTGGTCAACCAACCTACGACGGAAGTCTGATGCTTTACCAGAAGCCATCAAAATCATTCAGCAACTCCAGACTGTGTGAGACGTTCAGGTTAAGTCAGTTAGGTTTGATGGGGGTGAACTTAAGTCAACTGCCTTTGAACGCTTCTGTGCCTCTCGTGGGATACGGGTTGAAGTCAGTCCACCACACACACCAGAGCTCAACAGCAAAGCAGAACGTGCAGTTAGGACAGTCATGGATGTAACTCGTTCACTCCTTCAGCATGCTGGCTCACCTTGGTCTTGGTGGGGTTATGCTATTCGACATGCCGTGGACATCATCAACACACTGCCAGTTCTCAGTTGTGGTTTGCTTTCACCGGTTGAAATGCTACTTGGGTTTCCTCCCTGCATCAGCCACTTTAGGGTTTTTGGCGCTGGTTGCCTCTACCATGTGACAGCCAAGGAACGCAGCAGCACACACCAGTTCAAGAAACTGGCAGAACGAGCACGACCAGCAATATACATTGGCAATTGGCTCATCGACATCAACACTGGTTGCATTATCACACATCGCCTCAACGACCTGACTATCGCCGAAGACAGCTTTCCCAAACTCAACAAATCAGATGCTGATGATGACAGTTCAGAACTACAGCATCGCCACACGCCCTTACTCTCTGCTGACAAACTTCAGGAAACCAACACCAACATCAAGGCCCTCCTTCGCGAAGCAAACGTACACATTGAACAGCTACCTGAGCCAGAACCAACACCAGTGGTCCCGGTGGAATTGGTAAAAAGTGTCACCCCTCAGGTAAGCACAGCGAAAGTGAATCAGATAACGATGTACAGCTCTGGTGTTGGAGGTGACGGCACGATGGGTTGGATTCCGTGCTACTGCAATTAACGTGCAGAAGCCATGTGGGGTAAATGGTCCAAGGAGTGGATTGCAGAAGAGCAGACTGAGATCGATGCCCTTCGCACTTTAGCACCCTTTGAAGTTGTGGAACGGCCCACCAACATCAACGTTGTGCAGAACAAATGGGTCTACAAGGTCAAACTTAAACCAGACGGCAGCATTGAGCGCTTCCGTGCACGGCTTGTGGCTAAGGGCTTCACTCAACGTCATGGCATTGATTTTTGGAATACTCACTCTCCTGTTGTCCGAATCAACAGTCTTCGTTGGCTCATTGCCATTGCGGCTGCAAACAACTGGCACACTGCTATTGTCGACATCAGCAACGCGTACCTAAACAGCATGCTTGATGTGCCCATTTACATGGAGCAGCCAGATGGCTACCACAGTGATGGCAAAGTATGGCTACTGAAGAGAGCTGTTAATGGTATCAAGCAAGCTGGCCGGTGTTGGTACCAAGAACTGATTGGCCACCTGAAGTCGAATGGATATCAGCAAAGCACAGCAGACCCCTGTATTCTCTTCCGTCAAGTGGATGGAAAAGTCATTTTCATTGCCATCTATGTCGATGATATTTGTTTCTTTGGGGATTCTGGGGAGATCCCCTTTGCCATCACACTGCTAAAATCTCGTTACAAGCTCCGCGAAATAGGAACAATCAAAACCATCCTCAATATGCAACTGGAACACAGCCACAACGGAATCTTCTTGCACCAGAAAGCCTATATCAAGGAGTTACTTCAACGCCATGCCAACACTATCAACAACCGCACTGCAGTAACTGGCCTTCCCAGTAGTCTCAATCTTCACCCACGTGGAATCGACGAAGCAGCTGCAGACCAGAGACTGTACCAGGCAATCCTTGGCGGCAGCAACTACCTTGCAACACACACGCCGCCAGACCTTGCCCCAGCAGTTTCATACCTTGGTGCCTTCAGCAAGGACCCAAGTGAGCAACACATGAAGATCCTTATTCTGGTTCTCGAATATCTCAACAGTACTAGTGAGTATGGTTTATTCTATTCTCGCAACTGCACAGATATAGCCGGTTACTCCGACGCTGCCCATGGTGTCCACTCAGATGGGAAATCACAGCCTGGCTACTATGTTCTATTTGGAGGAACAGCTATTAGTTGGACATCTCTTCAGAGCAGTACTGTCATGCTGTCACCGCAGGAAGCTGAATATGTAGCTGTGTCTGAACTGGGACGAGAACTTAAGGCACTATCCCAACTCTACTCAGCACTTCAACTTCTGTCTCCCACTCCTCTTGTCATCTACACTGACAACAGCTGTGTGATCAACCTCAGTTCAAATGATCTTTACACCAATCGGTCAAAACATATCATGGTAAAGTATCATTATATTCAAGAATTGTGGAACAAAAGGTAGTACGGCTTGAATGGATTGCTGGAGGAGAACAGCCTGCATACTATATGACAAAATCTCTCTCAGCTACTCTCAGTGAATACCATCTGAGTCGCACTGGTCTGTTTCCTCTGATTCATTTTTTCTTATCTGTGAAGCTGTTTTCTTCTTTGTTCTTTTTCATTACTTTGACTCATTTTCTTTTACCCTGAAACTTCTTGAACAGGTGACATAAAACTTCTTCAGCAGGTAATATAAGAATAAGCCGTAAACAAATGCAGTACGACGCTTGTGGGTGGAGTTGTAAGTGTGAGTAGATAGGTTATTTTCTCAATGGGGTACGCTGGTGATGAGTTGGTGTTGAGAAAAGCAGACTTGTCACGATTGTGGAGCGAAAATGAGTGGGCCAAATGCAGCTGCAGCTTGCAACTCAATATTCCACGAAGCCAAGGACGAATTCGGAGAATCACTGAGTTGCCCCACGTAGATCCGAAGCAGTAGAATGCAGAAAAATTGGTTTGAAGTAAATTGCTGGAGTTTTGGCTGAGTTGTGTTGGTGGGGAGGTCCAAGTAACGAATTTTTGACGAATTTGGCCCTAATGGGACAGTAAAAACGCGGACAGCTGTTATTCTGCAAGGAACCAGTCGAGGATCACGCCGTTTGGTGGAGAGATAGAGTGAAAGTAGCTCTTTCCTGTGGTGGTAAGCGATTCCTAAAGTGATTGAAAGAAGTGGGCAAACTAGAAGGACGCGTTTTGGTCGTTTTGCGCGTTTTCCAATGTGGCTCATATGTTGCACAGTGCTCGACGCTTTTGCAGCGAAAAACAAACGTTGAAACGTCTTCTCCGAAGTTGGTAGTGGTGGAGGCGTGAGGGACAAAAATTGTTGAGATTCGACCCACAGGGTACACTACGCCCGTTACTGATGATCCCTTTGAGAACTCTATCCAATCACATTGAATGGGGTGCTTGAAGGGCTCAGTAGATTCAATACTTGAATGGGACGCTCAGAAGGGCTAATCTGTTCTCAATAAAAAGAGATAGGCAAAGGCGGCTGTTGTTCTAGCTTTGTTCATCCTACTGGTACGAACGATGCAATTAGAACATGCACAAAAACGCTCAAACTACGCACTCTGCACATGTAACACAGGAAAGCAAGCATGTAGAAGCAGTGTACCACTGCCCCATGCTCTGGAATTCCGCTCTCTGCATCGGAATTCCAGCTTTCCTGCTGTGCTGTGCAATCTGAGCAATGCAACAGGCATTTAGGAATCAGGGATTGCACCAATCATTGCATTTCTGAAAGTGAGATAAAAGCTGAGCTCACCAGAGATTGCACCAATCATTGGATTTCTAAAAACAAGGAAAAAAAGCGGCTTGTTTCCCAAACAAGCTTCCTGATTTGGAAACAACCAAACCAATTTACAAGCAACTGTTTCTCAAACAAGCTGTAAATTGGTTCCTGGTGGTACTCAGCCCAGACAAAGTACTCAGCCCAAGGTGGTACTCAGCCCTGGCTGGTACTTAGCCCTGGGTGGTGCACAGCCCGGGCTGGTACTTAGCCCTGGGTGGTGCTCAGCCCAGGCTGGTACTTAGACCTGGTTGGTACTCAGCCTTGAGTGATGCCCAGCCCTGGGTGGTACTCAGCCCTGAATGGGTACTTAGTCCAGGCTGGGGGTTGGTGCTCAGCCTGCTTTATCTCATTTCTGTGACCTGCTCTGTGCAGCCCACTGCTCCCTCTGTTTTCTGATGGCTCCAACCTGCAGGAGTATAAAAGCAGCAAACTCTCACAGAGATCAAACAAGGAATAAAAACCCCCTCCTTGCTGCTTTGACAGAATCCAGTGCAAAACAAGCCAATCTCTCTTCCTCCATTTGCTCTCTCTTCCATCTCTGCCCACTCACTCCTCTCTCCTCTCTCCATCCTCTCACTCCTCTCCCTTTTCCATCATCACTGCTCTCTCTCTCTCTCTCTCTTCATTCCCACACACACCAAGTCCCTCCAGTCCTGGGTGGGATTTCATCAAGTCATACCTGTTTGTTGCTTTTCCTTAGCCAGTGACGGTTTCCTTACGTTGACTATGGCATAAGGTTTTCCTCCGTGCTAGCCCTTTTGCTCCTGCCCACAGCTTAGGGGGCAGTGTTAGATTTTGGGCTTTTGCAGTAAGCAGTGTCCAGAAGCAACACCTCACACTGTGGTGCATGGGAGCACCAACTGTGGTGAGAATTTGGTGCATTTTTTGTCACCTGGTCTTTGTCACAATTTTGTATAAAGCCAAATGGCACACATTGTACAACAGTCTCCCACCTCAGCTTCACCTTCACAAGAGAGTAATCCACCAGGTTAGTTCACCACCATCAACAATCAGCAGCTGCCAATTCTTTCAGCGTCAGGCCCGCAATAGGGACGGTTCTTTGGAAAAGGAGATTGAGAAATGGTAGCAAGGAGATTGCTGTACAATGTCTATAGCGCCTGTAATTGGCCCACAAAGTTGGCAGATCTGAAGAGCATACAACCCCTTCTACTGATTGGATCTGGCTGGAACCAAGGGGGTTGTGATTGGGATGGGTAACAGTTTTGTATGAAAGAGTTTGCTATGTTGGCTGATTGATGGATTCGCTATATCAGCTGATTGATGGATTGGGCTGCTGTGGTGTACACTACTGAAGGTGGTGGTGGTGGGAGGTTGAGCTTGGGTTCTGTCAGTATTGTGTTTGTCTTTATACAAAAAGGTTACAAGGACCATCACTTGCAAAATGCTGCAAGTCATCCTTGCAGAGCAGTATCAGGTCAAAGCTCCTGCTCACTGCTTACATCAAAAGACCCAAAACTAACAGTAGGCGGCCGCACACTCAAATCGACCGCCTCACTGGGAGTGCCAGGACACAGCTTCTTGACTAGGTCGTGCCTCAGCGGGTGAGGGCGGCGAGCCAGTGCAAGACGGCGGCACTTGCGGCAGAAGAGAATGAAGGTGACAAGGCAGCCCAGGGAATTTGACAGATCACGTGTTTATTAAGAGAAAGTACTGTGCAGATTTTCGTGTGCAAATCCAAAAAAGGCCTTCTGTTCAGTTTTGAACAGTAACCGCAATACAATAAATACACAGATACGCTACAGGGGAAAAGCTTTTGGGATTATTTTGGGATTAATTAGGCCCTTTGTCTCAGGTTGTGCAAGTCTTTTTTTTCTCCCAAAATCCACCTCTTCTTGGCAAGAAAACCCTCTGCTAATGCCAATTAGTGCAAACTTTTTTCGAGAACTTTTTTCCTCCAAAAGAGGGGGTGCGTTCAAGAATATTGAACACTTCTGGTAAGAATCTTGCTCAAACTTTGGAACAAGGTGCTTGCAAAGTTTTCCCAGAATTGCCGAAAGTTAAGTGTATCCAACGTGGATCACAAAAGGTTGCACAAGCAAAATGTTGATAAGAAAAAAATTGTAAAAAGCCTGTTGAAAGAATTTATTAAAGAACGTGTTGCATGCTGTTGGCTGGATGGAATCCTCCAGAAATCTAGTTCTCCCCATTGGGACAGACTTAACAGTAAAATAACAAACTTGTGTAAAAAGTAGTTTCTGGTCAAGGACCATGTTAATTATTAGAGCCCATGTTCTGCTCCAACTGAATGTTTAATATATAATTTTGCTCTTCCAAACTGGCATTCAAGAACAACTGTCAGGCAATTGCCTTTCACAACAAAGGATGAAAAGGCAGTACTTCGCGTTATTTTTAATTTTTATGAAACTGTTAATGAAAAAATAAGGAAAAAGAGAGGATTGAAACTGTTGAACGGCGGGAAAGGGCTGCTCAACACACTTGCAATTCAACACAGCCGCTGCGTGCCATCACAGAAGAAAATATATAATTTGATGAGTAAATCAATACAAAAATGAAATATTCTCAATCGTTCATGTGAGATTTCCACTAATAATCCTTCATCTATGGGCCACTTTTCAATTCTTGTTGCCCCAGAGCTGTGTACTTCTTATTGCCTTGGAAAAGTAATGCAGTTTGCAGGCTTCCAGACGATAATAATTGCAAACAGTTTGCATGACAACTGCACGAACACCGTTGTCCAACACTCCCAAAAGTCATCAAAAATCATTTATGTTGGATATCAGGGCCAAATCTAATTTAATTTTTTTTACATTACTAAAGGGTTCGGAAGCAAGAATTTCCCTATCATCCGCAGAATCAAGGTTTACCTCTGAGAGATCTCAAAATGAACCCTCTGTTTCAAGAACGCCCTCAAAAAGGCTTGGCCTCGGGTTTTTTGGTTTCCATGGGCTGGCCTTTTGTGATTTTAGGCCATTGGGTTTTTGCAATCGATAACGCGAAAAACAGCTTTTCCCGTTATCACGAGAAAAACTCACGAGATTATCACATATCGCTGGCGATTCTCGCAATTTACAGTGAATTTCATATTCCTTGAGATTTTGGGGCTGAAAAAAAAATGTTTCGGGGGGAGCAAAAAAAAGTTTTGGTGGTCGGTCTCCATTTCAGGGTGGTCCGTCTCCAATAGTGAAAAGTTTTTTTTGCCCTCCACCAAACTTTTTTTTTGCTGCCTCAAAATCTCAAGGTATATGAAATTGACAGTAATTAATTCTTCGTAAGGAATCCAACTTTGGACCTGACAGCGGTACGCGGAGCCGCTACCACTGGGCTACACGGCACTTTACCGCCATGACCCCAAATGTTGCCAAATTGTATCGATTTGAACCTTAATCTGGAACGAACTTCCGTCGTGGTGGATCAATCGAAGAGATTCCCGTGCAAGTGGACGAAACTTCAAAGATCTCCCTGTTGGTTCTCAGTGAAAGATTCTGTCTCTTGGTAGTCATCATCTGGATCTACGACGACGAAGTACCGACTGCATCGCGTGCTGGTCTCACTTCTGGCGGGAATCTGACATGGCACCCAAGGACAGATGATTACAGCAAGCGAAACTAAATTGGGAGTAGGTAACTCAAAGATAAAAAGCACGAACTGGCCAATTTATTAATGCCAGACTCAGTCAAGGATTCTTGACTGTAAGGAGGTCAGTGTGCTGAAACTGACAAGCGATTGCATGGCATCAGTTATACTTTGATGCTGATCAAATCCAAATTCCGCAATGTCACAGTCAAAGCGCAGACGGCAAAAATATGCTAAATTTCAAATTCCTGATTCCCAATATATTTTCGTTTTGGCCGATTCACACTCCCTCATTCTCCAAGCCCGAATGATTCTCATCGCTGATTAGTGCTATTTTCTGCAGAAATAAAGCAAGGAACTAATCAAATGCGTCAAGTCTTGGCGATCCGCCAATTGATTTGAATACAAGTGGGGAGAACCGAACAAGAGAAACTTGGGAGGAGGATGTTGGATGTTACCACGGTATCACATAGGGAGGAAACTCCCAGAGTGTGTGTCTCCGCGATGCCCACGAATGAAATTGGTTGAGCCTGTTTGTGGCAAGTCCAGCTATCAATTGTTTTATACTAGGCACGGTTGCCAGTCAAGCCGACTCAGGCGGCAAGGTGACTCAGGTCAGCAGAACCAAGACCCTGGGCTGGAGATGCTCTAATTTTCACTTGAACAACCCTCTAAGCGCAATTGTGGCGCAAAAGGTCCGTCGCCCAAAACACCAATCTTTGTACCTGAAATGTTTCTCACAAATCCGCAGTTCTACAACAAGTGATGGTGGCTGGCTGGTCCCAACTTGACGGAGAAAATCAGTCCTCACATCCTCCTTTTCTCTTTGTTCTGAGTTCGACGGTTTTCCTTCTCTTTTCTTGCAGCTGTTTCTGAATCGCGCTGCACTTTAGTCGCATAGTATGCCTGCAATTATCCCTTCGTTCGCGCTCTGCCAATTTCACTTTCTCGTTCTTGTGCAGCAGAGCTGAAGGAGTGTCAGAAAGGATTAAACTAGCATTCCATCCGTAGCATACAGTCATTTGATCCAAACCGATCTGAGCCTCATCCTAATAGTACTGCGGCTCGCCTTTGTCGGCCCCCGGAGATTCCATCGACTCATAGCCGTAATTTCTTAACAGTATTTCGCGACGCCTCCTCTCTTCTGTCGACAGGTCGGTCCTCGAAGACCTTTCCAAAGGATGAGACTCTTTATCCTCGCTCGGGCTGCGGTCTCTCACGTCAAAAAAATCTCACCTTCCTCCGCTTCCTTCAGCTTTCGATTCATCGTCTCCTCCTTCCCGCTGAAGAGCGGTAGCCTTCGCCAGAAAGCCATCCACCAGGGTAGTCGCATCCAACTTCTGAAGGTCTGGTCAGGTGTGCCTTACTAATCACAACAGCCCGCAACATATGACCTCAGATCATCGCTCCTTCTAGGAACTTGTCAGTTTACAGAGCGAAATTCTGATGGTCCAAACGCGCTCCGCAAGTGGAAATGCTCACGCCGTTCCTGAAACGGAGTTGGCGGTGCTTGAATTCCAGAACAAGATCGTGGTGATCGTCACCCAAGTTAACAAGATTGGAGGCCAACTGGTTCGTGAAGCGCCTTTCTTAGAACTGAAGCCATTGACGTTGCGCTTTTTTCTTCAACAGCTCAGCTTAGTTCGCGAGGATAACCTTAAGTTGGATACGTCACCATTATCAGGGGAAGTTCGTCGTCCTTCCTTCTCTGCGCATACGCTGCTGGGAAATCGCGATGATTCAGTCGCTCACATAATCGCGATGCATATTATGGATTGGTTTTGTGGGCGCAATCCCAACGAGTCGCGGCCTCTCCTGCTGTCTCTGTCTCTGGCAACCGGAAAGGGACGGCAATCGCTTCAAGTTCGTCCGGCCGAATCAATCAGGCCAGTCGAAGAGAATGATGGCGATGACAAATTTGAATCGCTCAAAGAAGCGCTGGGGCTCATAACTAGCCTTCTTGTGTCTGCATATTCAAAGTAAACCCTTTTTATTATACCCATGGTTCTTGTACTTTCGGTTGCGATGGGTTGTTTTCGAGAAGCCATGTGCCCAGCCAGACCTAATGGAAAATAATTACTCAAGAGAAGTAGTGAGCCAGCGCTCACCGTTGGGTTCTCTGGCTTCGCCTTGCAGAGTTCCGTGAGGCCTTGTGTGAGCAATGGGTACAAAGCAGTCTCCAGCAGAACCTTGTTTGTGTCGTGGTCAGGAAGCCTCTCCATGAGATCTAAACATTAATAAGCTGGTGTTCCTCTTCGTCCTTCGTTTTCTCTCATTTCAATTACTCACGGTTAGGGAAGAAAATTCGAATCTCCTCTTCCACTTGATGGCGAGACTGGCTTCCCCAAATGGCATCACGAACTTCGTCCGTGGCGTACTTCGTACGAAGACTAATTATGGTATAAAAAACTCAATCAACCACAGTAGTGCCACTACCTCGAAGGAAAGAACTGCCTTGCTTGGAAGAGATCCTGCGGGCCGATAACCGTTTTGAGCAAGTCAACTGCATCGAAGGCAGCTACAACAAGTATTGTGCAAGGGCCGCTATGAGAAAGTAATCAGGATAATGTAATACCGAAAAGGAATTAGAACACGACCCAACCTCGTCAGATGCTCTGCCAGAGTTTCGATCTCCTCAACAGATTTGAATGCTCGCTTGGACTCTCGCATTTGAACTTCCACATATTCAAGGCCTTGATCGAAGGTGACAAGCATCCTTCTCGCCTAATGCGCTCGGATTAATTGGTAATAGGATTGTGGCGAAGCGAAAGGACACCTGTAATATTTTAAAGCCATCGAACTTAAGCCTCGATAAGATGGCGGATTCGTGCACCTTCGCATCTGGCTTGATAACGACTATTGCCTTCTCCATCTGATGGTTTCGTTCACAAACGACACAAATGATTCTGATAAAATTGTCAGTCTCGGTCTCGAACAACAATCTCCGTTTTGTTCAAAACAACGGAAAAATGCGCGTGGTGCAGAGATAACTCTCTCACCATTAAAGTGGTTTTTTGGGCACCTAACCTATTCAAATACTGAGCTCAATGCAGATGGCCGAAGTTTCTTTTAATGAGGTGGCACAGACAAGTTGGATCAAGGTGGGAGGGACGGTTCCTCAGCCACACGCACGGAGAGGATGGAGAATGACAACGTGGGTAGCGCCCGTGTGCTAAAGGGCGTGCATCGAAGAGGAAGTCGAAGTTCCGGAGAGGGAAGGAGGGGCAGTGGGCAGTTGTGACGTTGATATCAGCGGGAGTGCGCTGTTGCAGCGTTGCTCGGCTGGGCTGGGCGGCACTGTCAAAAGGGCAAAAGAAAGTGTCTAGGGGTCAACAGACAGGAGAAGGTATTTAGAGCCTACAAAAGCCCATTAAACACAAAAGAAACTGTTTACAACACACAAAAAGAGCAGCCATCACACACCTGAAAGAAAAACATAAGAAAAGTGTGCGTAGGGGGCCCAAATACAAAAGAAAGAAAGTAACATACCTCTGGTCAAAGACACAGAGAAACCCCAGTGGCAAAGCCAAAGGGACCAAATCACTTGGTAAGGCAGCACCTCTGTGCCAGCTCCTTCCCAAGGCAGTCGCCGCCACCGCTGCAACTTATGTTAGGCAGAACAGACTGGTTAGCAGCAAAAGGCACAAGACGGACCAAACCTATTGTGACTGTGAGTTACTGTTCTCACAATACCCATGGGAGAGTGTGAGACTATACTCACTCCTTTGATCATGGGATCTGGGCCATAGAGTGAGGGAATGCAAATAATAGGCTAAAACTAACTTTATTGGGCTGTTGTCTAGAGGGTGTTTCAACCCTTCTACTTGCCTAGTCCACGAAGTATCCCTACTGATCTGTCTAACAGGGGTCTCAAACACAAAGAATGAACATTCAGAGGGACAATCCTCTGAAGGATCGGTGTGGGAGCACCGATTACTCATGTGGCTGCAGGCTGGTGTGAGGGGAAACGGAAGGGCGCTCCTGAGGGTGCAATACAACCGCAGAATAAAGAGAGAAAAGAGGGAAACGGGGTTTTTATCTCAGGAACCTAATCTCAAATACTGTCAGGAACAGGGCAGGACAGGACAAGGCAGACAAGGAACTGAGAGGAGTGATGATTGTATTGGAAACAATAATTCACTTGAGGGATGGGACAGGTCCCCCATCCCCCTTTTATACCTCTTGAGAGTGTTCCTTGTCAAGACTCAAAGAAAGTTCCAGAAAGAGCAATTAGTAATACAATGATACCAATGATACCAATGACAACAAGACAAGTCAGGAAAGCAAAGAAGGTTCCAGAAGGTTCCACAAGGTTCCATGAAGGAATGTTCTAGAAGGTTCCAGAGGTTTCCAGAGGGTGATTCATAACAAATACAACAGGAGCAGTTAATAGCAACGGGATGGACAGGGCGCGACCTAGCTCCCCTCATCGCAGACACTGCTGCAGGAGCCCTCGTCGTCACCAGCGACGGGGTGGAGAGAGAGAAGGGAGTCAACTACGTTGGGGTCAGAAGGTCACCAGCAGGGAACTCACATGTGGAAACACCTGCAATCGTACACGCACCCTGCCGGGCTGCATCAGCACAATCACTCGACCAGCAGGCTTCATCACATCGCACTCGTACTGACACATCTCACTCTCACAGCAATAGTGAGTATTAAGTGGAACAGAAACCCAGTGTTAACAGTTTTCCTCCTCCTCTGCTCAAGGAGATAATAATATAGGAGAGGTTTCTACCCTGTGCCAATCACGCTTGCCTAGCGACTATTACAGCATGCATATCATCATTATGTATCAATAATTCATAACAGAGTTTTTCTCTTTCTCTCCAAGTTGGGGAGAAGGACCACCCACAAACACACATCTCCACTTCATTCACTCCTTCCACTCACTCACTCAGAGTAGACTGTTTACACTAAGTCCCCAACCCCTATGTGTGTATGTACAAGTGCGGAAAAAAAATAATAAATTAGGCACGCATGAGGTACAGCCTGTCAGGCACCCATCCCTAGGCAGTCAGGCAATCTTAGTTTGTGGGAACTCCCTGGTGCAGCAGAAACTGTAAAGATGAAAGTAGTAAAAGTGGTCCCAATAATAAAGACAGGTCAGCTGCCAAAACGCTTTGATAACACCTTGGAAACTAAGGAACTGGGAATAATAAGGGGTCCGATCCTTTCAGTCTTATGACAGGTACACTTGTTTTTGTGAATAAATTCTGAGACTTTATCACTGAGACCTCAGTGCAGTCTCACATAACGACGTAGCCACAACTGGGGAGAGATTTTAGGGCGGCCCCAGCAAAGACCATGCTCAGTCAGATTAGGGATCTCACAACGGTACTGAAAGGCTTAAAAGTAGCAGAAACCACTATTGAAACGAAGATAATAGTCCTTGTGATATCATACCGTTTTTATGAGGCATTACATTATGGTAGCAGGTAGCAGCACCTTATTAGCTCTACCATCCTCTTTGTGCATCTGCACTTCGCACTTCTCCCACAGAACCCAAAGTCATTTCCAAAAGTAAGGAGTCAGAAAGGTGCTGCTCTTCAAATCTCCTCATCCAAACTAGATTATGGACTTACATACCAAACCCACCGACGTGGGCGGGGTTGAAGTACCCCGTTTTCCTTCCTCGATGGTGAGCACAGCCACCATTGGGTAACAGCGGGCCAACCAGATTCCCAAGTGGTTTTCGGCAGGAAGCCACTGCCCTTGTCATTCGAAAGTTTGAAAAAATGAGCACCACCGAAGGGATCGCTTCGGCGCTCTCCGCCATTCCGGCTTCGATCGCCTTTGTGCTGAACTCGCCATCTCTTCTGACTCTCGTGTATCTTGCATGGACCCTCCTCTCTGCCCTGCTCGTGGCTGTGGCGCTTGTGCCCTTCCCGCCAAAACGCTTTCGTCTCCTGCACAGACACCGCTATGCTCTAATGGTAATTGGCACCTTGGTTACCGAGGCGCCCCAGCTGTTTCTCGCTGCAAAGTTTGCCGCTCTCTGGTGGTTCAAATCGCGCCGCGTATTTGCCCCGTTGCAGCCCACCTTTTCCACCGCCGCAACGGATGCTGGATCGACGTCCGCCATGGCCGATGACCCCGCCGCAATTGCATCCGATGCGGCAGTCAACTTCTCCCTCTGGAGCGAATGGGTATACTTCCTGGATGTTGGTGTCTTCCTTGCGTATTGGGCCCTACTTCTGCAACTATACTATGCGAAGCACGCCGTAGATACTCCGACGGCTGTGTTCAAGTCAGCCGAATCAACAGAGGCGCCAGGCCTTTGGACGTAGGTGTTTTTGTTTTCTTGCGAGTTCTTACCCAATTGGACCTGAGTGATCGTCGTTCAGTGCAGCCTTTTGGTTTCGGATTATGAACCCCTTCTGGTTTCCTCGAAAGATTCGTATCCATACGGACAGTAAGTGCCGTTTTTCTTGCATCGAATGCCGCTCGCCCTTCTTAAAAATTGTTAGTCTGCTATGCAACTGACGAGGAACTCAATGAGGCCGGCCCTGGCGTGGAACCATTCCTCTCTTTGGACGTGTACCATCACCCCGCGTATCCTCGAGGTAGACCTGTTCTGGTTAGTTGTTTGCTACGACGCCATTCATTCTGATCAAATTTACTGAAACCTTGCCCGACAGCTTTACATCCACTCTGGCGGATGGATCGCGGGTTCCAAGACCTTCCCTATTCCACCCTTCTTTTACTATTTGGCCTTACAAAAGTGGGTGGTGGTGTCCATCAACCACCGTCTCGCTCCCGCGTCGCCCTATCCAACACACTTGATGGACGTAAAGCGCGCTCTTCGTTGGGTCCGTCTAAACGTGGCTCAATACGGCGGAAACCCTGACTTTGTGGCGATCGCGGGTACAGGCTCTGGAGCACACCTTGCAACTATGGCTGCTCTCACCGCCAACGTTCGCTTCTACCAGCCCGACTTCCCCGATGTTGACACGTCCGTTCAAGCGTGCGTCTGCATCAACGGGTTTTTTGATGTGTCTGACCATAAGGGAATCCTTGGAGGAAGCTCAACCGCAAAGCGCAGTTTCGGAAGAAACTTATCATACAGGGAATGGTTCGCCAAGATTGTTGCTGGGAAGAAAGGTGGTTTTGATGAGGACGAAGATTTTTTCAAACTGAGTAGCCCGGTCGTGCTGCTAAGGGGTCTCGAGTTAGACCGTAGACGAACCGCCGGTGGCAGTAACACGACCGTTGGTATTTCACCCCCTCAACCAAGCGGAGGTCTATCAGTCCCTGAGCGGCTTGGACTGCGATCTCGTGCAACTGCTTCGTCGCCTTTGTTTTACGTTGTGCACCGAGCTGTAGACGATGACTCGCACCCCCCAACGTTATTATCTGGCGAAAACGTACCGCCTTTCATGGTTTTTCAGTTGAGTGTGCTTACTATATAACCATTTATCTCAAACCGTATTTATATTATCGCATCAATCGAACGTCAGTGGTGCTGCCGACTCCATTATCCCTGTTCGGCACGTTCGGGACTTCGTGTCGACGTTCAAGAAAGTGATAAAGGCCTCCATAACATATGTCGAGTTTCCGGTGGGTTGTATCTATTGCAGACTTGGCTTATCATTCTTACGATGCATTCCGCACTTGACCAGGCGGCAAACCACATGTACAATATAATTGGTGCAAGGGCACATTATATGGCGTACGGGATCGAGCGGTTTTTGAACTATCATGCAGATAAAGTCGAGGCGGCAAAGAAAGTTACTGCGTGAGGAGTCTTATGCAGTCTTCCCTAAGAAAATGTTTGGACAACGTTCTCGTAAGCCTCTTCGTGTCCTACCAACTTTGTTTAGCAATGCAATTAGTACCCCGTCTGTATCGCCCGACCTGATCCACAGTATCTGACCATCAATCAGGCCTTCGATGGCCTCGTCGTTTCGTAATCTTTTGTTCTTCGTTTTGGCTTGGCACAGACGTGCTTTCTGCTGAGCGGCGTTCCGAAATAGTTTATTCGTTTGTGTTTTCTTGTCGCTCAATCCCTCCGCGTCCAAGTGCAATCGTGTTACCGCCTCCCAAGGGAGACTTCCAAAACAGGCCTTGGAATTCACCTCAACCTTTCGAGTCCTCAAACAAACGCATAGTAAAAAGCGGAAACGAAGAGTTTGTTGGAGAAATAAAAAGAAAACCGTAAAAATTGAGAAAAGAAATTTGACAAGGCACGCCCACCCTGCAGCCACACGATAGCATCATCATCAGCCTCATTCATTAATATTGCTGTCAGCCACATCATCCACAACCCACAGAGCACGAGACATGGAGAAGCCATAATCTCTCTCACTACTCGCTGCCACCTCCAGTGACACAACACTGCAGAAACTGTGCCCACGGATCTTACCCATTTGTATTGAGGAATAACAAAAATAGAGATTTCCTCCTCTCTGGTTGCTAATTCGCCATGCTCAGGTTTCATTGTTCACCTGTTTAGTCAGTTGTCTCACTACACAGGAAGAACAGCTCTGCTCATAGACCCACCATCCTACCTGTTCACTCTGCCCAAAGTTTTGCTTTTCTGCAAAACTGTCCCCCTCTCAGCTGCGCAGCGAGAGGCTGTCAATATCTGCAGCAGTGTCCGTTAGCAGTCTTGTTGCACTGGCTGGGACTGTTTGTCCTATCACAGATCTGTCCTGTTGTCCCTGAGTGTTGGTTCTATCCCCACACTCACAAATAAGCAGGACTATCAGCCACTCAACTGCTTATTCAGTATGTGCCTACTTCTCCTTTTGATTTTTTTCTCTCTGCACTTTTACCTTCTGAAGGAGCAGGTTGCTGTTAGGTCCGTCACACTTGCTGCTGAACAGCTGTAGGTGGGAGCAACCACGCCTTATGATTCAAGACCGTACACTTTCTTGTTGCCTTCAACAGCTGGCGTCATGACTTGAACCCTGGGCTTTTGAGTGACAGATACCAAAACATCCCATGCTTTCCCAGCTAGGCTCTTGTGAGGGGCAGATTTGGACATCAGAACTCAAGAAGTTAACTCTTTGAAGGTCATACCACAAATTCTCTTCAGTGAGAATTGTCCAGGTGTATTTGTCTAGGCCCATCCAAATGCCTTCGGCGTTGCGCTCGAGGTGGATGTGAATCACTTGGCTGACAGTAGTTTCGTTGAGAGACATGCTGTACTCAGTGCAAAGCATTCTCAATTTTTGTGACGAGAGCTGGGGTGTTGGCCATGACATTAATGTCGTCGACAAAGACAAAGATGATTTCAAACGTTTGCTGCTGAGGGTCTACTCGAAAGAGGAGGCAGGGCTCGGCAAGAGATTGATTGAAGCCAAGTTTCTCAACAAAGAACTTGCGAAGCGTCAGGAACCAGTTGTGTCCAGATTGATGGAGTCCATAGCGGCTCTTGAGGAGTTTGCAGAATAGTTTCTTTCAATCTGGAGTGAATCACTTCTGGCCTTTTGGTGGTGTTAGTTTTGGGTCATTTGGAGTAAGCAGTGTGCAGGAGCTTTGACCTGATGCTGCTCTGCAAGGATGACTTGCAGCATTTTGCAAGTGATAGTCCTTGTAACAGTTTTGTATAAAGACAAACACAGGTGTGAGACTGTACTTCCTTGGACCCTGGGATCTGGGCCCTAGAGTGAGGGAAAGCAAATAATAGGCTAAAACTAACTTTATTGGGCTGTTGTCTAGAGGGTGTTTCAACCCTTCTACTTGCCTAGTCCACGAAGTATCCCTACTGATCTGTCTAGGGGTCTCAAACACAAAGAATGAACATTCAGAGGGACAATCCTCTGAAGGATCGGTGCTGGAGCACCGATTACTTGCGTGGCTGCAGGCTGATGTGAGGGAAACGGAAGGGCACTCCTGAGGGTGCAACACAACTGCAGAATAAAGAGAGAGAAGAGGGAAACAGGGGTTTTTATCTCAGGAACCTAATCTCAAATACAACAGGAACGGTTAATAGCGACCAGACGGACAGGGTGCGACCTAGCGCCCCTCGTCGTCGCCTGCGACAGGGGGGGGAGAGAGAAGGGAGTCGACTATGTAGGGGTCGGAAGGTCGCCAGCAGGGAACTTGCACGCAGAAACACTTGCGATCGTACATGCACCCCGCCGGGCTGTGTCAGCATGATCACTCGACCAACAGGCTTTATCGCATCGCACTTGTACTGACACATCTCACTCTCACAGCAATAGGACTGAGGCAGGCACTTGTAGATCGAACTCTCAGGTGTCGGGGGCTGCACTGAGTGCAGCCACCAACACCCTCGCGGGGACAGAAAGGTTGGGGACAACAACACTGTCGTCGTCGCCACCGCCACCACCATCGTCGCAGCGGGTGAGCGCCTGTGATCCTCACACCAACGCAGAGCCAGCAGTGTCACACAGTCGGTGGTGGAGCCAGCTGCATTCCCCACCTGCGGCCCATTAAGAGGAGCCCCCAAAGGGATCGTGTTCTCACCTGGGTGTGTACCACCTCTCGCTACCCTCTTCGTTGCGAGCCAGATGGATTTGAAGGGACTCTGTATTGGTGCCAAAGGACAGAAATCAGATTGAAGAAAAAAGGAAAAAGAGAAATGGCCCAAAAACAGAGAGAGGCAAAATTGACAAGTCAACCCCCCTGACTTGGAGCATCCACTACAAATGCTCTAAGTACCCCCAACCCTATGCGTGTATGTACAAGTGCCGAAAATAAATAATAAATTTGGCAGGCTTGAGGTACAGCCTGTCAGGCACCCCATCCCTAGCCAGTTGGGCAGTCTCCGTTAGTCACCAAAAAAGAAAATATGTTGAGAAAACCCTGGCGCAACAGAAACTGTTAAGACGAAAGTAGTAAAAGCAGGCCCATTAATAAAGATGGGTTAGCTGCAAAGACTGAGGAAGGCCGGACCAGGGTGGCAGACTGGCAATGTAAATCAACCAATGGCCCGCAAGATAAGTTAACAATATTTGTTTTTTGGCAATTCTGGCAAAAAACTTCTTCTGCCATTGCCTTGCCTAATCTTGTTACAAACTCTGCAAAATGGGAGCAATGAAAACCATCCTCAATATGCAGCTGGAACATCAACATGACAGAATCTTCTTACACCAGAAAGTCTATAGCAAGGAGTTACGTCAGTGCCATGCAAACATTATCAACAACCGCACTGCAGTAACTGCCCTTCCCAGTAGTCTCAATCTTCAGCCACGTAGGATAGACAAAGCAACTGCAGATCAGAGACTGCACCAGGCAATCCATGACAGCATCAAGTACCTTGCAACACACACGCGACCAGACCTTGCCCCAGCAGTTCATATCTTGGTGCCTGAAAGAATTTGCTATGTTGGCTGATTGATGGGTTGAGCTGCTGTGGTGTACACTACTGAAGGTGGTGGTGGTGGGAGGTTGATCTTGGCTTCTGTCAGTCTTGTGTTTGTCTTTATACAAAACTGTTACAAGGATCATCACTTGCAAAATGCTGCAAGTCATCCTTGCAGAGCAGTATCAGGTCAAAGCTCCTGCACACTGCTTACACCAAAAGACCCAAAACTAACACTCCCCCCTAAGCTGTGGGCAGGAGCAAAGGCCGGCACGGAGGAAAACCTTAAGCCATAGTCAACTTAAGGAAACCGTACACCAGAGAAAGAAGAATCACAAACAGGTATGACAGGCTATCGGATGGCAGAACAGAAAGGACAGACCACACTAACAAAAATGGATGGGGGCACATATTGAACTTCAGAGGTAAAAGAAAATGAGTCAAAGTAATGAAAAAGAACAAAGAAGAAAACAGCTTCACAGATAAGAAAAAATGAATCAGAGGAAACAGACCAGTGCGACTCAGATGGTATTCACTGAGAGCAGCTGAGAGAGATTTTGTCATATAGTATGCAGGCTGTTCTCCTCCAGCAATCCATTCAAGCCGTACTACCTTTTGTTCCACAATTCTTGAATATAATGATACTTTACCATGATATGTTTTGACCGATTGGTGTAAAGATCATTTGAACTGAGGTTGATCACACAGCTGTTGTCAGTGTAGATGACAAGAGGAGTGGGAGACAGAAGTTGAAGTGCTGAGTAGAGTTGGGACAGTGCCTTAAGTTCTCGTCCCAGTTCAGACACAGCTACATATTCAGCTTCCTGCGGTGACAGTATGACAGTACTGCTCTGAAGAGATGTCCAACTAATAGCTGTTCCTCCAAATAGAACATAGTAGCCAGGCTGTGATTTCCCATCTGAGTGGACACCATGGGCAGCGTCGGAGTAACCGGCTATATCTGTGCAGTTGCGAGAATAGAATAAACCATACTCACTAGTACTGTTGAGATATTCGAGAACCAGAATAAGGATCTTCATGTGTTGCTCACTAGGGTCCTTGCTGAAGGCACCAAGATATGAAACTGCTGGGGCAAGGTCTGGTCGCCTGTGTGTTGCAAGGTAGTTGATGCCGTCATGTATTGCCTGGTACAGTCTCTGATCTGCAGTTGCTTTGTCGATCCTGCGTGGCTGAAGGTTGAGAGACGACTGGGAAGGCCAGTTACTGCAGTGTGGTTGTTGATAGTGTTTGCATGGCACTGAATTAACTCCTTGCTACAGACTTTCTTGTGTAAGAAGATTCTGTCATGTTGATGTTCCAGCTGCATATTGAGGATGGTTTTCATTGCTCCCATTTCGCAGAGTATGTAAAAAGATTAGGCAAGGCAATGGCAGAAGAAGTTTTTGCCAGAATCACCAAAAACAAATATTGTTAACTTAGCTTGCGTTGTGGATGATGAGTTAATCTGACAAAGGAGGATGCAGAAATCCCAGAAGTTTGCACTTTCCTGTCAACTGTTTGATTTTGGTGGCTGTTCAACTCCAGCAGTCAGTGCTGTCAGGAACAGGGCAGGACAGGACAAGGCAGAGAAGGAACTTTTGAGAGTCTTCCTTGTCAAGACTCAAAGGAAGTTCCAGAAAGAGCAATTAGTAATACAGTGATACCAATGATAACACGACAAGTCAGGAAAGCAAAGAAGGTTCCAGAAGGTTCCACAAGGTTCCATGAAGGAATGTTCTAGAAGGTTCCGGAGGTTTCCAGAGGGTGAATCATAACAAGTGCGGCGGTAATGAACTGCTCGATGCAGATTTGGCATATAAAATATGCTGTTGAGGTATGTGTTGCTGATATCCACTGTGCCAGTGTCCCAGTTGATTCAGGCAGCCATTTCAGTGAGTTAACAAAGACTATTGATTAGGACAAGAGGTGGGTGAGTATTCTGAATATAAATGCAATGACACTAAGTGGGGCCCTTAGCCATGAGCTGTGCATAGAAGCACTCAATGCTGCTGTCTTCACAAAGTTTGACCTTGTAGGCCCATTTGTTCCAGGTTTTGTTGACATTCGTGGGCTGTTCAATAACTTCAAAAGCTGTCTGCACATATACATGGGTCTGGGCAAGGTGTGCTTGTCAAACACAGTTGGCTTTAAAGTGCTATGTTTGTTTTGTGGTTGTAGAGAAATAGAATCTACTTGTGATATTTTTAACTTTAAGAAACTTTAGGGAAAATTAGTTCAGATTTTCTAAGATACCCTGCACACAAAAGATAGCACGAGAGAAAACTCTGCACAGGTGAGCCTTCCGCACGATGATGGTCTGGGCTCCCCCCAGTACCCTATGAGGCAAGGTGACCACTCCCCCATACACAGCTTGCCCTCAACGCTTTCCCCCGCGTCTCGCCTGGGCACATCAGGAGAATAACTGTCTCCTGGTTGGTACTCCTTGCGGAATGGGCTCCCTGCTCAGGACTCCACCTCCTCTGACACAGGTCTGGGCCACACTAGCCTACAAGCTGGGACTTCGGTGTTCGTGGGCCTTCGGTTGATTTACATTGCCAGTCTGCCACCCCAGTCCGGCCTTCCTCAGTCATGCCTATAGTGCTTCCAGTAAGGCCCACTGGAGGTGACGTTAATTGCAGTAGCATGGAATCCAACCCATCGTGCCGTCACCTCCAACACCAGAGCTGTACACCATTATCCGATTCACTTTCGCTGTGGATTACCATGTGGTTGATACTTTTTACCAATTCCAGTTTAACTTCTTCCAATTCTGATTGCCGAAGTTGAATGTTGACTGAATGGAGGAAGCAGTTGTTTTCTGCAGTGACTCTGGTGTGGGGAATGGTTGATACTTTGTCTGACTTTGTTGAGACTGCAGAAAACTGAAAGCAATTCCAATTCAACTTGTTCAACTGGCAAAATTCAAGTTCAAAGATGGTTCAAGGTGACTGGTGACTGAATGGAGCAAAGTGGTGATGTTGGTGTTGTTTCTGAAGCTGATCTGCAGGAATGAATAGTTGAAGGTTTCCTGAATTTTGCTGAGATTGCTGAAGTTTGAATAGTTTGATGATATGGTAATTGTAACTGTGTGTGAGGTGGTTGATTTTTGTTTTTGTTGGTCAAGAGTGGAAAATAAAGATAGAGACAAAGTTAGTGGTAGAAAGCATTTGTGAGAGTTAGTATATCCAGATGTTTCCACAGAGTTTGATTGCTTGATGATGATTTGCCTTTAGTCCAAGTGATGTTGTGGAATTTATGCTGGTAGAAGAGTGTTAGTGCAAGCAAAGTACAAAGACTTAGCCTGATGTCTTCTACTCTGCCTCGTTAAAGAATCAGCAGAATGTTTTTGTCAAGTCTAACATCTAAGCCAAAACCACAAAGTTTCTGGTCGGATTACAAAAGTTGAGGGCAATCTCTGAAGCTTCCAGATCCTGGTTATGCTGCATGAATGCATGCTGGATGAATGCATGAGGCATTCAAAGAACATAGCTGTTCTGGAGTGACTCTATTAAGAGCAGTTTGAAATCTAGAGTCAGTTAGATTTGGTTCAGCAAAGGAAGAATCTTAGATGAGAATGGAACTTCAGCAATCTTGCAAGGTTGAGCTTGTTTATAGTTTGCTCTGAAAAAGCGTTAGTGTTGAGTGTCCAATAAAGATAAACGTTGATACTCCTCGGAATGAGGCAAAAGTTATTTCAAGGAACATTGTGTTTTGTCACAGAAGTTGGTTAGGATAATTCATCAGAGTGATGCAATTGAGGTGAGGACTCAGGTATGGCTGTCGAATTTCCTGTGATGTGGGACCTGGAGTAGTGTGTTAGTATGTCTGTGTATAAAAGCTGAAGCAGTCAATATGTGTGAGTTGAGGTCCCTAGCCAGGGTCAAGTAAGCCCAGCAATAATAGTGTATTCCATAGTTCGAATCCTGAGTCCAGATTCATTTGGCTAAAATAGATAGAGTGTTTTCCAAGGCAGCAGCCTGGCACCAAGAAGACCATGCCAAGTTGGTGCCAATCCATGCTGAGACCACTTTGCAACTCTGCGCTGATGATCATCGTTCACTTATTCCAAGCATTCTCCATCTAATTGGCAATACAGTGCCAGTGATCATCTTTCACTTATCCCTAGAATCCTCCCCCCTAAGTGGAAGATGATGTTTGATGTTGTACTGGGTGCTGGCTTGTGCTGATGACAAATACTCTGAGTATTAAGTGGAACGGAAACCCAGTGTCAACAGTTTTCCTCCTCCTCTGCTCAAGCAGATAATATATGAGAGGTTTTGACCCTGTGCCAGTCACGCTTGCCTAGCAACCACTCAGAATAGACTGTTTACAAAATGGTTAGAGGGTTAAACTACTCAACCAGTCCTTGTTCTATCAATGAATGGACTGCAAATTGTCTTTGGCTGAAGTGCTGAAGTTATGTGAGAAAAGATAAAGAGAGGCTTAGCTTGATGTAACAGAGTCCAAAGTTGTGAGGAAATTGCACAAGGTTGCCATGGTCGTGAGAGTTGGCACTTGCACAACTATTGGTCATCCCAATCACTAATATGTTTGATGGTGAGAGTTTCAGTGTGGTTGAAAACACTCTGATCTCAAAAGGTGGCCATGTCAATGATAATTGTATCAGGGAATCCAGAAATTGAACTGCCAACTCCATGGGTTGATAGACGAGGAAAACACCATATCATTAATTCCTAATTTATTACGCCCTGTTGAAAATGAGTAAGTATTATTAAGAGGGCACAGGGACAGTTGTTAGAGGTGCAGGTCTCCAAAAACTCTTTTCCCATATCCAACAGGCTTTGGCCCAGTGAGCCAACAAAGATTCGAACAACTTGTTGGAAAGGGCGAATATGATGGAGAAGTTCTCCAGCTGCTGACTTTGCAAAGCTGTCGACTCGATGGTACACTTCAGTGAATCGGGTAATGAAGGCATCTGAGGCTTCAGTTGGTTCCATTTTAATGCATTCAAAGTCGTCAATGATCTCCTTTGCAAGCTCGACCAGGTGTGATTTGGGTGAGGGCTCGATAGATGTGGCGAGGAATGATTAGACAGCAATGTGCATTCTGGTTCTGTGCACTAGGAAACCAAGTTACTTTCTCTGGTCCACAAGACGGAGGCACCAGTTGGAATCTCTGTCCTTGGAATGGTCCATCTCTGATGAGACAGGTTCCAGTGTCGCAGAGGTCTAGTGGATCAACTGCATCGTTCTGCTCTGCGTTGATGTGATTGGTTGAGTCAGTAGTCATGTTGTTTTCTCAGGACGATTATGTGTGCCAAGTTTGAAGGGATTTCGTTGGATTTTGGGTGTGTTGCGAAGGTGGTGTTGCAGCAGATGAAAAGTTGGTTTGTTAGCTTGGTGTGTGTCAGGTAGGAGGGTGGTTGTTGTCTCCAATTGGGGACAAAAAATCAAAAATTAATGGTGAGGGTTGGAGGTAATCTGGTGACCCTGAATGGAAAAAGTGGGCGCTTATCACAAAGGAGAGTGATTTTGGGATGCCGCTGGTGACAGTCGTGTAGTCCAGAAGCAGGCCTTTCCAAAGATAGCTTGGGATCGGCTGGGGGAGGTCTGGAAGGCGAGCAAATTGAGGTTGAAGTTGGAAAAGTGGGCGACGACTTTGGAGGCGGTGGATACAACGTAGGAGCGTCCGATCCGAGATCAGATAAGTTCGTTGAAAAGAGGAGATCAAGAGCTTTCCGATGATAGTAACGAAATTGCTGTACGATGTCTGTAACGCCCGTGATTGCTCCACGGAGTTGGCAGATCTGAAAAGCGTACAACCCCTTCCACTGATTGGATTTTGTTGAAATCAAGGGGGAAGTGATTGGGATGGGTAACAGTTTTGTATGAAAGAATTTGCTATGGTGGCTGATTGATGGGTTGGGCTGCTGTGGTGTACACTACTGAAGGTGGTGGTGGTGGGAGGTTGATCTTGGCTTCTGTCAGTCTTGTGTTTGTCTTTATACAAAACTGTTACAAGGACCATCACTTGCAAAATGCTGCAAGTCATCCTTGCAGAGCAGTACCAGGTCAAAGCTCCTGCACACTGCTTACTCCAAAAGACCCAAAACTAACAATTTCTGTGACCTGCTCTGTGCAGCCCACTGCTCCCTCTGTTTTCTGATGGCTCCAACCTGCAGGAGTATAAAAGCAGCAAACTCTCACAGAGATCAAACAAGGAATAAAAACCCCCTCCTTGCTGCTTTGACAGAATCCAGTGCAAAACAAGCCAATCTCTCTTCCTCCATTTGCTCTCTCTTCCATCTCTGCCTACTCACTCCTCTCTCCTCTCTCCATCCTCTCACTCCTCTCCCTTTTCCATCATCACTGCTCTCTCTCTCTCTCTCTTCATTCCCACACACACCAAGTCCCTCCAGTCCTGGCTGGGATTTCATCAAGTCATACCTGTTTGTTGCTTTTCCTTAGCCAGTGACGGTTTCCTTACGTTGACTATGGCATAAGGTTTTCCTCCGTGCTAGCCCTTTTGCTCCTGCCCACAGCTTAGGGGGCAGTGTTAGATTTTGGGCTTTTGCAGTAAGCAGTGTCCAGAAGCAACACCTCACACTGTCATTATCGTCATCCATATCTTGGGGAAGAGTTGGAGGTTAATACAGTAGGCCTCAAATTGCTGAGTGTAAAGACTGAGGTTGTCTGCCTGTACAAATAGTGTTCCACGAGTGGGGAAGAGTTGCTCTTCGAAATCAATGCAATCAATTATCCATTGAGTGACGTCTGCTGTGCGAGCAACTGTGTTGACCCAAGTTAGTTTGGTTGGTACACAGCATCTGTGCAGAGGAAAATCAAACCGAGGCTTGGCGCATCTTTGCCATATCGCAAATGAGGCAAGGCTTGCGTGTTGTTGGTGGTGGAGCTGGAGCACCATTGACATCACCAGATTTGAGATTGTTGTGTAATTGCTCTTGGTGGATGTTGCCAAAACGTCGGTGCGTTTTGTGTGTGCAGTTGCTTGTGTTGGGTAGGCAATGGGCTCAACTGAAATTTTCCTTGCGCAGCTGGGTGCTGGACTGGGATGAGATAGTAAAGGCCGTCATGTCGTTCACAATCTTGATGCTGTGTTGAGATGCGAGTGTAGCAAGATCAAGAAGAAAGACAGAATCTTGAGTGAATGGCATCCCAGCAGTTGGGTCTTGGAGGACATTGCAACACAGAGAGGAGCAGTTCCTTGAGTGATGGGATATGAAGCACATTGCGGAGCACCACATCAAAACCAGGAAACGTGAGAGTGACATATCCAATTCCTTTGTTCAGCATTCATGGTCATCTGCTAGGCAGGCATGATGTTTGGTTTCAAATTGTTGGAACTCAGAGAATTGCTTCTGTTGTGGAATCATTGTGGGTACAGCTCCAGAATTGATCATGTACAGAAGAGAGGCTATGCCTGTGTGTGACGCGCTCACTGTTGCAATGTTCACAAAGAAGTAGAAGCGAGAGGGACCGTTTATTTGAGAAGAAGGAGAAACAGAGGGCCCTCCTGTAGCAGGTTGAGGGTGGAATCCAGAGAAATGTTGCTTGCAGTCCAGCCACAGTTGCTGAGGCTGAAGCATGGTTTGGTTGAGCTGGTGTGAGGTGCTGCACTTGGAGCCTGGCTGAGATGGCATTGGCTCAGTGCATGTGCAGGCAGTGCTCAGACTTGTGCGTGTGTGTGTTGGTGGCCAAGCTTGGAATCTCTGCACAGAACTTGCACCCATTTCCTTCAACTCTTCCAAGATGTTGATGGATTGAGGTAGCCTTTGTCTCCAGCCTATGGGTGACTCCTGGCTTGCAGCAGTCACAACAGTCCCTTTCCATGTGGTGAACGTATGCCTTGTGGTAACACACCAGTAGCGTGGCCTGTGCGAGGTCTGTGCAGAGTTTGCTCTGCAGTTTGCTCTGCAGTTTGCACACAAACTCATCAAGTTGGTTTTGGCCATGACCTTGGATGAACAGCTCCTGAAGTCGCTCAATCTCGCACACATAAGAATTCAGGTCTTGGTAACACAAGGGGCTTTGAGTGTCTGTGTGTAGCTGCAGCGCTGACCATCTGTTTTCAAAATCATCAATTGAGCTGGATGAGCGGGCATTGTTGCGACAGCCACAATTGGTCCAGCATTAGCTTGCTCAGCGGCAGTTGGTACAGAGAGGTAGTTTGGTGAGAGTGTTTCGCTGGCCTTCAGCTCTGGTGTCCTGTGCCCACCATTTTGACAGTGCAGCCAGAAACGCCATCTGTCCCACTGATCCTTGGGTAGGTGTGTGATGTACATATGGTAGGCCTCCTTGTTGCAGAAAGGTCTCTCAAGAGGGAATAGGTTTGTCTGCGTTAGGTCCTGAATTCCCTCTTCACCAATAACCTTGATCTGAAGGTTGCTAATAAAGTCATTGAATTCTGTCAGCGTCTTGCCAGTGAACATGCCAATAAAAGAGTTTAGGTTGGACGACATTGTGTTGCGCGCAGTGATGATCCTGTTGCAGGAGAAAAGCAGTAGCTGGAAAAATTGGAGGAGTTGCTTGACAGTGCAGTGGTGACAAATAGTGATTCTAGGAGTTGTTTGATGCTCTACTTGATGGAGAAATGTGGTCCAGGATAGAAGATGTGTGTTGCACACAATGCTTGTTGCAAGCTGATTGATGGACAGAAAATTCTGAAATCAGAAAAGCAGGCTGGCACTGTTGAATAGCGATTGTGTGCCGAAATTCAGGCTGAGGGTCAAAGTTTTGGAGGTGTTCTCCCTTGGAGAGTGTAGGAGAGCAGAATGGAGAGAACTTAGAGCTATTTGGTGTCCAGCTGGGGTGACGTGTCACACAAGAAAGGACAAAAATGGTGGTTGGAGGTTGCTCATTTCCTCTGACAAGGCATAGCCACAGGAGAGATCACTGTTCGTTTCATACCAACCAGCGACCAGATCGCAGACATTCTCACAAAAGCACTCTCAACGTCTCAGCACCAGCAACTGACCTCACTACTTGGCCTCTGACCCCACCTCGACCTTTCAAATACCCTTGCAGTCAAAGCCTCAGACACTTACGCATGCTTTGCATAACTGGTGCTACACCCCATGGCTGGGGGGTGTGAGGTGGAACTGACTGGTTAGCAGCAAGTGGCACAAGACAGACTCAAACCTATTGTGACTGTCACTTATTGTTCTCACAATGCCCATGGGAGAGCAAGCCACTGCCAATGCAGACCTGGTCACTGGCTTGCACTGTTGACAAATACTCTGAGTATTAAGTGGAACAGAAACCTGGTGTTAACAGTTTTCCTCCTCCTCTGCTCAAGCAGATAATATAGGAGAAGTTTTTACCCTGCGCCCATCATGCTTGCTTAGCAACTATTATAGCGTGCACATCATCATTATGTATCCATTATTCATAACAGAGAGTTTCTCTTTCTCTCCAAGTTGAGGAGAAGGACCACCCAAAAACACATCTCCACTTCGTTCACTCCTTCCACTCACTCACTCAGAGTAGACTATTTACATAATGGACAAATCCAGCCGATATTATTATAGCCAGTTTCCAGCTTCGCTTCCTGTAACGTTCCTACAACTTGTTGTTGGACCCAGGTGGTAAAAAAAAGCTGGGACTCTCAAGAGGCGTCCAATACAAACTAGAACATACACCTGACTTGCTATTACAGTGTGGAAGCTAATGCACCTCTGCTGACTTGCTAACGGCATGTGCACTCCTCTCTGTAAACAGTCTACCCTGAGTGAGGGAGCGGAAGGAGTGAAGGGAGATGTCAGGAACAGGGCAGGACAGGACAAGGCAGACAAGGAACTGAGAGGAGTGATGATTGTATTGGAAACAATAATTCACTTGAGGGATGGGACAGGTCCCCCATCCCCCTTTTATACCTTTTGAGAGTGTTCCTGTCAAGACTCCAAGAAAGTTCCAGAAAGAGCAATTAGTAATACAATGATACCAATGATACCAATGACAACAAGACAAGTCAGGAAAGCAAAGAAGGTTCCAGAAGGTTCCACAAGGTTCCATGAAGGAATGTTCTAGAAGGTTCCAGAAGGTTCCAGAAGGTTCCATGAAGGAATGTTCTAGAAGGTTCCAGAGGTTTCCAGAGGGTGATTCATAACATCATCTCCCCCTTTTAGGCCTCTTCTGCAACTTGGTGGGGTACCTGGTCTTAAACTCGAGCAGAAGGTCTTGGCAGTGAGTGAGGTTTGACTCAGGCTCCCAGGTGTTGTCAGCATCTGAGTAACCTCTCCACTTAACAAGGAACTTGAGTGTTCTTCCAAACCACTTGGCATCCAAGATTTGTTCAACCTCAAATTCCTCTTCACCTTCTACCTCAACTGGAGGAGGAGGAGGAACAACTCTGCCTGGAATGGAATTGGCCACAAACTTCTCTAAAAGGCTGACATGGAAAACTGGGTGGATCTTCATGGATGCAGGGAGATCCAGCTTGAAGGTGACTGGATTGATTTGCTCCAAGATCTTGAAAGGTCCCAACTTGAGGTTGTCTAGCTTGGGACTTGGTCTTTTGGTCTGCAAGTTCTTCCTCAGAAGCCAAACTTGCTGACCCACAGCAAGGTCATGGTCCATTCTGTGAGTGTTGGCAAATCTTGAGGCATCTTCTTGGGCTTGCTTCAGGGTGGAGTCAAGGAAGGAGTTGATGATCTTGAGCTTATGTAAGTGTGAAGCCGCAGCAGGAGCTTGGACATTGGATAGGGTCTCTTGTCCCAGAAGATCTCCTCTTGGATTGAAGCCATAGGTTGCAAAGAAAGGAGATAGCTGGGTGCTTGAGTGGAGAGAATTGTTGAGAGCAAATTCTGCCAGTGGAAGGAGGGTGGGCCAATCATCCTGTTGATAGCTGACATAGCACCTCAAATACTGCTCCAGAGTCTGGTTTGTTCTTTCTGTTTGTCCATCAGTCTGAGGGTGATAAGCAGTTGACAGTTGAGACTTGATTCCAAGGGCTGCTGTGAGTGCTTTCCAAAATTGAGATCTGAACTGTGGTCCTCTGTCACTGACGATTGACTGAGGCAGCCCATGGAGCCTGAATATGTGCTGCAAAAACAGGTCTGCTGTTCCTTGTGCATCTATATTCTCAGTGCAGGGGATGAAATGGGCCAACTTTGTCCTTCTGCAGATGACAACAAGGATAGAGTCAAATCCATGGGATGGGGGCAGTTTCACAATGAAGTCCATGGATATTGATGACCAAGGGCTGATGGCAATTGGGAGGGGCTCCAGAAGTCCATAGGGCTTGTGTCTGCTGGATTTGTTTCTTTGACAGGTTTCACAGCTGCTGACATAGTTCTTGATGTACTTCCTCATGCCTGGCCAGTAGAAGTCTCTGGAAACAAGCTCATATGTCTTGTGCTCTCCTGGGTGTCCAGCTGTTGCTGCATCATGCCTTGTCTTGAGTATCTCAAGTTTTTCCTCTTCTTGGCTGATTTGAATCTTGTGAGGCTTGGGGTCCTTGGAAATAGCATAGGCCCACACACTGTCAGGAAGCAATGAAAGGTGTGTCTTGGATGGTGGGGTGAAACCATCTCCCCCTTCAGGTGCAAGGTCTGTTCTTCTTGACAGGGCATCAGCCACAGTGTTAAGGTGGCCAGGAGAATAGCACAGCTTAAAGTCATACTCAGAGAGCAGTTCAGCCCACCTGGCATGCCTCTGCTTGAGCAACCTCCTTGCCCTGAAGAAGGTGAGGTTCTTGTGATCCGAATAGACAGAGATGTTTTTAGAACCAGCCAAGTAGTGTCTCCAGAATTTGAATGCTTCCACAATTGCAAGCAACTCCTTGTCATGGACTGTGTAGTTACACTCAGCACTGTTCAGCTTCCTGGAGTAATATGCCACTGGATGCAGAGGAGCAGAGGGGTCCTGAGAGCTTGGCTGGGACAGAACAGCGCCAAGGGCATAGTCTGAGGCATCAGTTTCCAAGGTGAAGGGAAGCAAGGGATCCACATGCTTAAGGAGTGGTGCACTTGTGGTTGCTGTCTTAAGAGCTAGCCAGGCTTGCTCTGCTGCTGGGGTCCATTCAAACTTGGTGGTCTTCTTGGTGAGATCAGTGAGAGGCTTGGCTATGGCAGAATAGTTGGCAATGAAGGTTCTGTAGAAGTTGCAAAATCCAAGGAAGCTTTGAACATCCTTGATGGAATTTGGAGCCTTCCATTCAAGAATAGTTTGGATCTTGTCTGGTGCCATGGAGATCCCTTTGTCAGACACAATGAACCCCAAAAACTCAATGGAGGTCTTGTGGAATTCACACTTCTCCAGCTTTGCATAGAGGTGATGCTGTCTGAGTCTCTCCAAGACAGTCTTGACATGTCCCATATGGCTTGCAGTGTCAGATGAAAATACCAGGATATCATCCAGGTAGACAATGACAAAAAGGTCCAGAATATCCCTGAAGATGTCATTCATCATGCCCTGGAAAATAGCTGGAGCATTGGTAAGTCCAAAGGGCATGACCAAGTACTCAAAGTGACCGTATTTGCATCTGAAGGCAGTCTTCCATTGATCCTGGGGCTTAATTCTGACCAAATTGTAGGCACCTCTGAGGTCAATCTTGGAAAATATCCTTGCATGGCTCAGTTTGTCCAGTAATTCAGAGATGAGAGGCAGTGGATAGCGGTTCTTGACTGTCATCTCATTGAGATCTCTGTAGTCCACACAGGGTCTCAGTCCCCCATCCTTCTTCTTGACAAAAAAGATGGGAGCTCCAGCTGGTGACTTGGAAGGTTGGATGAATCCCTTGTTCAGCATTTCTTCAATGTATTCTTGGAGGGCCTTGGCTTCTGGTGGAGAGAGGTGGTACAGTGGCTTGAAAGGTGGGCTGCAAGTTTCATCCTTGAGTGGGATTTCACAGTCATAAGGCCTCTGAGCTGGTAGCAGGTCTGCCTTGGTCTTGGAAAACACATCAGCATAAGGGAGATATTCTTTTGGTAGCTTGGATGCCAGCAAAAGGTCTGATGGGTCCAAGTTCCTGTGCTCTTCAGCAGTGGGGCTTGAATTCTTGACTGGGAACTGTGATTCTTGAATCTTTGACTGAGAGTTCTGTTCTTGGCAAAGACTGTGAGCTGTGGAACTTGAATCTTGAATGTGGACTGTGAACTGTGGTACTTGAATCTTTGACTGTGGGTTCTGTGAACAAGAGTCATGGCCATGACTGTGAGCTCTATGAGCTCTACTTGAATCTTGACTGTGAACTGTGAACTGTGGAACTTGAGTCTTGGCTGGCTGTGAATCTTGAATCAAGGGCTTGAGAGCATGAGACTTGGGGGCTTGACTTGAGTTTTGGGTGACTGTTCCAATTGGTGGAGGTTGGACTTGACCAGTGACCCAATCAATGGCAGGGTTCTGGGCTTGCAGCCATGGTAATCCCAGGATGACAGAGAATGTGGGTGAGCCAAGATCCAATACTTCCAGATTGACCATGGATGGTGGAAAGTCTTGGATGTGGAGGTTTAGCTTGGTTTCATGGCTGATTTCCTTGAACAGAGCATGATTGGCAAAGTGGACCTTGAGGGGTGTGGATTTCTTGATCGTAGGAATGGCACAAGACTTGGCAAGGGTGGCATCAATGATGTTGCAGGATGATCCAGAGTCTATAAGGGCCTTGGTTGTGATGGTTGACTTGGGTGAGAGTTGAATCTTGACATCCATGGTGAGTTGGTGGGGCTTGGAATCTGAGGTGTTTGTGGTGCTGGTGGTGGTGATGAAACAGGGGCAGCTTGGAGGAGGGTCCAGGGAATTGCCCCTCAGTGAGCCTGGACCTGGGAGTTTGGGTGCTTCTTCCTTGGGCAGTCCTTGACAGCATGCTCCTTGGAGCCACAGTAAAAACACAGTCCCTGCTGGGCCCTCCTTGTTTTCTCCTCTTGGCTCAGAGGACCCTTAGGAAGTGTCCCAACTGCATCCACTTGCATGGGTTCAGGAACTGTAAGAGCTTGAGGAACTGGGGTAGGTCTTGATGTAGTTCCTACTTGTCTTTGCTTCAGCCTCTTGGAGTAGAGTCTGTTGTCAATCTTGATGGCAAGGAGAATGTACTCTTCCAAGGTCTCAGGGATGTGCAGAGACTGGGAGAGCATGTCTTGGATAGACTCATGGAGACCATCATGGTACAGCTCCATCAGAGCTGCATCATTGTATCCAGAGTCTCTGGCTAGTTGCTTGAATTGGTTGGTGTAGGCCACACAAGATTGCTTTCCTTGCTTGATATGCTTGAGCTTGGATCTTGCTGTCCAAGATGCGTAGGGGTCACCAAAGGTAGCTTCCAGCCCCTCCCAGAGCTCTTGCAGGGTGGTGGGTGTGCTTGGGAGAGATCTGTACCATGATTGAGCTTGACCAGACAGGAGGGTGCTTGTGAAAAGAACCTTGACTTGCTCACTGGGAAATCTTGAAGGTTGGAGAAGGATGACATTCTCCACAGTGGCCATGAAGTTCCTAAGGTCTTTGGCCAGCCCAGTGAACTTGTCAGGGCTGGGAACCTTGGGCTCTCTTGCTTGGTTGGCTTGAGGCAGGGGAAGAGCTTGATGTTCTTGTTGGTGAAGTTGTTGTTGAAGCTGGTGCTGCTGGTGAAGGACTTGTTCTTGAAGTTGGTGTGTCTGTCTTGAGAGGGCTTGTAATTGGTCCATCAAGGCTTGGAAGGCAGTTGCATCAGGGAAGGTGTTGTTTGGGTCAGACATGATGGCAGAGAGTAGTGGGAGAGGGTGAAGTGAATTATGATGTCAGGAACAGGGCAGGACAGGACAAGGCAGACAAGGAACTGAGAGGAGTGATGATTGTATTGGAAACAATAATTCACTTGAGGGATGGGACAGGTCCCCCCATCCCCCTTTTATACCTTTTGAGAGTGTTCCTGTCAAGACTCCAAGAAAGTTCCAGAAAGAGCAATTAGTAATACAATGATACCAATGATACCAATGACAACAAGACAAGTCAGGAAAGCAAAGAAGGTTCCAGAAGGTTCCACAAGGTTCCATGAAGGAATGTTCTAGAAGGTTCCAGAAGGTTCCAGAAGGTTCCATGAAGGAATGTTCTAGAAGGTTCCAGAGGTTTCCAGAGGGTGATTCATAACAGGAGATGTGTGTTTGTGGGTGGTCCTTCTCCCCAACTTGGAGAGAAAGAGAAAAACTCTGGTATGAATTATTGATACATTATGATGATAATACACACTACAATAGCTGCTACGCAAGTGTGACTGGCACAGGGCAAAAACCTCTCCTATATTATCTGCTTGAGCAGAGAAGGGGGAATACTATTTACAGTGGGTTTCTGTTTCACAATATACTTGTGGCTTGCACTCCCCATGCGCATCATGTCGAACTACAATAGCTGCCACGCAAGCGTGACTTGGCACAGGGCAAAAACCGTTGACGCCTGCTACGTGTCTGCTCAGGAGGCCTGCTGGATTGCAACCTGACAGATGGACTCAGCAATGGGACACGCCTCATCCTTTGCCAAGTCTGCCCCAGTGTGCTGCTCTGTGAAGTTGTTGTGGGCAGCAGGAAAGGAGAGAAAGTCCTCCTTCCCCAAATCTCTTTGGAGCCCAGTGATCCAGGATTTCCCTTTGAGCTCACCAGAAAGTAATTTCCAGTTTGACCTGCCTTTGCAATGTCCATCAACAAGTCCCAAGCCCAGACTTTGAAAAAGGTTGGACTGGATATGTGGGAAGATGTGTTTGCAAATGGACAGTCTCATGTTGCTTTTCAAGAGTGACCCAGCAGATCTTATAATAACTGCAAAACACAATTCAGAAAAAAGGGGACCAACTATAAGAAATGTGGTTTACAAGGAGTTGGTGGATCATCTGAGGTTTTAACTCAGTCTATGCTGCTTCTCACTCTTTATGCAACCTTTTTGCTAAAACAAAATTTTCCCTCTTTCCTTTTTCTTTTTTTTTTTTGGAAGGACTGTCAACAGGCATTCTCTGTACGGTTTGAAGATAACATCCACATTTATCTTCGACGATTGCATATATCCTTGCAGTTGACCTTATCTAGGCGCCAGGCGCAGCGGACGAATAGGCTCGTGCCAATAAATTGTCTTTATTCTGGTCTTCCTCTACTACTAGCTCCCAAGACGTGGCTGCCGGCGCTCGATCATTTCATTACCCAACTTTACGATTTTTTGAGCTTTCGGTCACATCAATCACATCCGTCTCCCGCGTCACCCTTTTTCGAGAGGGTAGGTCCGTGGGCCCATAACCAGAATGAACCGGACCCCCAGCACCATTCATTATGACACCACCAGGTGTTCCGACACCCAAGGCAGCTCCTCCCATCATCTGCATCATTGGTCTCCCCACCCCACCCATCATGACGTTCGCCCCTCCACTGCGCCCGAAATGCACGCCGCTAACTGGGGCTGCGACACCACCCATCATGAACCCGGCATTTCCGTATGGTTGCATTCGTTGCCCCATGCCGCCACTTCCCGGGAAGAAGGCTCCGCCGCCAACACCACCAGTAAAGCCACCAAGCCCTCCATTCATTCCTCCGCCTGACATCCGTGCCATCATCTGTTGTTGCTGAGGATGCCACCGAACATCAATTCCAGCTGGGAAGGCTGGCATTGAATTCATCTGCATGCCAATCCCACTTCCATGTGCAAAAGGCGTCTGTGTGTGCACCCTCTGCTGCTGCGGTTGCGACGAGTGCTGAGAGGACGATGGCTCCAGAATCCGGAAAGCGCGACTTCCGTTCGACCGAGCTGTTGATGTAATATCACCTCCTGCAACCGGAATAGAGCGGGGGCCGCTCGAAGTAATCGGACTCGCCACTCGCAGGCTGGGGCCCGAGGACGGTGATAGTGTTTGCTGATGCTGCTGCTGTTGCTGCTGCTGCTGTTTTTGCTGATTTGCCCCGCCTTTTTCCTTTTCCGTTGGCTGGTTGAAAAGTTCCAAGAGTTTTGCCTCGATATTCTTTCGCAGTTCATCATCCGGAACAAGGCCATCCAAAGTCAGACTCTTTTTGCACTTTGGGCACGTGTCGTCATTTTCGTTCAATTTTTCACGGATACCTGCAAATGAATCAGCAATGAAGCGGCGGGTTGAAGAAAGTATAAACTAACATTCTTCGCAGAACTTTGAGCCACAACACGACGCAGTTACTGCGCCCTTCATGTTTCCATGACAGATTGGGCACTCGAACGAAGGATCCAGGACTGGAGCGGAGTCGTACATATCACCAAAAGCAAATTTAGCCTTCGACGTCTTCTCAGAAACTTTCGACCAGGCAGCCCTTCGTAAGAAAACGATTTGGAAGCGTTAAGAGTCGCTTGTTGGGTATTCATGTATAACCTGTTGGGTTGAACCACGACAAGCTCGCCATCTGGTGTGACCATAACGCCAGCCGAGGCTGCAGCTTGCAAGCGATCCACGTCCGAAGCCGCTCCGTCAAGTGGCACAGCTTTTAGGAAACTCTTTGGTATACCAGTTGTGGGTTTCGGTCTTGGTCGATCAAAGACAGGGTCACCAATTGTGGGGCATTGATTCTTGTAGTGGCCTTGAGGATAAGAAATTTGGATATTGACCATTAGGTGTGAAATCAAGATGCAAGTGGAGGGAAATTAACCTTTCTTTAAGCAACGATGGCAAACGTAATCGGGCGGGGGTGGTCTGTTCGAGAGGAACCCTGGCCCACCATGATGCCCACCCTCACCACCAAATCCACCACGGCGAAAGCCTCCTCCATTCCACGGTCGCGGACCAGGTCGTCTTTTTAAACGAAGGTGGTTAAGAGGACAAAGGGTGGGGGGGTTAAATCAAGTCCTCAACTGTTTCATTTCCTCTTCCCATTGCTGGCTCTCAGTAGCCAACATGGCTTCAATCTTTTGGTCCTCCGTCATCCCTTCCAAATCTACTGCGGAGACTGCTGGCGCTGGATTGGCTGGCGACAAAGAAGATCCCTCTAATGTGGTAGCTCCGGACTGGAACGGTGCGTGTCCACCATACCCCCGTGGGGTGGGTCGTCCTCCCTGAAAACCACCTCGCCCTCCTGAATAAGGCCGGCCAGTAGTTCCAATGGTCTGGCCAGTGGAACTACCTGGCGCCGAAGACGAAGCGCTGGGCTGTGCAGATAGCCCAAGATATAATTGAGCGTTACCACGTCCGCTCTTCTTGGCAGGATTTCTTTGCACTAGAATAGATGTGTTCCGTGGTATCATGGCTGCATCATCGGTGTATTCTGCACGTTAATTGCACGTAGCAGAGTACGTAATGTGAAATGAAATGGAAGTTTACGTCAAAAGGCAGGAAAAGTAGCTCGTCGAATGCAAGACTCGATGGAAAGAAACTTTTTTCGTATCCACCAGGCCGTTCAAACGTACCCTCGTTCGATTGAGCATTGAAAATGGCCAGGTCGAAGTCTGTTCCCTTCCCTAACTTCTTGTTAACCATGATTTCTCGCTTCAGATCGAAAACAGAAATGCTAAGCCCATCAAAGACGGCTTTGTCGAAGTCTTTGGCAGACCGAAACTTGTAGAAGACGACTGACTGGGTTCAGCAAGAAGCGGGGAGGCAGATGTGAATTCAGTGAATTCGATAGCAACACCGAAATTAAGCGATCGTGCTTTTTGATTCGAACGTCACCGTTTGAAAAATACGGAGGGAAGAGGTTGGGGAAAGATAACATCCAGAAAGACCTCACCATAGCGAAGCGATGATGTTTATTGAGACAACCAAACAGCAAAATCCTACACTTCCTCCAACAGAGCGAACCGTTCAGCTAATTGAAGAGAGGTCGACGATGATCGATCGGCAGAGCCGAAAGATGCCGCTGGGGTCGTGTGGTTCACTGAAATCAAACAAGGGCGGGAAGGGAAGGCAGGGAGGGCGCCTCGGTGATGAGATGCCCACAGCAGGTGTGCGGTTTGACGAAAAACAAAGAAAAACGACTGTTGGCGAGGTGGTTCAAGGTTCGAGTTTCCCACCCCCCAAGAAACTCTTTCTCGAACCGGGCGACTGCGCCGACAAAGAAGGTGAATGTTTTGGTATCCTCATGAACAATCTGATTTTTAAGAGGCCGTTTCAAGTAGAAATAGCGGAAAATTTAGAGTGGAAAGAAAACCTTTGATTGGCTGAAAACTGAATGGAGGAAACATTTCCGCAATTCTGCTCCCTTTCCAAATTTCATGCCGGCATTCAATTGGCTGATTCAACCTGTGACAAGGCTGTTTTTTTGCATTAAAAACAAATGCCCCCCCACACCGAAACGTTGATCGAACGAAGAACCAACAGCCGAGCAAACGATCTAACGAACAATCGAACCATCGAGCGAACGGCACAGGGGTCAGAGCATCCTGTAAGACCCGAGAGCAACTCCTACCCTGCATGATGAGCTCCCCTCCCCCATCGATTGGTTCCCCACCCCCACTCCCACTCTCTCGCTGGATTAGAAAATAGCAACGGCACTAACCCCCGCGGGTGATAGATTTTTTGCTTCTCTGGTTCTGATCAAGGTCGCCGCATCGTCCAGATTCTCCAGAGTACGACCATCCGAGGGGACGGTTCAAGTGCGTCGCCCCTTTCTTCTAATTTGTGAATATTGAGTTTCTCCGCACCAATCAAACAATTTCTTTCCCCCTTTTTGTCGCCCTCCGCGAGGGGACCACGTGAGGTCACTTTTTTGATATTTCGCCAAACCAAAAAATGAAAAAAAAAATTTATTTTGACTATTGAAAAAGGCGACGCACTTGAACCGTCCTCTGATAACCTTGCGCCTGTGGTGGGATGGCTCTTCCAAGAAAACAAAGGCGAGACGTGTAACCACAATTTTGCGCCAAAATGAAACCATTCAACATATCACCGTGATAGTTCCAACCAACCCTCCATTTCCCCACGTCGACATACTTCATCCGGCTAACGTTGGTCCAGATCAGGGTTAGGGTTATTTTCTCGAATAAGACTCAGATCCCCTGTGAGCAGCGGGTTGGGACTCGTAGTATCACATGGCATACAATGAAGATGGGACACTTGATTATGATAGTTTGGGCAGGATTCCTGACCCAAAAGCTTGACATTGGTGCAACTGGCGTCTCTCTATAGAGCCAGGGTGTTATGAATCACCCTCTGGAAACCTCTGGAACCTTCTAGAACATTCCTTCATGGAACCTTGTGGAACCTTCTGGAACCTTCTTTGCTTTCCTGACTTGTCTTGTTGTCATTGGTATCATTGGTATCATTGTATTACTAATTGCTCTTTCTGGAACTTTCTTTGAGTCTTGACAAGGAAGACTCTCAAAAGGTATAAAAGGGGGATGGGGGATCTGTCCCATTCCTCAAGTGAATTATTGTTTCCAATACAATCATCACTCCTCTCAGTTCCTTCTCTGCTTTGCCTTGCCTTGTCCTGCCATGTTCCTGACACCTGCGATCGTACATGCACCACACCAGGCTGCGTCAGCACAATCACTCGACCAGCGGGCTTTATTGCATCGTACTGACACATCTTACTCTCACAGCAATAGGACTGAGGCAGGCACTTGTAGATCGAACTCTCAGGTGTTGGGGGCTGCACCGAGCGCAGCCACCAACACCCTCGTGGGGACAGGAAGGTTGGGGACGACGATGCCGTCATCGTCGCCACCACCATCACCGTCGTCGCAACAGGCGAGTGCCCATGATCCTCACTCCGACGCAGAGCCAGCAGTGTCACACAGTCGGTGGTGGGGCCTGCTGCATTCCCCACCCGCTGCATTCCCCACCTGTGGCCCCTTACGAGGAGCCCCCGAAAGGACCATGTACTCACCTGGGTGCGTACTACCTCTCGCTACCCTCATTGTCGCGAGCCAGATGGATTTGAAGGGACTCTGTATTGGTGCCAAAGGACAGAAATCAGATTGAAGAAAAAAGGAAAAGAGAAATGGCCCAAATACAGAGAGAGGGAAAATTGACAAGTCAACCCCCCTGACTTGGAGCATCCACCACAAATGCTCTAAGTTCCCCCCAACCCAATGCGTGTATGTACAAGTGCCGAAAATAAATAATAAATTAGGCAGGCTTGGGGTACAGCCTGTCAGGCACCCCATCCCTAGGCAGTCAGGCAGTCTCCGTTAGTCACCAAAAAGAAAATATGTTGAGAAAACCCTGGCGCAACAGAAACTGCTAAGACAAAAGTAGTAAAAGCAGGCCAAATAATAAAGACGGGATAGCTGCAAATACACTTTGATAACGCCTTGGAAACTAAAGAACCAGGAATAATAATAGGGGTCCCAATCCTTACAGTTTTATGACAGGTATGCTTGTTTTTGCAAATAAAATCCCTAGACTTCATCACTGAGACCTCAGTGTAGTCTCACAACAGGGTCACAAGCAGCAACAATATTCACCCATATGACAGGCATGTCATTAAGCACCACATACTCACTTGCTTCTTCAAACATGCTGTGAGATACTTTAACAAATGGACGATAGTCTCATGAGAGGGAGACACAGCTCACTACATCAATGAGGGTTGGAATATTGGGTGACGAGCTCAAGACGCTATTCACACCAGACACTGTGGTATACTTTAAGACGAACTGCAACGATCGGTCGCTGTCGAAAGTCGCTTCGGCCGCGACCTTCAGTCTTATGTAACTGGCCAAGGCTTGTTGGTTTATGAGAGATCAAACAATAGCGAATTGAACTATTCCGTGCAAGAAGTCCCAGCGTCTGTAGGACAACCAAGCAAGACACACAGCTGCGTATTGCTGAGTCGAGGTTCTATGATAGCTGTGCTTGATCAATGCTGGGAGCCATCCCTGTTCCTTGATGAAGTGATGACTGACATGGACTCTATGACCGGTGTCACTGAAGACCCTCTATCGAATCTTGTAGTCGATAGACTCGCCGAACTCTCTGTGCTGACGGAGGCTTTAACGCTCGAGGTTTTAGAAACATAGCTTGAGTCTTCCTATGCTGATCCGAGACTCCGGGGCATATGCTCTATATTGTTCCTAAAATTACTGTGCGTTGTGATGTTAACAGGATGGGCCGCTAGGTCCAAGGCCCGCTTCCAGGAACCTGAACTGCGGTGGTGGACAAACAAATATATTGGAACAGGCGGTGTATGCTGGGGTTCAACTGGCTTTGAAGGGGGCGAAAGCTGCCGCGGCTGCCAACAAAACCGCTTCCCTCCAATGAGGGCAGAGAGAAAGAAAAAAGTGCGAAAAAAAAGAGAAAAACGTTAAAAAAAAAGAAAAAAGGAACAACAACACCAACGAAGAACCAACGACCGAACAACGAACGAACGAACGATCGAACGATCGAGCGAACGGCACAGGGGTCAAAGCATCCTGTAAGACCCGAGAGGGTGATCCTCAACTTCTGCCCTGCACGATGAGCTCCCCCAAATCGATTGGTTCCCCACCCCCACTCCTCCCAGAAGAAAATGGCAACGGATTGCCCAACGACGCACTTCCCCTCCCACACACTAACCCCCGCGGGCGATAGATTTTAGTTTTTTGCATCCCTGGTTCTGATCAAGGTCGCAGTATCATCCAGATTCTGCAAAGTACAACGATCTGATAACCTAGCCCCTGTGGTGAGATGGCACTTCCACACAACGACCACACATGCCACCACAATCCCACCACAATGCTCCAAAATGAAACCCCCGCCCCATTCCTTCGACGTGTCACCATGACACCCCAACCAATCCTCCGTTTTCCCCTTATACATACTTCATCCCACTGACGTTGAGTCCAGATTACCAAACGCATTCTCACAACTGGAAGCAATCAGTTAGAATTGCCAGAAACCAAAATTTGAATCTCAGTAGGTGGGAAACACTGTTTGCTTGTACATTTTTCTTTTGTAGTTCTTGTGCCTGCAGATTGATGGCTGGCACCTGACTCCTTCTGATTTCTCTTTTCATTTCTTTGACAGATCAGTCATGTCTGCGAGCACTTCTGGCTTTGTGCAGCTCAAGGCTCAAAAGCACTTGGTGAAAGTCCAGTACCTGGACGATCCAGCAGTTCAGGTCCTTGAGCTTGATCTTCCCACTTTGGAGAAGTTCTTGGAGAAGGTAGTGCACCCACTCACGCGACATCCATTCTAATCTCTTTTTCACAGATAAATAAGAATCCAGATGCTTTTCTTGGCCAAGACATTGAAGTTTATTTCAAGTCTGGCACTGCCCTGGAGTGTGTCAGCGAAGCCCCAACTTATGTGCAGGCCTTGATTGAGAGTTCGTCTTTTCCGAACCTGCCCTGTTTCCAGATTCAGCTCAAGAAGGGCAAAGGTGCTGCAGTTGCCCAGGGCCTTCCCAGTGTTCCCCCTGTTGCCTCTGCTTTGTCCAAAGACTATGACTGCTTCCTTTCCTATCAGTAAGTGGGCTCCCTGCATCTCCTCCTTTTTTTTTTAATGAGACCATTCCAGGTGGGGCAGCAAAGATACTGTGAAGAAGATATTTGAAGATTTGACAAAGAAGCATGGATTGGATGTGTGGTTTGATGAGAACAATATGAGTGGGTCCATCAACCAGGCCATGGCTGAAGGGATTGATTCCAGCAAAGTGTTTGTCCCTGTGCTCTCTCTCGCCTACCAGGTGAGCAGTTTGTTGTATTTGTAATTCTCTTGTTACTCACTTTGGGCTAGAAATCTGGCAACTGCCTGGTGGAGATAAGATATGCCAAGGATCGCCAGAAGCCAAATGTCCCAGTGCGCCTGTTGCAGCAGGGAGATGATGCTCAGGGTGAAGTCTTTGCAATCACTGCAGGGTGAGTTTGTGCAATTCATACTCCAAGTGGATGCTGCTGACATTCTCGCAGTTTGCTGTATGCTGATTTTGCTGGGAAAGTTCCTGGATCCCCTGGATGGGATGGTCAGATGGCCTTCCTTGTGAAAGAGATCAAGCTGTGTCAGAGTCAGGCACCTATCCCTGTGGCAGCTGTTGTTCAGACACCTGTTGATCAAGTGAAACTTTGGCTTAAGCCAGTAGATATTGCTGTTGATGCTGAGAGGCACAAGAGTGCCTATGTGGATGGAACAAGGAAGTTTTATGTGGATAATGTGCACTCTTGGCTCCAGTCTGCCAATGTGGGCAATGTGCTGTGGCTGAATGGTGGAGCTGGCCTTGGAAAGTCTGTAATTGCGTGGCTTATCAGCCAGCAGTTGCCTGCCAAGTACGTGCTGGGGTCAATATTCTACTGCAGGCATGATGATGTGCAGAAAAGCAGCCCCCAGCATGTTGTTGCCACCACCATCTGGAATCTTTGCAGTGTGCTTCCTTCCTTCAGGAAGTTTTGTGATGCTGCTTGTACTGAAGATGCCAAGAATGGAGATTCCAGTATTCTCAAGGAACCAGAAGTAGCTTTCAAGCAGATTGTTGTTGAAGGATTGAAGCAATTGGATTCCAGTGACAGGATGAAGAATGTTCTGCTGATTGTTGATGCGTTGGATGAATGTGGAGCTCCTGACAGCAGGGAGAGGCGGAAACTGCTGGATCTCCTTCTGCAGGCGCAAAGGGAGCTGCCTCCCTTTGTCAGAATATTCACCACTGGAAGGCCTGAGCAGGATGTTTTCCACACCATGATGAAGATGGACTCAATGGTCCTTGTGCCAAGTGATGATGCCAATAAGAAAGATATGAACCTGTTTGTTGAAGCCACCCTGTCCAAGTCATTTCCTGGTGGTGTGCTGAGTCCAGATGATGTGAAGACAGTGTCTGCTGAGATCTTTGAGAGGTCTTCTGGAATTTTTCAGTTTGCTCGCCTTGCCTGTGATGAGCTGGCCAAAGCTCCAGGAGACAAAGTTGTCAGCACTGCCAAGGGATTCAGCACTGGTATTGATGGAGTGTATGAGCAGTTTTTCAGATCCAGCAAGCTCAACACCAACAACTTTCGACTTACAATGAAGGTTGTTCTTACTGCCAAGGAACCCATTCCCCAAGATGTCATTGCTGAGCTCCTGGGTGTTGCACCTCATGTGGTTGGTCAAGTTCTTGTTGAGGCAAGTATTAATTCAAATTCAGTTTGATTTTTATGACCAAGACCTAACAATATTGCAGATTCATCGTATTCTGGATGTCAGTGACGATGGCAAGGTCAAAGTGATGCACAAGAGCCTCTCAGATCACCTTGTTTCAAGCACAAGATGTTCAGACCGCCAGTTCTTCATTGATATTTTGGAAGCAAGGACTGATATCGCAAAGGCCTGCTTGAGAATCATTACCCAGCACTATCAGTCTGTTGAGAACCAGTATGAAGCTCTGAATGGGTCTGCTGGGTTCATTACTGAGAATGCCACGGCCCAGTATGCCTTCAAGTTTTGGTTTGACCACCTGGATGATATTGGGCATAATGTGGTTGCAAGTTGGAATGAGTGGAAGGAGTTTGCTGATGTGGACAAGTTTGGTCCAGCAGTGCTTTGTGTGGGCATCATGTGGACGTCGGAATGGCTTGTTCAAAGTGTTTTTGCTGCAGGAGGTGGCAAGGTGCTTGTCAGAAAGGCCAGTCAACTGAGGGTCTTTTCTTCAAACCTACTCTATGAGGCTGCAAGGAGAGGATTGACAGCAGCATGCAGATCATTGATTGAGGAAGGAGGCGAAGGTGTAGATTCCAGAGGCAATACTTGGGGTGATGAAATGCAATATGGTGAAGGGAACAAGACCCCTTTAATGGTCGCAGCAATGAATGGACATTCACAAACAGTTGCCGCCCTTCTGGAGTTGGGGGCAGACCACTGCCTTGTTGGTGCATCTGGAAAGACAGCCTCCAACTATGGCTGCACAGATACCTTTGAAAGATGGATGAACGAATCTGTAAGTTGCATTGTTATTATTATTGAATTCTCAAAAAAGACAACAGACAAACACAGACCCCAAGTGGCATTTTTTTGAAAGCATTCATGATGATCAGCAACTCTACGAATGGTTTGTTACTAAAGGCAGCAGCCTTGGTGAAGTTGACAAAACAGGAAGGACGCCACTCTATGTTGCCTCTGAAATGGGCCATTTGGAAGTTATGAAGTGGTTAGTGCAATGGGGTGCCACTGTGGATGCTGAGAACATGGACAAGTGGACACCACTCCACATTGCATCTCAGAACGGCCATTTGGAAGTTGTGAAGTGGTTGGTGCAGCACGGTGCCACTGTGGATTCTGAGAACAAGGACAAGTGGACACCACTCCACATCGCATCTCAGAACGGCCATTTGGAAGTTGTGAAGTGGTTGGTGCAGCACGGTGCCACCGTAGATGTTGAGAGCAACAACAATTGGACACCACTCCACATTGCATCTCAGACTGGCCATTTGGAAGTTGTGAAGTGGTTGGTGCAGCAGGGTGCCACTGTAGAGGCTGAGAACAACAACAAGGCAACACCACTTTACATTGCAACTCAGAACAGCCATTTGGAAGTTGTGAAGTGGTTGGTGCAGCAGGGTGCCACCTTGGATTCTGAGGGCAAGGACAAGTCAACACCACTCCACATCGCATCTCAGAACGGCCATTTGGAAGTTGTGAAGTGGTTGGTGCAGCATGGTGCCACCGTGGATGCTGAGAAGAACAACAAGTGGACACCACTCCATATTGCATCTCAGAACGGCCATTTGCAAGTTGTGAAGTGGTTGGTGCAGCAGGGTGCCACGGTGGATGCTGAGAACAACAACAAGGCAACACCACTTTACATTGCATCTCAGAACGGCCATGTGGAAGTTGTTAAGTGGTTGGTGCAGCAGGGTGCCTCTGTGAATGCGGAGGAAGTTGACAAGTGGACACCACTCCACATTGCATCTCAGTATGGCCATTTGGAAGTCGTGAAGTTGTTAGTGCAACAGGGTGCCACTGTGGATGCTGAGAACAAGAACAAGTCAACACCACTCCACATTGCATCTCAGAACAGCCATTTGGAAGTTGTGAAGTGGTTGGTGCAGCAGGGTGCCACTGTGGATGCGAAGGAAGTGGACAAGTGGACACCACTGCACATTGCATCTCAGAACGACCATTTGGAAGTTGTGAAGTGGTTGGTGCAGGAGGGTGCCACTGTGGATGCTGAGAACAAGAACAAGTCAACACCACTCCACATTGCATCTCAGAAAGGCCATGTGGAAGTTGTGAAGTGGTTGGTGCAGCAGGGTGCCACTGTGGATGCTGAGAATAAGAACAAGTCAACACCACTCTACCTTGCATCTCAGAACGGCCATTTGGAAGTTGTGAAGTGGTTGGTACAGGAAGGTGCCAATGTAAAAGCTGAGATCAACTTCAAGTGGACTCCACTTCACATTGCAGCTAAGAATGGCCATTTGGATGTTGTGAAGCTGTTGCTCACTGAGAATGCGGATGCTTCTGCTGTTAACTCAGATGGTGAAAGACCTTTGGATGTTGCCAAAAGCTATGGGCAGGCTGACATTGCCGAATTTCTGGAGGGCCAGTCTTCTGTGGCGTCTTCTACTTTTGTACAGGATGCAAGGTTGTGTCCCGTAGATGTGCTGCCTTCTTCTGCAAACACTGGTGGTGGTTCAAGCAATGTTGCTTCGTCGGATCAGGTGCAGGGAAATCCAGGGAGCCATCGTCGTGGTCTCTTTGGGCTCTTTAGGAGGGCGCAGAAGTGATCCTTCTTTTCTTTAACTCGCTTTTTGTTGACAAGTGATATCTTGAAATGGATCTTTTTCCCCTCGGCTTGTGAAAAATTTTGTGCAACTTTGGCGAACTTTGAACTTCTTTTTTTTGGAGGGTCTTCGAGTACTGATGGGACTTTTTTTTTATTGCCTGTCCTTGTATGCGGGCTTGAGTGTTTGACTGACTGAGATTGTCTTTGTGCGTCTGGACTCACGATGGGGTTGTGGGAGCGCTGGAATGGGTAAACCAGAATCTTGATCTGTCTATCAACTGCAGTGTATAATATTTTTTTGCTTCTTGCATCAACGTCACACAGTGATGCACATTTCTCTCTTTTTTTTTCTTTTTTTCTCTTTACATCTCAACGTCTTTTTTCTTTGTCCAATGGTTCTGCCAAATATGGTGAAGAGAACTTGACCCCTTTAATTGTTGCAGCAATGAACTGGCATGCGCAAACAGTCCTTGCCCTTTTGGAGTTTGGGGCTTGTGAGTGGGACCTTGCTGAAGGCACTATGATATTGAAAGACATCTTTGGAATGTGAGACTGTACTCAATCCTTTGACCCCAGGATCCAGGCCCTAGAGTGAAGGAAAGCAAATAATAGGCTTAAACTAACCTTAATTAGCTGTTGTCTAAGGGGTTTTTCAACCCTACTCCTTGTTATGAATCACCATCTGGAAACCTCTGGAACCTTCTAGAACGTTCCACCCATGATCCAAACAGCCAGACTGCTGTCTGTGTGCGCAGGACCAACCTCGTCCCAAAAGGGATGGACACAAGCAGGCCAGCCAATAAAGCTCCTTGTCTCTCTGTTTCAAACCGCGAAAAAAGGGGACCTTTTGCTGGTTTGGAGCAGTTCCAAACGAAAATGCGTGGAGGGGAGCGATTTGGAAATTTTGGAACAGCAGGTGGGGACGATTGCTCTGTTTTATTTTTTTAAAACAGAATATAGAACAGGCTGGAGATGCTCTAATCTTACTCTATTTCTTTACAGCTATGCAAAATTCCAAATCGAAAGATTCTTCTTACAAATAGTTCTTTTCTTCACTTTCTCCTTTTTACTATCTTTTGCTGTTTTCTTCTGTGCTTCTTTTTTTCCTCCTTCTTTCTTTCCCTCTCTGGTTCCCTTCAAATACTGCTCCCTCTCCCCCTCCTTCTCTTCATTATATAACTCTCAACTCAAAAACAATCTGCAGGAGATGTGGGCAACACTAAAGCCATCGCCAAAAGGGCATGGGAAATCTGGTAACAATTCTGGAGGATCAAGAGGCAGTAAGCTCCAGGGAGCGGCACTAAGTGCAGCACTCCAATCCACCTGAAGAAGACAAGAGAGTGGGGAGGAGAGTGGTCAGATCCCAGCCTGTTGGAGCCACCACCATGGAGCAAGGCTCCCTCTCTGTGAAAGACAAGCCCTCAGTTGGAGGGCGTTGGACACAGAGGGCAAACACAAGTAACAGTTAGTGTGCAGAGGTGTCTGTTGAATTAAATCAGAACTGTTTTCCACTTAACAGAACCAGACACAACTTGTCTCACTCCCAGGAGAAGTTCCAACTCAATCTGAGGGGGCAGGAGTGGGAGAGAGTGTGACTCTTCTTACTTCATCCTAGTAGGACACAGACATCTGCCTCACCAAGCCAGAGGAATTCTCTATCTTAGAAGCAAGGAAGGCTAACACCCACTCCCTCACCCAAGTGTGGCACCATGATATCACAGGCATTAATCTGAGAGAAAGAGGGCCTGAACCCGGTGAAGACCAGGCCCACCAGAGGCCACAGGAGCCAACAAAAAGGGAGGAGGAGGCATACCTGAGAGACCATTCCTGCAGCAGTCAGCTCATTCATGTCACCTTGAGAGACCTGGATTTGACTAGATGTATTGACAGGAACCAAGAGGCACCACCACAGATTTACCCTCCATCCTTCCATCACCAAGTGGCTCCTACCCAATCCAACCAAAGCAGCATGCAGAATGGTGAGGTGCAATGGGCTTGAACCCAGCACACTGCCATGATGGCCAAGAGGACTTCAACCTCCTGTGACACACCAGCGGACTGCCACCCCCAGCTCTACATACAGTCAGGAAGAAAAGGGCAGGCAAGGCAACTTCAGGCACAGGTTCACACACTCAACAAGATGGGGGCAGCAGCTTAAATAGGAAGGGTTGGAATCACCAGGGAGGAGGGGAAAAGGAGGGAAAATACATAAAAACAGCAAAACAATCAGTAAAACAAAGAAAAGAATGAGAGGAGTGAATCACCAAGAAATGGGGGTGAGCCAGCCAAACAAAGAAGACAGCCCAGAGAATCATGGGTCATTTCTTGGCAAACAGGGGGGAGAGGGCTGGCAAGAAATGATTGGTGCAGATAAGAAGACAGTCACTCACAACCACACAAGAAAGGAAAGACAGAGACAGAGACAACAAGGAAGAAATAAAAGAGAAAACAGGAAAAAGGATAAACAGGATATATTACTAATTGAGAAAATAAGTAAAAAACACAAATGAAAAGATAAGAAAGCCACTGTGACCTCATACCCCTTTTATGAGGCATTAAATCGTGGTAGCAGGTGGTAGAGCTTGTTAGCTCTGCTGTCATCTTGTTAACTCTGTCCATCTGGCCTTAGCACTTCTCCCACAGAAGTGTTAGAGTCCTAAGTCATTTCCAAAAGTGAGCAGCCATTGGCCAGGCGTTGTAGGACTTTGCGTTTCTGCTCAGTCTGTCAACTAGTATGACTCAAACTTGGCACCTTCCTAATTGAAGGGAGCACTCTAACCACTGAGCAACGGAGCCTTGTATCAGCAATTAGAATCAAAACTGAGTCTTTCTGTCTGCAACATTGCCAATAATAAATAATAATAAATTAACAATAAGTAGAGCTCAGAGGCAGACATACAGAGCCAGTCAGAAGCCATATGGAAACCCAATAAATAATAAGTGAGCAGGAATCCAAGCTTTGTCATGTTTTGCCAGCGAAACACAGGTTGAGACAGAGTGGTAATCCTCACAATTACTGGTTAAAAAGTGGGTATACACTTAATTTATTTGAGGTCACAGGCTTGACAGCCTGTTGTCCTCACAAAATTTCCCAACAATTCTCGGTATAGGCCAAGATTTCATAGGTCCCGCGGGGATTTGAACCCCTGACCCGATAACAACATCTGCCTCGATCAGTGCCGCCTTACCGGTACAACACACACCGTTTCATCGCGATACCGTATCTATTTAAAACCTTAATGACAGTTATTGATTGGTATATCTGTGCTTTCATAGCATATGTAGAGTAGTAACAACACCAAGTTCCACACCATTGATGACTTGCCCTTTCCCCACATATCCACTAGACTATGGGAGGAGCCTTCAGAGATGCAGAGGATCTCCTTCCAATCAAGTGATCAAGGCTCAAAGTATCGCACGTCGTTTCAAGAAACACGAAGCATGTTGGATCTCCCATGGCGTGGACGACCAAAAAAGCTCTCTATCTACAATCTACGTTATTTGGTTTGGGCAACGAAAGGCTCTCCAGTTAGCCTCCTTACTGTAATGGCAAAGTGCGCAAATATTCTGTGTCCAATAACAGGTAAAAAGCATACCACCCGCAGGGAATGAAACCACAGCACTTAGCACGCGGGAGCGCTTACTTACCAGTGCACGATCATATCTGCTTCACACATAGTCCAGATTCTCAAGAAGTAGTAAATTCACTATGTCCGCTTCACTTGTGTTTCTACTTGATTGTATTTGCCCTTTGTTCCCTGTCTTCAAGCCTGTTCGCCACAGGTACTTTGCTGTAAACCATTCAAGAGCCGCGCATTTTCTATTCTCTCTTTCGTAGCATTCATTAGTACCTCCTCACTTTTTCACTTGAGACTTGTTCTTGGCAGCGCTTTGCTTCGACTCAGTGGCGTCCTCTGGGCTGCCAAACAACAGTGCACGTATCTCCGCAGCGTGCTCTGGCGCCGAGGTGGTAATCTTGACAGAAAAATGTTTGGTCGTCACCACAACCTCGCGGTCACTCTCCGGATTCCTCCCCTGCCCTCCTACCGCGCCTCCTTCTCCGCCATCGCCGCCTAGGACGTCACCCTCTGCGCCTGGATTCGATGCCGCTCCGGCGGAAGCCGACATTGTGGAGCTGGCTTCGAGAATGAGGTTCGTGATGTTGAAGGCCTGAACGGCGTAGGAGGATATTTCGGAGAATGTTATTGTCGTCTGGCCCCGTCGACGGTGGAGAATCATATCGGCCTTTTTGGCCTCGGACCAACCCAAGATACCACGTGTTTGGAAGAAGACGACACCCTGTGGTGGTTGGTATTTGTTTAATGTGTTTGAGTCTGTTAGAGCATGTAAACAACCTTCCCATTGTTTGACTTACAAGACTAAGAACCTCCAGGATAGGTGCGTCGGTGGACGCAAATGTGTGGTCTGAGCGGATGCCTGACTTGATTATCTGCATGTCTTCTTTTTCTTTAGACAGCTCCCCGAAAGCTACGTGGATCATTGACGGAATAAAGATCACGAGAAGGGTTCCAAACGCAATTGCGAACGAGAAAAGTGCCTGAACACATCGTTTGTCGAATAAGGTGGACCGGTGAAAAAGCAGTCGGGGATTAAAAATGGCACTTTAAAAGGACGTGGATGGGAACACATTACCCTTAGAATCCGAGGGAGCATCGTGTTTGGTGACAAAAAAGGTATCACAATGATGGTAATCCCAGCAAGTACTGCAATCTATAAATGGTGTAAGAAGAAGCAATCGATTTGTCTCGAGAGAAGGTTGTCGGATTTGACAGATACACGCTTGGCAAACGAGTTGTAAGAGAGTCACCTTGCACAGAACATCGAGCATCTTCACTTCGTGCTCTTTCTTGAGGCTGTGGGAGAGGTAAACGCAAGCAAGACCAATGACACCGTCCAAAGCATAGAAGGCATAGGTCATGGCGTTCCCTGTCTGCTCGTCAAGAGTGTTGCAACGCTTCATTTGAAGAAGTAAGTTAGTTACATAATTGTAATTAGTGCTCAACCAGGACTTCGTGAGAAGGTCAACGACTCAATCGAATGGTGCTTACATAAAAGTACTCAAACTTTGAGATGTTGACTAGTTCCATGTAAGGCTGAGCCTTTTTTGACCATACAATGGCGAAAATAAGATTGAGCACTAGAGGTGGTCCAACAGCGGCGATGACCCAAGCTCCCCCAACGCCACGAGCCCTCTCAAATTGATTTTCAAGACACCTCGAAAGGTGGAAGAGGCGAGCAAATATAGCGCCATAGACGAGTGCGAAGCCTGCAGGGAGGAGAAAACGCTGAACCTGGCAAGTGGCTTCGGACTCACGCCCAGCCCACAGCTTAATGGAGACAAAGACGAGGACCGTTCCAGCCACGACACAGAGTGCAAACAGAGGTGTCGCGGCGGACTTCTTTCGAAGAGTTAACTCCAGGCCGTAGATAATTGCTGAGAGGCCCGACATTACGAGACCGATAATTTCGAGAGCAAAGAGAAGGATGGAGAGCGCCGAGGGGTCCTCGATGATACGTTCTAACAACCACAAATCAATCTGGTGCGGTAGGACGAAAAGTTTTAACGGCAATCACCAGTTGGTACAATGGGAGTGGATCCATCGTTTGGTGGAATGGCTCCTCCGCCACTAAACACGGGCGCGGCCAGAACAGAAAAAGTCTTTGCGGAAGGATCCGTCATTGCAAAGGCTTCCCAGATAATTCAGTGTCTTAGTATGCCCACTTAAAAAATTTACCGTAGGTCTGGTCGATCATGCTAATATCAGTTGCCATAACGCTGTTGTTCACAGAAATGAAAAGCATGGGGCTGTTGATTTGTGGGGAGTCGAAGCATTAGTTTGGAGGGATCTATCGCAGGCATCGTACGTTATCATGTCTCCCGAATCGCTTATCGTGATGGTCGAAACAGTATATCCCGCAACCCCAGTTTTGGCAAAACTCGCAAGGCTTAGGGTGCTGGACGTTTGCGTTATATTTAAGAGGTCCAAGCTCGGATTTTTTGCGAGGACTTGATCAACGCCGTTGAGGAGTACATTAACACAGTCGTAACTTGCGCGCGCATACTTTGGTACACTTCCATCGCTTAAAAGTGGATACTTGTTTGCATTGACGGCGTTGAGCTTTGTCCATCGTTGCGTGAATTCAGTGACGGGCTTTGAATTTCGTGCCAGCATGTTGTTCTTTAGGTAAATGTATCCCTGCAAGTCGTCAATCGCCGAGCCTCCATATCGATTTCGCTGGTCGTCAAGAGATGTGCCAACATAGGGAAGGCTCGTGCCGAGCCAAACGTACGTCGAACCGGTCAACCCGCGGTCGCTGATTCAACGACAAGAGACGCGTCGTTTGGGATTCGCAATTTAATAGGAGGCATTCAAGTTTTGTTTAAAAGTAGTAATTGGCACCAAACCCTTTAAATTAAGCGAGTATTTACCGTGCAGCGTAATAGAAATCAGCCGTAAGGTTTCCGCCAGCAGCTATGATGAAGTACCTTTTGTTTGAGTCGGTTTAGTGTTTTGCAATTTAGAGAGGCGGGTTAATCATGCCAACCTCGTATCGGAGAGATCAAGAACGCCAAGAGGGTAGGAATAGTCACGCGCGTTTTGCATCTCGGGAGTGATAATTAGCTTCGAAATGACTGATATGTTCGTTGTGCTTATAGCAAGAGAAATGTCGTCCCCATCTGTAAATGTCACCTAAGTGATACGATTCGCCAACGGGCTTACGTTCACTTACAAGACGAACTGAACGTGTCGGAGCCAACGATGATGGATACTCGAGTAACATTCCAAACGGAAAATAATCGGACGAAATAAGCGCCGACAGCACTTGCGGGTTGGGTGCGAAAGAAGCTTCCAAAGTTGCTTTTGTCTGATAAACCGGGATCGTCTTGGGTTGAACCACAAAAAGGCACCTTCCACCAACAATGGGTTGGAGTGATCGAAATCAGTCATTTAAGGCAAGAACAATTGTGAACGAACTTTGTAGTAGGAAAGAATTTCCGCTGTAAAACTAGTGGAGAAGGTAAATGAAGGATCGACCACAGGTGATGTTAATACTTGCCTCGTTGTGTTGCTGAAGTAGTCACCAAAGGCAATCGCAGCTGCGGCGGGATAGGAATACGTTGTTAGCCGGCGCTAAAACATTGCGGAACTCACTGTTGTTCAGGGTGACGGCTTTGATTGCCGCAACAGAAGAGTATCCACCAGAATCAACCAGTGTGTATTGAGTCGCAAACTTTGGGTCCCAGTTGTTGAAGCGGAGAATATTCACGTTTGTGTTGGAAAGGACGTTCGGGTTGCTGTTCACGTCCTGGACTGCGAGCTGTGATTCGTTTTTGGTTGGAAATGCACTGTGGTCCAACAACATAGTGAGCTGCATTTACCTCTGCGGCTGCATCGTTCGCAATCACGTTTCCAGAGATTGATGTTGGATCGGTGGTGGTCGAATTTGAGTCTTTGAGCTCATATGGCAAAAAGAAACCGATATTGATATTGTTTTGTTTTGCTGCATTGGCTGGCAGAGATACGGAGAGGAGAACGGCCGCGCAAATCACGAATGCTGTTGTGAAGCTCGTCAGCAGGCGGCCGGCCAGGCTCTGCTGAAGTGCTCGCACTGATTGCGTTGAAGCGCAGGGCATCTCCGCCTGGAGTTGCAGCTCTCGATATTAATACCTATCTTTTATCCTCCCTCTTTTCTCTTCTACTTCGTTCTCTTTTTTACCTTTCTTCCTGTTGCCCTTTCTCTCTCTCTTCCTCGCCCACAAAAACTCGCGAAACACCAGAAGGGTGGCTGGCGCGGGATCGGCTGGGGCAGGGTATTGGGGGGAGGAGAAGGGGGGCCGGTTCGGCGTTTGTTTCTTTCTGTTGCTGGGCTGAATTGTCTCGTTGTGTGGTCCCTGCTCTGTTTGTCTGACTGTCTGTCTCGCTGTCTGCCTGCCTGTCCACTACAATTTTCGCAAAACCTGTACCTGTGCCTCTTCCCCACCAACGCGTCGCGAAAACGGCGACCGTCTCCCCCGCGCCCCAGTCCGCCGCGCCCGCACGTTCCCGATGCCGCTTGCACAGCCCGCATTGAGGAATCATAGCCCAACCGTTCGAGGAGAAGGAGAAGCTGGTGGCGGAGGAGGGGAACACGAAGGCATCCCCATCACTATCGCTGTCGGGGGTCAACCCGGTCCACCCCGCAGTCATGCAAGAAACGAGCAGCCAGTGGGGGAGCAGCGACCCGGGGAGAGCGTCGTCGATCAACCGCCCCCAGTTGGCGAGCCCAACCAAGCACAGCACCGTCATGCTGCAGAGAACGATAAGTCACTCGCCCTGCAAGACCAACAGCGGTTACAAAGAACTGGTGTTGCTACCATCCCTGTCACAACATTAGCCGCGCCCACGAAAGCAGCAAAAAGCGCCGCAAAGAGCTCCAACGGCACACCCCCACGCGAAAGTTACATCCGACCCCTTGTCCCTTGCCTTCCTCCCTCGTCTCCCGTCAAAGCGGCCTGGGAAGCCCACCAAGCAGCTCGGCGCGACGTGCGGGATCTCCTCTCCGCCAGCGCCGCAGCCACAGCCACCGTCTCCGCGACTCCGGCAGCGGCGGCGGCGGCTTCCGCCGCCACGGCTGTCCTCGGCGTCGCCTGGATCACTGACTCGCCGGACCTCGGTCCGGATTTCGAGCGCGCATGGCGGCGGCGATGGCGCGCCACGCTTGAGGCGGAGGCCGCGGCCACGGTGGCCGCTGCCGCCGCTGCTACCAACCCTCGCGGAAAACCAAAGCTGGCCGCCAAAGGAACTGTCCTGCTCGGCGGAGAGCTGGGAAGCAGAGGCGCAAATTTGCGGCCCATAACAGCGATGACACAAACAATCAGCGCAACGATCGCATCACCGGGGACTAGTGCCGCCGTCGTTCACGACGCCGCTGGTTGCGGTTTGGCCAACGACGAAGGCGTCGTTGTCGCCACCGCCACCGGGGACCTTGCTGGGGACCGTCGCTCCTCTTCTCTTTCCCCGCAAAACTTGCAGCAGTCGCCAACGCACCAATACCTGTACTGGGAGACCCCTCCACCCTTGATACCGATTCCCTTCGACAGCTGCCACAGCGGAGACATAATGTTGAGACTGGGTACGGGCAGCGGAAATGGGATGCGCGTCGCAAGAGAGAGATTGGACAACCGCAGTCCCATTGGAACGATGGCCGTTGGCTGTCTCGAAAACATGACATCCGAAATGGTTCTGGACGAAAAACTAGCAAGAGGGGATGCTGATATCGAAAGCGCCATCGACGCTGTGCAAAAGAAATCAGACTCTGCAAACTTTGGAGTGACGTGCGGTACGGCTCCAGTCGCTCAAGAAAGCACAGAACCTCCCCTCATCGTGCCACCGAGTTCGACCGACCTGGCTGGCAGCGAACCTCTGCCTTTCACTTCCAACGAGACGGTTTTTGTCGCTTAAATATCTGCCCGTCGAACGAAACACCCACTGCCATTGTACCTCTGTTTGACTTGTGGGACTTGCTTGATGTCCTGCTGTTGAGGTTTGACTGTGGGGAGCGTTAACACTTTCGGTATCACGTTTCCTACTCGTTGTTGAACTTGTTTCAGCCAAGCACTGAGTGCAGGAGGTGATAGCCATCGGCGGGAAATTGAAAAGAACCGCTTGAACCCCAAGAAAATCAGGGGTTAGATAGGAAAAGCACATAAAAGATAGAAAGGTCCCACACGAAAACACAAATAGAAGGTCGTGCGGGGTACTGGTTTCCTTGCCACATGTACATAAGAACCCAAAAAGAGGCAAGCGTAAGCGCCTCGGACTGGAGGGACAAAAAAAAAAAAAAAAAAAAAGAAAGAAAGAAATTGGAGCCCTTTTGCTTCTACCTAAAAGAGAAAAATAAGAAGAAGACGAACGAAGGAATTTAGAGCAAAATGCGAAGTGAAAGGCCAGCCAACCATGGAACACCAAAGGAGGCGTCAATACACCGTAAAGTCCGGCTACTGATAATTGCGCTGATATGCAGAATTGCCGTACCCATCGTACTGCGACTGCGGTTGCTGGTCAGCGTAGCCTTGCCCCATGCCGCCGCCAGCGCTGAACGATACTGACTGGCTTTGCTGGTAGCCCACATTCTGAGGTTGGTTCATTACCATCTGGTGCTGATTGGTGAGCTGGGTGCTTGACAGTGGAACTGTTCCGCCATTGCCGCTTCCACCCCCGTAGGATTGCGAGTACAGTGTGTGGACGGGTGGTTGCTGGGAAAAGTTCTGTTGTTGTGGCTGCTGTTGCTGGGAAAACCCATGGAGGCGATAGTCAGACGAGGCTACCGCGTTGCTCGAGAAGGGTGGTGACCTGTTCGCTGAGTTTCCGTAACTATTCATGAAGGCAGCAGTTGACGCCCCAGACGCTGTTGAAGGCGCAGTCGACGACGACTGAGTGTCCATATAGGTCGAGCCGGCAGAGGTAGCAAAAGGGCTGTGCGGGGGGTACTGTTGCTGGCTACCAGTGCCATACGGTGCCCACCGGGCAGGTGAATAGTGCTGCTCCTGTTGCTGTATTGCAGTCGAAGAGACAGACACATCGCGCTGCAACAGTGTGGCGGGTGGAGCCTTCGGGCGGCGCGTGCAGACGGCAATCCAATCTTTGATGATTTGCATGTTCACTCCGAAGATGAGGAAAGTCCAGACACCGAACGCAGACGTGATGACGTTGGAGTAGATAAGCAGGTTGAATGAGGGGAGGTGTGGAGCAGCAATCGTGCGTGCGCAGTAATCCTGGACAGCACCAAGATTGGTCGCAGTGGCGTTTGACACTATGCAGGCGGTCCAGTCGGTAACCCAGTCAGTGTTGGCTGTTTGCCGCGAAAGCGAGTCGGTATAGATGAAATAGACCAAGTATGTCAAAATGAACACTAGACCAAGTAGCATGGCTCGCCAGTTCATGCGGAGCAAGATCAAAATCTGGCGGCGAACGCTGATAGGCTTTGTAGTTGAATTGGAAACAGGGTGGCTGTGCACAGACGTTTGGTTCGAAGAGCCTGTGGAGCCCGACTTGCTTGCGACATGCTTTCGGACCATGTACAATATGTAAAGCATCGTGGCCGTATTTATGAAAAAGGCTGGGACGGCGATAATACCATCTGGTAGGAAAAAGAGTCCATTGACCTTATCGGTTATGATGCAAGCGAGGCCACTGGAGGCGTCCACCGTAGACAGAACGAAAGGTAACGCTGTCAGTGCAACGGGGACGCCCCAACAGACAATAATGCCGGCCGGTTTGTACCGTTGAAGAACGACAGAACGCCAAACAATGGTGGTATGGAGGTTCAGGATCTATTTCCCAAAAACAAACAAATTAGTTCATCAGCGAGACGAAGTGACAGGGAAGTGTCTTTTTTTATCTGCCGCAAAAAGGGAGGCGCTCACAAATTGCGTATTGGGAGCATGATAACAAAAAAAAGGAAACAGTCCACTTACCATGTAGCCGGCCCAGAAGACAGCGGCATGAACCATGTACATAAGTAAAGCAGCCTGGATGCGACAAAGCACGTTGTTACTACTGGTGGCGACCGTTACATCGTCTTTGCAGAGAACACGTTTCGGGTTGCCGACGAGGAACAGATTGGCCGCTTGCCACAGGAAAACGGCCATACTGAAGTGCAGAACAATGTCCCCTGGGTGAGTGCGTCGACCAGGGAGGATGCACCAAGACATGACCACTAGGCCCATCAGTACCGTGGACACAACGTTCAGAATGAGACCAACGTTGAGGGCTTCATTGAACTGGTCCTGAGGGTAAAGGTAGTTCTGAATTGGGCAAGGAATGCAGCATCCCGTCGTACTGTCGCAGTTAAAGAGGCTGCTGAAGTCACTTTGCGTTGAAGGAATGAAAAACGCAGGGCAGGTAGTCAAACGTGGCGCTGTTCCGGTCGAGAATCAGGTTAGTTGGAGAGAGTTCAATCGCATTCACTGTACCATTTCCACTGGATGTGCCGTTTCCAGCAGCAGCCGCGGCGGCCGTAATAGCCGGCGGGGTGTAGCAGTCAGTGGTTGGGTACTTCTCCGGGTCTTCATCCGATATTGTCGTGCAGTTTTTCACGGCATCTTGGAGTGTTTGGAGAAGCCCGAACTTCGTGAAAATTGAAGTGCAGATGCTGTAGGCGGTGGAACAGGCATTCAGGCACGGCTGCTGAACTTTGGCTGGAGAGGATGTACTAATTAGAGTGGGACGATTGAGTGACAGTAGTGTCCCCCGCGAATACCTGTGCCGCATTTTGGAAAGCCGATGGAGCATGTCAGAGCAACAAGGGCGTTGTAGCACGGCTCGTCTGCTGCTTTGAATATGGTGAGCTGCGAGAGAGTGATGTTGAGAGTTTTGTCGACTGAAGCCTGCGCGGTTTGTGGGATGGCGACTTGGTAGTTCATGATAGAAGAAGGGCAAGCAGAGCCGCTATAAGGGGCCTCTGCGCAGGTTGAGCCTTGGGTCAAGGTCTGTGCCCTGGACTCCGCGCAAAACAGAATCACAAGGAATATTCCGGCTGCAACAGGGAGCCAGCAGCGACCTGTCCTTAAACTGCGGATGACTGGTTTCCTTGTTTCCAGTGCCCACCGTTGTGGCTGGGATTGATGCCGCAGTGCCTGAGTGTCGTGCAGCTGGCGGCGACTGCTGTGGGCCCACTGACGAGGATGATGATCGTGACTCCCGGCTGGCGAGATCGGGGATGGACTTGCGTAGGCGTTGTCGACGGCGCGCGGTGTGGTGGGCGGGGTGGGCGGCGACAGGGCTTGCGTTCTCCCGCCGAGGAGGGGGGCGGCGCTCTCAAGGACCTGCATGTTGTTGTTGGGCCTCGCTGCTGGCTGGCTCGCTGGCTCAGCGCGACAACCAAAATATCCGTAGTTGACGGCTCAAAAGCAGAGTTGAAAAATAGAAAAACTTCTCTTTTTCGATTCCTACATTATTTTTTTCCTCTTTTGTACAACGAACATGCGAGGAATGTCTGTCTGTCTGTCATTGGCTGCCCATGGAATCGTCTGTCTTCCGATTCGTCGTTTGAAATTAAGCTGATTGGCTGTCTTCTCACACCCTGAGGATGCCGCTTGTCTCTCCGAAATTGTCTGGCTGGGTTGGACTCTAGATTGCGAATGGAGAGACAGATTTTATCACTTTCTTGAGTGGCGATGGACCGAAAAAGGAAGGAAGGCAAAAAGAAAGCTAAAAATAGGAATGAAGTGAGGCGGAGGGGGAAAATTTTTTTCTTTCTTCCCCACAAAGAAATAAACAATTTTGTTCCTCTGCTCCACAACGCTGAAAGTGAGAGAGTGAGAGAGAGAGAGAGAGAGAGAGAGAGAGAGAGAGAGAGAGAGTGCCCATGTACATACACGTGAGACAAAAACATAAGAAACAAGCAATGAGTCTGGTGATGAGGAAGGCAGTGGCTGCCGCATCGCTGGCGTCCGTCGTCCTTTCCTGCTATCCCTCGGCGGCGTCCACTGCGTTTGCTCGACGGTCCGATCTGGTCGGAGCTTATGGAGGAGGCGCCGCAGCGAAGGAACAAGGCGGCGATCGCAGCCTCAACCTAGGATCACTCATCAGCGTTTCGTCAGCGCTGGTTCAAGGCACGTCATGCACAGCGTCTGCCTACACTGGAACGCTGTGCCCCGCTTCCATCATGACGTATTCCACCTCTGTGACGGCAGATCAACAGGAAAGCGTCGAATCCGTTCTGTCCACAACTGTGGCCACCCTCGCGACGGTTAAAGACAGAGATCCCATATGCTACAATGATCTCCTGGCCCTAGCCTGTACCCAGGCGTTCCCTAACTGTGCGAACGGTGAGTGGTGCAACGTGTGGCGCTTCCACTCGGTGGGACCTCACTTGCATGCCATCTCTTGCGAAACACTGTCTCTAGTCTGCTGACTGCATTTCTCTGGACCACAGGAGTTACCCAATTGCCCTGCTTATCTGCCTGTTCAACTTCGTTGTCTGCGTGCACTGCGACCTTCGAATCAATCGGGCTGTTGTCGCTCTTGCAGACCAATTTGGCCAACTGCACTCAACTGAGGCAAGCGAAAGGGTGCCGTTGCTACTTGATCTGATTTGTAGTTCGAAATTTGAAAAAACAGCTCCAGCAACACAGAAAAATACCCAACCACAGCATGCTACAATTCACCGGTCATTAAAGCTGCCTCCTCAAGCGGATCGACTTCGACTGGATCCAGTGAGTACTGCTTCCTGGTGCTTTGCCACGTCCAAACTCGAACTGATTTGTTCTCAGTCACCTGTCCTCGTTTCTTCAAACCCGCAACCAACTTGACAAACTACCAAACGTCCAATAATTGCGCGAAGAGCGGTTGCTGCGTGCCGTGTCCCGTACAAGACTACTTCTACCCAGTCGGCTCGTTCAACAATGTGCTGACTATTTCGATCGTCCTTCATGCCATCTCTGCCGCGCTAATGGCGTACGTCGTTGTCTCATGGGCGGTTCTCCCGGGCCGCCGCACCCATCCTGGGGACATCGTCCTCCACTTTTGTGTCTGCATTACCCTGTGGATGGGCACCACTCTATTCACTATTGGAAACCCAAAGCGTATTCAGTGCTATGATGATATTACGGTTGCAACTGCCTCCAACAGTACCATATGCGGAGCAATGGCTGCTTGTCTCATGCTGTTTATCCACGGCGGTGTCTTTTGGGCAGGCTATATGATCTTCAACTTGCATGCTACGATTGTATGGCGCTCCTCTATTTTCGAGCGCTACAAACCGCTTGGCGTTGTTGTATGTTGGGGTGTACCTGGAATCCTGACATTTATTCCGTTTTTGATTGATCACGTGGACGCCTCTACGGGGTTGAATTGTTTGATCGGTCCACAACACGCCAACGCCTTATTCTTTGGAGCCGACGCGGTTATTGTCATACCTGCATTCTTCATCAACTTCGCCACTATGATCCACATCATGATGGTTACACGAAACAATGCATCATCCACTGCATCTGGAGGTATTTCGTCGAACGGCGCTTACGGTGGCCCGAACTCTATTCCGAAGCCGTTGTCAGCTCGCCGTCAAATTCTTATCCTCCTCAAACTGAACTGGCGTGCTATGCTTTTAGGTCTAGTCTTCATCCTCGTATATGTCACGTACTTCGTGTTCTTCAACGTCGTTGTCTTGCCAACATCCAACACTAATAGCGACACGCCGTGGATTCAGTCATGGTCTCAATGTGTCCTGACAGCTACATCGACGGACAACGCAGTGGTACAGAACGACTGCGCCAATAAGCACTCTGCTGACTTACCCTCATTCGGAGTGCTTGTGCTTGCCAACATGATCACAAGTTCGGTTGGAATCTTCACCTTCTTCATATTCGGCTTCAATATGCAACTCCTATACGACTGGGCAGCGATTTGCGTTGGATCGAGGCGAACAAGGATGGGCAGTGGCGAATTTGAAATGAAGGTGCAGAATGACGCAGAGTGGCGCTAGAATTACATCATTGCCGAATGTGTGATGCATTGCCTTCCCTGTCATCTGTCTCCATCTCCTATGCGGTGGTAGTCTGCGCTTCTATATTTTTAGTGAAGTTCTTCAATGCTTAGTTGTACCGTTCTTTAGTCGTAATAAGCCAGCGTTTTTGAGATTACGTGGGAAAACTGTGGCTGGGGATGTAGCTCCGTCAGTAGTCTGGGCTTTTCCAATAGACAACTTCTTTTCCGTTTCAGGTCCGGTCCCTCCAGAAGACAGAATGTTGGAAATTGCGGTGAACGCAGCGTTGAGCCTTCCAAGAAAGTGTCGAAGGCGTTCAGTGGACGCTTCGTCAATTATTCGTTTTTCTCGAGCCTTTTACACTCTTCTCGAAGTGGATGGTCGCGAACCATGAAAGCGAAGGCAAGTAGCCCCAGGCAAACACACAATCACATTTTTCCGCAACCTTCACTCCTCCCACTCTTCACTCAGTGTAAACTGTTCGTTTTCGGACCCAGCCGGCCCCGGCAATGCAGGCCGCCTCACAAAGTACGCTGCCACTTGCCGTTATAGTAAGTGAAGTAAGGCAAGTCTGCGAATTTACTAAAAGGCACGAAAAACGCTTTTGCAGGCATTTCAGACTCACTGGTGGCAATGTCGCTTCCATATTTTGCCAAACGGAGCCAGAGGGGTGCCATGCACCTGTCTCCGCCATAGAGGGACTTCCCAGATGGGTCCACTCCAACTGCACTGGGAATGGGGCAGACCTCCTCCGACTATCCTCACATCAATAAACAGACTGCTCCTCCCTCAACAGGTGTGGTACAGACGCTTTACGCCTGTCCTGGAAGTCACAAACTTCCTCTGTTGCCCACAGGGTGGTCTCCTTCATGAAGCCAGAAGCGCAGCAAAAGCGCGAGAAACAGGCACTACGCTCCTTTCCCCTGCAGTTGTTCCGGTTGTGCGAATGCCCTTTTATGGGGCCACACTGGCAACAACTCTGTCTACCGCCAAGTCACCGCAATTTTCATTGGTTGCAACATAGTGTGTTAGACAGAACTGACTGGTAAGCAGCAAGAGGCACAAGGCGGACCTGAAACTATTGTGACTGTCAGATATCATTCTCACAATGCCCATGGGAGAGGGAGCCACTGCCAATGCAGACCTGGGCTGGCTTGCGCTGATGACAAATACTCCAAGTATTAAGTGGAACAGAAACCTGGTGTTAACAGTTTTCCTCCTCCTCTGCTCAAGCAGATAATATAGGAGAGGTTTCTACCCTGTGCCAATCACGCTTGCCTAGCGACTATTACAGTGTGCATAACATCATTATGTATCAATAATTCATAACAGAGTTTTTCTCTTTCTCTCCAAGTTGGGGAGAAGGACCACCCACAAACACACATCTCCACTTCATTCACTCCTTCCACTCACTCACTCAGAGTAGACTGTTTACACATGTTTTTGTTTGATTTTGTCCTGAAGAAATGTAAGAGGTTAATAGTCAGGGTGTATGTTCTAGTTTGCAATTGGACACCTCTTGAGAGTCCCAGCTTTTTTCACCACCTGGGTCCAACAACAAGTTGTAGATACGTTACAGGAAGCGAAGCTGAAAACTGGCTATAATTATATCGGCTGGATTTGTCCATTATGTAAATAGTCTACTCTGAGTGAGTGAGTGTGTGAACGAAGCGGAGATGTGTGTGTTTGTGGGTGGTCCTTCTCCCCAACTTGGAGAGAAAGAGAAAAACTCTGTTATGAATTATTGATACATAATGATGATATGCATGCTGTAATAGTCGCTAGGCAAGCGTGATTGGCACAGGGTAGAAACCTCTCCTATATTATCTGCTTGCGCAGAGGAGGAGATGTTAGTTTTGGGTCTTTTGGAGTAAGCAGTGTGCAGGAGCTTTGACCTGGTACTGCTCTGCAAGGATGACTTGCAGCATTTTGCAAGTGATGGTCCTTGTAACAGTTTTGTATAAAGACAAACACAAGACTGACAGAAGCCAAGATCAACCTCCCACCACCACCACCTTCAGTAGTGTACACCACAGCAGCCCAATCCATCAATCAGCCAACATAGCGAATTCTTTCAGGAGAACTGTTAACACCAGGTTTCTGTTCCACTTAATACTTGGAGTATTGGTCAACAGTGCCCAGGTCTGCATTGGCAGTGGCGCGCTCTCCCATGGGCGTCATGAGGGTGATAACTGACAGTCAATAGGTTCGGGCTTGTCCTGTGCCTCTTGCTGCTAATCAGTCAGTTCCGCCTAACAAAATGTAGCTTCCAGCCCCTCCCAGAGCTCTTGCAGGGTGGTGGGTGGGCTTGGGAGAGATCTGTACCATGATTGGGCTTGACCAGACAGGAGGGTGCTAGTAAAAGAACCTTGACTTGCTCATTGGGAAATCTTGAAGCTTAGAGAAGGATGACAATCTCCACAGTGGCCATAAAGTTCTTGAGGTCTTTGGCCAGCCCAGTGAACTTGTCAGTGGGAACCTTGGACTCTCTTGCTTGGTTGGCTTGGGGCAGGAGAAGAGCTTGATATTCTTGTGGTGAAGTTGTTGTTGAAGCTGGTGCTGCTGGTGAAGGACTTGTTCTTGAAGTTGGTCTTGAAAGGGCTTCAAATTGGCCCATCAAGGCTTGGAAGGCAGTTGCATCAGGGAAGGTGTTGTTTGGGTCAGACATGATGGCAGGGAGTAGTAGGAGAGGGTGAAGTGAATTATGATGTCAGGAACAGGGCGGGACAGGGCAAGGCAGGCAAGGAACTGAGAGGAGTGATGATTGTATTGGAAATAATAATTCATTTGAGGGATGGGACAGATCCCCCATCTCCCTTTTTATACTTTTGAGAGTCTTCCTTGTCAAGACTCAAAGAAAGTTCCAGAAAGAGCAATTAGTAATACAATGATACCAATGATACCAATGACAACAAGACAAGTCAGGAAAGCAAAGAAGGTTCCAGAAGGTTCCACAAGGTTCCATGAAGGAATGTTCTAGAAGGTTCCAGAGGTTTCCAGAGGGTGATTCATAACAGCCAGGGCTCAAATTCCCACAGGTGTTATGCTTTTGCTCAAAGTTTTGCTGAGTGCAGGTGCCCTTTAGTATGTCCGCAGAGGAACCTTCGCTTCCGTACTGTAACGACAGATCACGCATATTTTCTTGTTTGTAATTGGACTCTTCCTGTGAGTGCGGCGCCAGCTGGGTTCGACAACACAAATCTCGAGAAATCCTTAACGGTTTGAATTCTTAGGCGTTGGACAGGTACTTCTCCCGGTCTGCTTACTTTGTAGACAGACTGCTCCCCTTCAACAGACACAGGCAGGCACTTTACACCTGTCCCTGTAGTCACACCCACAGGGTATTCCCATTATGGGGCCAGCGGCACAGTGAATGGGTGTGAGACTATACTCATCCCTTTGACCCTGGGATCTGGGCCCTAGAGTGAGGGAAAGCAAATAATAGGCTAAAACTAACTTTATTGGGCTGTTGTCTAGGAGGTGTTTCAACCCTACAACTTGCCTAGTCCACGAAGTATCCCTACTGATCTGTCTAACAGGGGTCTCAAACACAAAGAATGAACATTCAGAGGGACAATTCTCAGAGGGATTGGTTCCGAAACACCAATTACTTGCATGGCTGCAGGCCGATGCGAGGGGAAATGGAAGGGCACTCCTGAGGGCACAACACAACTACAGAATTGAAAAGAGAGAGAAGAAGGAAACAGGGATTTTTATCTCAGGAACCTAATCTCAAATACAACAGGAGCGGTTATAGCGATAGGATAGACAGGGCGCGACGTAGCGCCTCTCGTCGCAGACGGTGCTGCAGGAGCCCTCGTCGTCGCCAGCAACGGGGGGGGGAGAGAGAAGGGAGTCGACTATGTAGGGTCAGAAGGTCGCCAGCAGGGAACTCACACGCAGAAACACCTGTGATCGTATACGCATCCCGCTGGGCTGCGTCAGCACAATCACTCAACCAATGGGCTTTATCACATCGCACTCGTACTCACACATCTCACTCTCAGAGCAATAGAACCGAGGCAGGCACCTGTAGATCGAACTCTCAGGTGTCGGGGACCACACAGGGCGCGGCCACCAACACCCTCACAGGGTCGACAACACCACCGCCGTCGCCTCTGCAGCAGGCGAGTGCCTGTGATCCTCACTCCAAGACAGAGCCAGCAGCGTCGCACAGTCAGTGGTGGGGCAGCTGCATTCCCCACCTGCGGCCCCTTAAGAGGAGCACCCGAAGGAACCATGTACACACCCAGGTGTGTACCACCTCTCACTACCCTCACCTCTGTGAGCCAGATGGATTTGAAGGGACTCTGTATTGGTGCCAAAGGACAGAAATTAGATTGAAGAAAAAGGAAAAGGAGAAATGGCCCTAAAACATAGAGAGAGAAAATTGACAAGTCAACCCCCCTGACTTGGAGCATCCACCACAAATGCTCTAAGTCCCCCCAACCCTATGCATGTATGTACAAGTGCCGAAACTAAATAATAAATTAGGCAGGCTTGGCGTATGGCCTGTCAGGCACCCCATCCCAAGGCAGTCAGGCAGTCTCTGTTAGTCACCAAAAAAAGAAAATATGTTGAGAAAACCCTGGCGCAATGGAAACTGTTAAGATGAAAGTAGTAAAAGCAGACCCAATAATAAAGACGGGTCAGCTGCAAATACATTTTGATAACGCCTTGGAAACTAAAGAACCAGGAATAATAATAGGGATCCCAATCCTTGCAGTTTTATGACAGGTACGCTTGTTTTTGCGAATAAAATCCCCACACTTTATCACTGAGACCTCAGTGTAGTCTCACATGGGTGAGACAGGCACTTTGCGCCTGTCCCCTGCAGCCATTCCCACCAAGGAACTTCCTGGGACAACGCTGGTGACAGCTCTGTCTACAGTTCAGTTGTCACAGTTGCCATTCATTCCGACAGAGGCAAAATCCTGCAGATTGTTTAAATAACCCATCTCTATAGTCAGTTAATAGCTTCGCACTGCGCTCTTCGCTACGTAGCCCCATACACTCAGTAAAAGACAAGTTACTCACTGTACCGCCTCACATTCCAAATTAAAAGCACATTTGGAGTGGTGGAGATGCTCTAATTTATGTTGGGGGAGGGGGGGGGCTCTTGGGGATTCTGCCAGTTGTCTGCGACCGCAGTTGTCTGCGGACAAGTCATGTGACATGTCCCTGTCCGCCTCCAATTAGTGGACTTGGACACTTAGTCCAATTAGTCGGATCACGATCGCCTCATTGTGCCACAGCTCGAAGCCCCTGACAAAATGCAACAGCTTGTTCAACGCACAGACGTGAGTTCAAACGGCGATCTAATTCTCAGTTCGTTTCTCATTGTGAATCAGTCGATCCGACACTACTTCCCTCATGCACTGCCAACACCATCATGCACCAACACCACCCTTCCAAAACGGATCTGCACGAAGGCAACTTGTTCTACTGTCAACGAAGTGAGTTCAGCACAGTGACTCGTTCTCTCTTCGTCAAATTGTGTTTAGTCCAACCCCCGATTCCTTTCCCTTGTTCCACTGGCATTCTTCAGTCTGCGTCAACATCCCTCTTGCTCTCCCCGACTGAGACCCAGACTGGGGTGCGTAGCTGTAGCAGACTACTAGTGAGTACTTTTCCATGCAAAGAGTTGATTGTTAGAGGCCTGGTTCTTTTCACAGGCCCTGATCATCTACTGATTCTAAGCTCACTGATCGCCTTGGATTTAGGCAACCAACGGCACCAACCAACAGAGCACAAGGACACTGATACCTTTTCCCTCCAACCCACAGTTCGGTTCACATCGAGCTACGTTGAGAGTGAATCTCCCACAAGAGAGACTTGCATCTTGAGAAGCGCTTGAACTTCATCAAGCATTCTCCTGCTGAGTCCCTTGATCCATTGAGCTGTTTTGCAGTCGTCAGTTGGAATTTTTCAGGAACAAATCGAAAGGTAAAGGTTTGTCCCGATTGCTTCTACTCTCTTTGCGTTACTTAAAAAAAAAAAAACCATCTCCCTCTTCCTCAACCAGCCAGTAACGAGAAACCAGCCACCTGCAAGCGTGCCTTGCTTGTTCCCAGCACCGCCTGTACCATATTGCTGAGCCCGCGCCCTCTGAAACTACAGCGACACCAACGTCGCCACAAAACACCAACACCACCCACACAAAGTTCAGCTACACCTCGCACATCTCGCGCGCGTTTTACATTCCCACCGTACGCACAGTTTTTGGAAGGCTCTGCATAGCCAGTCCTCCAAACTCTGCCTGAAGGCGAACGTGGGGAGTGCGAAGGACTCAAGGAGTACAAATTAAAGTCAGTATGGAAAGTGGTGTCGCTGAACACAAATAAAAAAACTACTAAAAATCGCCAGTGTGCGCCTGCCTTTGGTGAGCCTCCGTTTACATTTGTGTTGCACGCAATACTCATTGATTGTATCTCAGCTTAACAACAGAAGACGAACCTGTGTCAAGATGAATAGTAACAGTGCTTCAAATCTCACTTGCAACCCCCAAATTCAACGATGCTGTTGCAAAAAGAATTATTCCTCCGACTATTATACGGCCAGAGGATAGAGTGAAAAAGGCATATGCAGAAATATTCTACTTTCCGTACTTCACTTGGAACGTTGAGACAGCCCTTCAGAAAACGAAAATGAAGTGTGTGTGATGGATGTTGCTGTGTTCCAAGACAGGAAAGGATTCGAACTCAGATTGTTCATGATATTAGGCACAAGACACTGCTTATTTATCGGCAGAATCAATGTGGCGTTCTGGCCAACCAGAGTGGATGTGGGCACAGCGAATCTAAAGGTCAACGCTATTTTACCACTGTTGATGAGAAATTCCTTGCAGGCCTGGACGATTCCGTTCGAAACAAATTCCCACACATTCTGTCGGCAAAGGGAGGCATATCTTGCGCTCTCTTCAATATTTACATTGATTGCTGCTTTCGAAACGACATTGGACTGCGGGGTTCACTCAAGGAGATATCTTCACACCGTTCAGGTCAGGAGGGCGCATTCTTTGGACATTGTTTTCACCAACTTCAATCAGAGCGATACGCAGAGCTACTTGACGTTTTAGTTAGGAATTCCCAGCATGTTTCATCAGATATGAGACCAATTCCAGTGACGCTCGATCATATCTTGAAAACCATAAAGCCCCAGACGCTAAGGAGATGACGGCAGTGTGGATGAAGGAAACAAAGAAGTATGATGACCTTGCCACAGCGCTGATGCAGTCTGCTCGAGTTACAAAAAGTGTTTCCATTGACAGAACACGGAAGTTTGCAAAGTGGCTTCGAGCACGAGTACAAAATTCTTCAGTGAACTTGAAGGAATGCCATCTTCTTGTGTTTGCGAGAAACGAGATAGGTGAACAATGCATTGTTCTTTTTTCACCTTCTCATAGCTGCCTCAGGAGAAGTAGTAAATCGAGCATTTGTGGCATCAGAAAATCGGGCTCAGACGAAGTTTCTTTTGCAAATTGCAAATCAAAACATGGAGGCACCTGACAAAACATTGCTTGATGTGGCAAACTCCATAAACTCAAATGATGAGATATTCTTCCCTGACGATGAGAATGTGACAAGCAATCTTGCTTCTGGAATTAAAGGTACCCCTCCTTATCATATTTGATTAATTAAATCAGGATAGGCGCAATGTATGCTGATGAGCGTGTGATTCCGGTGATGAATAGTTCTGAGACAGTTGAGGGTGGTGAAGATGAAGAAGGAGATGATTTTTGTGAATCCGAAACAGAATCAGAAAGCAGCAGTGATACAGACGACGACGATGACAGACGATCTATACTGGGACTGGACGATTATGAAGTTTGTTCAAAAAAATCCATTCTTGAAATGCTTTGCAACAAGGAAGTCGTATTTCCTGCCCTCAAGGAAGACCAAGATATTGCCATAGTCTGCGACAATCCAAATGCACTTAAACGTTCCATTCAAAAGATGGGTTCACGGTAATAATTTCTCTATTTCCTCTATGTTTTGAATGCTGATTCCCAACAGTGTTCGGGCATGTCAGGACCCCTTCCACTTGATCTGGCGGTCCACTGCGAAAGTGAGAAAGGATTGCCAACGTCGTCTTTCAAAGCTATTTCATCACGCACTATATGATCCCAAACGGATACTTCGTCCCCGAGAGGATATGTTTTACAGAGTAAGGACTCTCCTTCAAGATTTTCCTGAGGATGAAATTACTGCCTCAAGGGACAAGCGGCGAGGAACGACCAACAACACACTGTTTCAAATTAGAGAGGAGATCTTTGTCCAGACGGAGGCGAAAACATTCACATTGAACATGGGAAAGAACGAAGTTTGATTCAGTCCAGTCCAAATGAGTCCCCGCACAGTGAGCTTGTCAGGCTTTGCAGACGCTCTATGAGCTACAATGTGGGGATGCGCGTCCTCATCTTTATAGTAAAGGTCGGTCAGGGTCAGCTTCTTCCAAAAATCTGAATTGTTGAAGGTGAATTTGAGGCAAGCGTGATGCATGGCAGAGCTCCTCCTCATCTTGATGAGAAGAACATATTTAAGTGGATGAAAACGGCGCTGCTGGCACACTCAAGCATTCCAAATTCAGCTGCCTTCTCCAGTTTATGAGCTCATGCAGCTCCACTTCTGCAGAATTGTCATGGAGAGTTTCGACTTCAAAAGACAGCAGAACTTGCCTTGCTGCATGGCGGGACTTCTTTGACATTGATCAGCTTGTCAATAAGCATGCGGTTTCAGACGCAATCACAAGCCCAAGAAAGGTGCTTGCTAACGAACTTTGAATCCAAAAAACTAATATTCTGTCAGCGTGGACTTCTCGAATACTTCAAAATTCTGACACCCTACTATCAACGCAAACATTTGTTGAACGCCTTCAATTAGAGGACACTAACGTGGAAGGCAAATTGTGGACTTGTCGTCAGACGAGCTTCGCATTTTACAGCATGTCTTTGTTCAACAGCAGTCTGGAAATGTCTTGTGGAAAGATAGTGCTTTTGTCACCACCATAATGTTCAATTTCATAGTGAGATGTAATACAGACAACACTCTTCGGCTCACACCAAGAAGTCCCGCAGTCATTGCAGGTGCCATCAAAACTGGAGGGGATCTTCTTTAGGGACCGCACTTCCAGCAGTTGGGAATTTATTTACGATGCCACCACACAATTTCAAGCACCCTCCAGAAGTGTTTACAATGCAGGAAGATACCCTCTGCAAAGTTCTTCCACAATTGTTGAATCCGCGTGCATTTCGTGCCTTGCGGGCATTTGCGGCCAATGTGTGTTCTGACATATATCACAGATCAGATGCGGATCTTATGCAAAAATGGGACAACTATAAAAGCGTGTTCGACGAGCGAACATTGCACAGGTGGCAGCAGGGACGGCACAAAATCCAATCATTGCTCCTTCAGACAACCCCGAAAATGATAACACCATTGTTGAAGCTCATGATTCTATTTTGAGCATGAGTCCTGTTGCTTTGGAAGATTTGCATCTGCCAGGATCTTCAGACAAGCAGGTAGAGAGTGCGAGTAGTAGCACACCAGTTACGCCATTTAAGCCCACTCAGAGCAACACACACATTTGCGATTTGCACATGCATGAAATTTTGCCAGTATGCGGACAGTTCAAAGAATGGAGACTATATAACTGGAAAGTAGTTCGACAATATGCTGCGACATTGCAAGCTAGCTATGGAAATATCAGGACCGACACCCTTCGCCAAAAAGTGAATCGATTTCGACCAACAGCCCTGCAAAATGGAACAGTTTCGACCACTGACACATGTGCAAGCTTGACCTCATCTTCCATCACAGAGAGGGAGTGTTCAAATTTCCCAAATGAGCGCTCCAGAGAAACTTTGAACGAAACTGTCGTTGAGGTACAATGACAAATTGGTGAATTGTTTGGGCAGCAACAATGCGTGGCAGAGTTCTCAGACTTGCACCATACAAGTAGCACACCTGCTGTTGAGCTGCTCACAGTACAATCCTCCGACAGACATACTTTAACAGCAAAGGCTCAGTCGAACAGTGAATCAGTGGGGCACCAACAAGAAGTTACTGCTGCGTTTCCTGAACAGTCGAACACTTTGAGAAGCACACCTGCCATTGGGCTTCTTCCGAAACAGTCGCAAACTGCAGATCGGCAAGCTGCTTTTGCAAATGCTCGGTCAAACACAGCATGCGAAAACTGTCGGAAACGGAAAAAGGGGTGTGATGGATCGGACAAAGATTGCAGCAAAAAGCGCGCAAGGACTGGCCAGCCTGGTATTTCTACCTTCTTTGCTCAGTCTGGAGGAAGTGGTCAGCCTCGAGGAAGTGGTCAATGAGGCTGAAGTAATGTTGCGAGAGAAGAGAAAATAAATCGAAACGTAGTGGCACTTAACTTCACAACCTGTGCATGCATTGCCTCCCCACAAGTGCCACCACCCACCAGCCGCCACTCCCACAACCCATTTGTTGCCGACTCTGTTGACAGAACGCTCGTCTGCGCTTGCAGTTTGCAAGGTTCATCCTCACAGTTTACGCGACTTCTCTCTCCAATATCTCGGTTTATTTGGCGTCAGCATAAGCTAGGACGGCAGCGGCTTCCCCCCCCCCCCACGACTCGCTTGCGCAGCTTCGTGCTTAAGCCTGCCGGAGGAAACTGGAGGAAAGCGAGTTGTGCCGAAGATTTCGTGTTGGCGGGATGAAATAAATCCCAGTCGGAAGGCCTTTTCTTATACTGTCGGAGGGTGTCGGAGCGTTGGAGCAGTCTCTGTCGGCGTCGGAGCGCTGCCTCGCTTCGCTCAGCAGCATCCCCAATAGCCCTTTCACTTTGTTTCTGTTTTCTGGACATTAACGCATACCAGGTTCGGCGTTACCTGGTATGCGTTAAAGTCAAGTGGACGGCACGCTGGCCTCCGCAGATATGTTCAAGTTCTGGTCAAAACGAAACAAAAAAAAAAAAAAAAAAAAAAAAAAAAAAAAAAAACCATGACCAAAAATGTGTGCCAATGGCGGAGGAAGCACATGCCCGGTTCATGCTGCGGGGAAACCAACCAATCAAAGACAGAGAAACGAATGAAGACCAAGATGGACTTTTTTTGATGATTCCAAAAAAAGAAACTGGGAGGATATCGTCACCGATTTTTCTCGTCTCGTTGCTTTGTCTCTCTGTCTCGGCCTGTCTGCCGCACAAGATGCAGTGTGCCTGATTTTCTCATCCGGTTTTCTTGTCTCCCTTTCCATTCAGCAGCTGTCGCTTCCGTCTGACTCTCTGACTCTCTGTCTGTCTGTCTGTCTCTCTCTCTCTCTCTCTCTCTCTCTCTCTCTCTCTCTCTCTCTCTCTCTCTCTCTCCTCTCTCTCTCTCTCTCTCTCTCTCCCTCTCTCGTTCGCCTCCTCTCTCTCTTTCCCCCCCCTCTCTATCTATTCCATTTCTTTTCTTTGTCTGTCGCCTTCCCTCCCTCTCCCTGTCACCCCGACCTCGTTGATCACCCACCACTGTCCTTCCTGCCCAACAGCAACAACGACATTCCGACTAAGCGGAGCAGACGACTATTCAACTCTTCTCCCAATCTGATGCGTCTTTTCGCCGCTGCGGGGTGGGTAGCTACCACCGCGGCATTCGCCGCTCCACTCGTCGAAGCCGCCACAGCCATTCAAGGAACTCAGTGCACCGCCTACTCTTACAATGGCACTCTGTGTCCAGCCTCCGTCATGACGTACTCAACCTCAGTTCCCACAGCGAACCAAGCTGCAACAGAAGCCGCCCTCAGCAGCAATCTGGGTCTGGTCCAAATAGCCAAGGAGGACACTAATTGCTTCAATAGTCTTGTAGCCCTGGCTTGCGCAGCGGCCTTCCCTCAGTGTGATAAAGGTAGGCGGAACCGTAGCACCTGTTTTTTCTTTTATCTCTGACGACGCTTGCTACATAGGTGTTACGAAGATTCCTTGCAAGTCATCCTGTCAAACGGCAGTCTCCACGTGCAGTGCATTTGCGCAGGCCAAGAACCTTGTTAGCGTGCTGAATGCGGCGGTCCAAAACTGTGAGCAGCTCTCCTCAGCCGACACCGAGCCTCTGCCAGACACCAATTGCCTTGCACCTGCTGTTATAGCGGCAGCTGCAACAAATGGAACTACAACCACCCCGACTACGACGACGTCGATCCCGTCAGTGTGCCCGAAGTTTTTCAAGCCAGCATCCAACCTTAACTTCACCTCCAACCCCAACTGTGCGGCTTCGGGTTGCTGTGTGCCCTGCCCCGCCACGAACTACTTTTATCCCTCCGGCAAATACGATGCCGTTGTTACGATGGATATCGTTCTGAATCTGATCTCCTCCACCCTAATGGCTTACGTCGCCGTGTCCTGGTCAGTTCTGCCTGGCCGTCGCACTCACCCAGGAGACATTGTTCTCCATTTCAGTACGTGTCAAACCTTTCCAATGGCACAGTCCACTCTAACTTGATTCAACCCAGGTTTGGCAAATATGGTATGGCACTCCTGCCATTATTTCCTTCTTGGCCACCCTCAGCGCATCCAATGTGCGGACGAAGTTACTTTAGCAACCTCATCGAACAATGTTCTTTGTGGTGTGATGGGCGCAATTCTTGTTCTTGCGATCAACGCGGCAGTGTACTGGGCTGCGTACATGATCTTCAACTTGCATGCGACCATTGTCTGGCGATCGTCCATCTTCGAGCGCTTCAAGCCCCTTGGCGTAGTGTTCTGCTGGGGAGTTGCCGCGGTGTTCACGTTTATCCCTCTTTTGCTGAACAAGGTCGATGCCTCGAGTGGTTTTGCTTGCGTCGTTGCTCCGGACAGTGCGAACTTATTGCTCTTTACTATGACTGGAATCTTCGCGTTCCCTGCCTTTTTCATCAATACGGCCACTATGATCTACATCATCGTTGTGGCTCGCGCCTCCACTACATCGCAAGGCGGCACGCAAGGGTCCTCGTGGAATGCAAATCAAGATGGTGTAAAGCCAGTCTCAGCACGCCGGCAGATTTTATCTCTCCTGAAACTGAATTGGCGCGCGCTACTTTTGGGTTTAACCTTTATTTTGGCGTACACTACCTACTTCATCTTTTTCAACTTGCTCGTGATTCCAAACTCGAACGTCAACTCGACAACCCCGTGGGTTCAGGAATGGTCGGCTTGCGTTCTTTCTTCGACTGCGGCTACAAACCAAGACACACAAACCGAATGTGCGAACAAAGTTGCGAAACAAAATGTTCCTGCCTATGGTCTTCTGGTCTTCGCGAACATTATAACGTCGACCGTCGGAACTATCACGTTCTTCATCTTTGGCGCAAACCTTCAAGTATTGCAAGACTGGATTCTTCAATTCCAACGCTGCTGCGGCGGAGGCCGACGGCGCAGCCAGGCTGACGAGGCGATGCAGGTGTATGAACAGCGGCAAGTTGCATCACCTCCAGCACAGAAGTACTCTTCACAAGACATGTACAGCCAGCAATCCTCTCAGCTCAACAGTGGCTCTTACTACGTTGCCCCCACTACAATGGGCAGCGGGCAGCCGCAGTTCGACCCGTACCAAGCCCAACAGCAGAGCCAATTTTCCACACCGACTTACCCACAATCTGGCTTGAACAGTGGGTCAAACTACTCTTACCCGTCGGCCCAACAGGCACAGTCGCAACCTTACGCAAATGGACAGGGGATGTATGGAGCCGGTATCCAAACCATGCAGCAACCGCCCTTGCAACAATCCGGCTATTACGGCTCTCCTCAACCCCAGCAGCAAGCCTACGGCGGGGGTGGTCAGTACGGCCAACGGCAGTGGTAGTTCGTTATCTTTGCACGACTCCGCCCTTTTTGCCATCCTTCATAATGCGTGTGCCGGCCTTCCCTGTTTGTTTCTCGCTCTCGAAGTTGGCAGCGGTCTACTGACTTTTCGAGTTGGTTCTTTCCCGTTTTCCTTTTAACGCTTGTCTATCCTGCCTTGCCTATTCTCATGGCACCAATTTTACTGGAGTCAATGCTTCGCCTCTACTGTCACGAAAGATCTCGGACAGTTGTAGCCAGCCTCCTGGTAGTGTTCTGTCCGTCGAAAGTGGGTCTTTAGAGTTTCTATTTCTCTTTCCTTTGGAATGAATTGATGAGAGACTTGCATTGAAAATTTGTTTAAATTGGCACTTCTCCCGCTCGAACAGCAATCCCCGCCCGAGCTACCCCTTCCAACCATGCGCGCTATCAGCCTTTTGAAGGCTTATAGGCTCTTTGAGAGAACATGTCCCTGTTTGTGCGAATATATACTGGTAGGGCAACTAGTTTCTGCTCCCACAGGCGGCGCGACCGATGCCCAGAGGCAGGACCAGAGCTGCCCTGCCCGACGGATCCGCCAGTTTTCCAAGATAGATTTATAATGATGTGCCATTGCTTTGGCTGTAACCCCCAAAGGCTGTCTTCAGTTCATGGAAGACCTAAATAAGAACCGACCAGGCAGGCCCACATCCTTCCACGAGCTCAACCTTAAAAAAAAAAAAATTTAAAAAAAAATCGAATTTGCCAAGTTTTTCGACTTGTGGTAAAACTGCTGAAACAGGCGTGAAAGCTTTCTCCACTATTTTAGACGAGCGACAACGACCCCAAAGAAACAGACAACGACAAAAAAAGTACAAAATTATAATGAAAAGGAAACAGAAGTGTTTAGAAAAATAAATGAGAGGATCAGTGGTCATTGACAACAGCATCAAGTTAACACAAACCGGACACATTAACAAGGTCCCCTCTAAAGGGGATTTTTTGTCTCTCCACACATGAAATATTGGATTGTCCCATACATGTTGACAGCAGCCACGATGTCACAGTCCTACATGGTTCTGAGGCTGTTGACCTCAGGATTGCATCAACTTGGGACCGCGACTGTCATTGGCTGTTGTTTCGCTCTACACAGACTCGACATCGTTGCATTTGGTTAGAAAGAGACAGAGAAGAGAGAGAGTAGAGAGAGGAGAGAGAGAGAGAGAGATGAGAGAGAGGAGAGGATGAGAGAGAGAGATGAGAGAGAGGAGAGAGAGAAGCGAGAGAGAGAGAGGAGAGAGAGAGAGAGAGAGAGAGAGAGAGAGATGAGAGAGAGCGAAGAGAGAGAGAGAGAGCGAGCGAGACAGAGAGAGATAGTAAGTAGTACGCCAATGGAATATGTAAAGAGCAGCAGGGACGTGCCAGGACACTCTGAACTACTTGCCCCACTTTCTTCTTTCTCCCTTTCGGAGCTTACCCCCTGTTGGTCCTGCTTTGATGTGCAGAACTCATCAATGTCAACGACTTTGAGAACGAGCAGGTGCTTTTCGGCCGCCTGTCGAAATATCAAATTGGGAACACACTGACCACGAAGGTGGGAAGAAGTGGCAGGATTGGAGAAGAACTTAGTCCTATTTCCAATCGCTACCACAGTGTCTTCTTTTCTGGATTTTCAAAGGGAGGTTGGATGTAATAATGTCAACTAAAAAATGAAACGGGAACACAAGCTTCCTCACAAGAGAGTCAAAAGACGATGTGTTGAAGCGATACTGCCTCTCAAGAAGTCAGTGCCAGTACCTCGCCTTGTTGCCAGTTTGGTTTGATTTTTTTTTTGTTCTAATTAATTTTTTGGAGGGGTTTAATAAATATTTAGTTTTCAATGAAAACACCTAGTGGTGATAAGGTTGGAAATTATTACCAAAAAGGATTGAGCACAGAATATGATGAAGACAACATATTCTTCCATCCAAGGAGTCTTGGGTGTCATCAGAACTCGCTCCAACTCTTGGCGTCCAGCCTCTCAGCTCTCTTCTTGGCATAGAGATTGGATTGTGGCCTGTCAACTCGTGCCACTCACTGTTGCCAATATGGACTGGCTTGAAGTGGGGAATATAGTCGCAAAAACAGCAGTTGCTGTCCTGGCCATGCTCACATGGATGTCGGCTGTTCCACCAAGGCTTCTTGTCTTTGCGCTACAAAGCAGTCCCTGGTGTTAGGCGGAACTGAATGGTTAGCAGCAAGAGGCACAAGACGGACCCGAACCTATTGTGACTGTCAGTTATCATTCTCACGATGCCCATGGGAGAGGGAGCCACTGCCAATGCAGACCTGGGCGCTGGCTTGCGCTGATGACAAATACTCCGAGTATGAAGTGGAATGGAAACCCGGTGTCAACAGTTTTCCTCCTCCTCTGCCCAAGCAGATAATATAGGAGAGGTTTCACCCTGTGCCGGTCACGCTTGCCTAGCAACTATTACAGCGTGCATATCATCATCATGTATCAATAATTCATAACAGAGTTTTTTCTCCTTCTCTCCAAGTTGGGGAGAAGGACCATTCACAAACACACATCTCCACTTCATTCACTCCTTCCACTCACTCACTCAGAGTAGACTGTTTACACCTGGTTTCCTCTTCCTTCTCTTTTTCACTCGACCTCCCCTGCTGTCGTCATCCTCAGCTTGCAAGGGGCTGTCATCATCCACATCGACTGTGTCTTCCCCAAATGTTTTTCTATTCCTTGACACTGGTCCTGCTTGTCATCCTCATGCATAAAGTCATCATCATCAACATCTGCAGTGGCGTCCACATCCAAAGGCCGTGCTGCAGTCCGCGTACGAAGATCTTGAGGTGATGTGGACGTGAAGATGTCTCTCATGCCGGGATCAGCAATGACAAGTGGATAATCGCCAAGTTTTGTCCAGTCAAAGCGTTCTCCACTGCTGTGAGTTTTCTTCTTCTTCTCCACATATCTCTTGACCAGAAACGAGATGCTGTGACTGTCAGTGGCGATGGTGCCTGTGAAGAACTTTTCACTGACTTTTGGTTGCTGACCAGCTGGCAGGAGTCCAGGGAGCCTTTGGAAGCGCTTCTATTTCAGGTCAATGACTTGATTGTGAAATTCTTTGTTGGTTGCAGCCTTGGTAAAGCAGACACAGTTGCAGGGTTGGGTTTGTGACAGGAAAGAAAAAAATTTTTTAGGAAGAGTGGTAAAGTTTGTGCAGTGAACAAAGAATGGATGATTCAGCTTACTTTGAGCGCTGAGAAAGTAGCACTTGAAGTAGCCATCGTAACAGGCGCGCAGCCCTTTGGGGTCCGGCAGGCAAAAGGCCCCCGTGCGAGCAAATGCGTTGATGAGGTAAACTTGGAAGGGACCCCTTTCTTATGACCTGCCCTACGAGCTGCGATGGGCGCGGTGGGTGTCTGGTGTTGAGGACGACAGAGATGGCGGCCAGTCGCGCACCCCTCCAAGAAAAAAAGCAATAAAAGCACCGAGTTAGGGCAACCTCTAATATTCGCCGACATCCCCTTTCTACGGATTGCGGTGTGCTTGTGGGGAGTCGACAATGCACACAAAAGAAATGCCTCCTTTAAGAAGTTAGGAACAGATAATAAAAGCCCAGTTCGCGAAAATGAGAGGGAAAGAAATAAGTTGGCCGCAAGAAACCCTGGCAGCATTCATAGGTAAGGTGCAGGACTGGCGGCCGAAAGGTGTCACAGTAGCGAGGGAGAAAAAAAAAGAGAATGGCCCAACTTGGCACAGACTAACGAAGAAAAAGCAAACGGAATTTTGGTTGAGTGGGCGCTGGGGAGAGAGCGCCACATGAAAAACGGAAGTGCGCGCCTATAAAGAGGAGACCACTTGATACACGCTGAGCGCGTTCCCGCCACCGCAGATCGCCGTCGAATCGCCGTTGCACGCCATATTGCAGTTTGTCGACGCGACGCGTTGGAACGAATTCGTCCCGCTGCAGTAGCATTCACCGCCGTACTCGATGCCGAAGAAGGCGAGAGTGCCGTTTCCGTACCACGCGCCACCTGGCGCGAGCCTGGAATCTACATTCATGTTCCGCTGGCAGATCTGGTAGCACAGAGCGACCGACATGGACGAAAACTCCGTAGAGTTTTGCACGCTCCCCGCCAAAAGGCGCGACGAGTTGATGTTGTCCGTCAGGCAGCCAATGCTGGTGTACTTGGCGGTTGAGGCGGCCGTTTGTGACGGCGCCTCCGACGACGACGGGGTCGCTGATTGGGAAGTTGAGGACGACGACGACGACGACGACGACGGGGCGTTGTACTGGTACACGGATAGTGCGTTCGGCCCGCCGCAGATCGTCGTCGAGTCGCCTTTGCAGGTCATTGTGCAAGCTGTCGACACCGACCTGGTGAAGTTGGACGTGCTGCTGCAGAAGCATTCTTGAGAGTATTCTACTCCAAGGAACAAAGGGCCGACCGGAGAGAGACGCGCGTCGGTCTGGCGGGCTTCCAAGCAAATGGCAGCACAGAGAGGAATCGTCATAACTGGGCTTGTTGTGTCGTTTTGGAAACCACCTTGCAAGGTGCGCTGACCATTTACATTGTCAGCATAGCACTCAAGGTGGGACCAGTCAGCGACGCTTGCTATTCCTGAAGGTGTCGGAGAAGCCACAGCGGAAGATGACGAGGACGTTGGCGCGGAGGTTGGCGTGGGGGCTGACGGGGTGTACTGATACACAGACAGAGCACTAGGGCCGCCGCACACGGTCAGAGCGTCACCGCGACAAGCCATGGTGCAAGCTGTAGAAGGCGAACGAGTGAAGGTGGAAGAGCTGCTGCAATAACATTCCTGGGAGTACTCAACCCCTAAGAATAGAGAACCAGTCGGCGAAAGGCGCGAGTCGGTTTTACGGGCTTCCAGGCAGATTGTTGCGCAAAGGGGAATTGTCATGACAGGGTAAGTTGTGTCGTTTTGGAAACCGCCTGGAAGTGTGTGGGTTCCGTTGATGTTGTCGCCGAGGCAGTCCACGAAGGTCCAATCGGAGACGTTTGCAACGCCGATTGGTGTCGGTACTGCAGAGGGTGTAGCCGTCGTCGTCGAGGTTGACGTGGGCAAGCTCGACGACCCATCCCGCTTGTATACAGTCAATGCATTTGGTCCACCGCAGGCCGTCGTTGCGTCGCCGTTGCAAGCCAGTGTGCATGCAGTGCTCAGTGTATTGTTGAACGAGGAAGTGCCGCTGCAGTAGCACTCCTGCGCATACTCGACACCAAAAAATAGTTCTGATCCGTACCATTTACCGCCTGCCAACAGATCGGGAGCGACGCCGAGCTTCTCGGAACAGATTTGGGCGCATAGAGGGAGAGTCATGTTTGCACTAGTGCTCGAATTTTGGTACCCTCCCGCAAATAGACGACCGTTGAAGTTGTCCACCAAGCAGCCGACGTAAGAATATCCGGTGATATTTGGCGTAATCAAAGGCGTTCCTGATCCACCACCACCACCACCACCGCCACCAGCAGGAGGTGGCGTCGGAGTGGGCGACCCGGTGTACGCATAATTGTAGAACACATCTAGGGCATTCGGACCGCCGCAGTTTTCAGTTGCGTCGCCGTTGCAGGGAGTGCGCGTGCTGTTCTTGTAGCACGTGTCGATGGTGCTTGCTGCGACCGAGCTGCCTCCATAACACTCGCCCTTGTATTCTAGCCCACACCACTGAAGGCCAGCCGCTTCACAAAGACTGAGGCAAATCTCAACAGTCATGTACGGCGATGCAGAGCCAGTTACACCTGTAGGGAGTGTGCGTGGGTTGCTGTCGTAGAAGCAGTTCATGTACGCCCATCCAGTCGAAACGTTCGAGAAGATATTGTGATTGATTTGGTGTGGTGGGTAAGTCACTCCCTCAAAGTTGAGGATTTGAAGGCCAGATGTGGCATCATCCGTGTTGAGAACATATTCTCCGGTGGAGGTTGTGTTTGGAGTGGCGATAGGAATGAGTCCGTTCGCGAATGTGACTGAGAAGGTAATATTGCCTCCAGCTGGAATCTGCTGACCCTCATAAACAGCCGTTTCTGGGGCTGTTATATTTCCTGAAAGTGGGAGCTTACTCTTGGTTATAGTTAAAACTGTTGCACCAATATTCTTGAGAATAACGATGCGGCTCTGCGACTGCCACGACGTCAACGGTGAGAAAGTCATGTTGAGGTTGCTGCCGAACGTTCCGTCAGGATTCTGGGTCAAAATCTGAAGAACAGGCGGGCCTGCCGAGGATCCCGTCAAAAGAACGTCCAGGGAACCGCCGTTCGAGCCCACTGCGAATGTCGAGCTGTACTTCCCATCAGTCTTGGGGTCGAAGAGCACCGACACAGTTACAGAGCCTCCTGAGGGCAAGACGGTTCCAACTGCAGGAGCGTCTACTACGGTGAATCCGCCGCTGGGAAGGCCTACAGATGTGAAGGTCAGAGGCTTGGCTCCGTTGTTTCCAACGATGAGAGTTTTCCGGAACGGTCCAGACCCAGTGACAACTCCTTCGAAATTCAAGTTCGTCGGGCTGAGCGCAAGGTTCGGGCCGTTAACAATTCCAGAACCACGAAGGGCAGCAAATGTTAAAACAGTGGCTGTCCCCTTCGTGGGATTCGTGGTGTAGTTTGTTGCGAGGTCTAGCGTGCCAGTTGCAGTGTACGTTCCTGTCGGAGTAAACTTGACGGTGAAAGAGAGTGTGCCTTCCGTGGAAAGTGTTGTTGGCAGCGTCGGCTTGGTGACGATGGTGAAATTGCCATTTGAAAAGGTGAATGACTTGACTAGCACTGGCAGTTGTGCAGTGAAGATCACGGTCAGAGTAGAGGTATTACCAATGAAAACAGATCCATAGTCGGCAGCAGTCGCTGTGACAGGTGAGAAGGTCGGAGACCCAATGATTATGAGCCGGCCATCCGAGGTAGGAGCGTAAACCGTCCCGTTTCCAAAGCCGAGCCCGGCAAATTTCGAATGCGGCCCCGTTCCTGTAACTTGGTACGAGAAGATCTTGGTGAGGCTGCCGCGAACGGGGACGGCCGAGTAAGCAGCGACTTCTCCGGTGTAGGTCCAGACAAGTGCGGAGCCTGCTGCACCGTTAAGAGAGCTGATCATTGGTGAGGCCGCGCCGAACGGAAGGATGTCGGTGGTCTGAGCGATTTGAGTGAACGTTGGGATATTGTCGGAGACTGTATAGCCAAAAACAAGCAGTGGCTGGGCGATTGGCTGAACATAGACAAAGCCTCCTTCCCCAGGGTAAGCGGCCGCTTGGGAGTAAATTGGTGAACCAGGAGTTACCTTAGAGAGGCATGTGTCAATTAAAGCTTCACAGCGCAGACCGCAATTCTTACCGATCCTAGAATTTTGTCGCCACTGCTTGGGCCCATGTCGAATCCGCCGAGGCTGTCGGCATTCAAAAAGTACATCTGTCCCGCTTTGCCTCCGGCAGCGGCAACATGAGGAACCGAGGTTGTCCCAAAATAGTCAGGTAAAAGAGTAATGCCGCCGGCTCCGAAATCGCGGTCAGCTCCATTCAATGCAACATAGTTGAAAGGTGTGAAAAAGTCTGCCACCGAGAGTTTTCTTCGTGGACGCGTCTGCAGCAAGGCCAATGATAGACATTCCCAGCAGGCGGGACCCGCTCGATCCGGGGGTAGGAGAAACGAGCGGAGACTCGTTACCGTTACCAGTGACGACAAACAGCTTGCCATTCCTATCCACAGCCGGGCCGGCGCCAGACATCCAAATGCCAGCACCACCTTTGTCCGTTGTCAGGAACGACGAAGTCGAGTAAACGGAGGTGACCGCTGAGCTGCTAATGTCAACACCAATGACCCATCCGGTGTAGTTGAACTTGTAAAGAAATTAGACGGAACGGGGAGTTTAGTTGCTTTCAGTAACGAAATCAAATGCAGGATTACATACGAAATCGCAGTGTCCCCCAAACGCTCCATAGACGATGTTGCCAACGAGGGCAAGGCCCGGTCGCTGAAGGTGTTTCCCCCCTTCAAAGACAAGCGTCGGATCTATTCCAGAGGGCAGCCCATCTATCTCCAACGGATAGTTTGGCTTTTCCTGCAGGGTCATAACGTCCACTGCGTGAAATCGGTACCGTCCTGAACTTACGCCGCCGGCAGTCGGAGTCGAGTATGTCTATTAAATGGAGTCAGCATGTAATGCAAGTGCAGGTCTTTGGGGGGGGAGTCGCACCTTTGAATAGAAGTAGGCTGTTGACGTTGCTGGATCAATAACGGGGGTGCCGGTAATTCCGACCCATGTCCCGTCGATGTCGCCGCAAGCTGGAATGTCGTTCTTCCGATTGAATGGGACATCCACATTCCTCGATGCGATAACAGTTCCATTCACACCATCCACTGCATAGATGTTGTTGGTCTCCGTGGCCACAAATACAATCTGGTGGGGATAGTCTGGGTAGGTGTACACGCTAGGTAGAAACAGAACGAGCAGTAAGGATGGAGTGTGAAACCGGGAATGGAAACAAGCTCTCGCTTACAGTGGGGTTGCAAAAATACGTTCTGGATTGAATGAGTTGACCGGAGGAAGAGATACCGACTGCAGCAGGCCGAATGCCGTCGTGCCGACGATAGCAGGGTCCAAGTTGGCGTTTGGTCTGCGTGGACATGTAAACGGTGGAACATTCCTGGTGAGCTCTCCACTTTGACAGGCTCAGCGCCCCAACGCTCTTTCTCTCTCTCTCTCTCTCGCATCGACGACTCACAGGTATCCTGCGCGATCGTTCGAGCCGCGGTAGGTCAGATAGTCAACCGATGATGATCCAGCCGCGGCTGCCGCTGCCAGGGCCAATGCGACAAGGGCGATGGGTGGGAGCCTGGACCGCATGGTCGTCTGTGGGAAGGTCGGTCGCTGTTGTTGCCTCTTGTCTGTCTGTATCTATTGTGAGGCTGTCTCACTCTAAAGAACGCAAACCACTACAAAAAAAAAAGAAAAAAAGAAAACAAAAAAAAAGTGAGAGCTGTGTGTGGCCTCCAGCAGCGTTCGCTGCCATATCGGGAAGGAATGAAAGGAAAACAACAACAATCTTGAAAAAACTTCCTTTTTCATGTCCGATATGCTTGTCGGATCCCTGTCTCTTTTGTGCTGTCTTTCTGCGATGATCCAGAGTGCAAATGACCATCGATGACTGCCTCTTGCTTGGCACAGAGCGTGATCAAAAAAGCCCACAACACCAAAATTGCCATTGCCAAGACGCCCTCTATTCGTCGACGCACTCGCCCCTCGCAATCATAGCATTCAGATTCCTCTGCGCCGGTGCGTATCCCTGCGCCGCCGCCTTGCGGAACCAATGCGCCGCCTGCTCCAACTCAGAACCCCCGCCGTCCCCGTCGCCGTTGTCGTTGTCGTCATTGTTGCCGCGCAGCTCGCCACGGTAATAGATTCCGCCCAGACTGTTCTGCGCCACGGCATGACCCTGCTCAGCAGCCCTGCGAAACCACCGCGCGGCCTCGGCAACGTTCTTCGCCGCCACACCGCGACCCGAGTACAAACAGGCGCCAACTCCCGCCTGCGCCTCGGCGATCCCGGGAGGCTCCTGCGCCGGCCGCCAGAACCAACGGAACGCTTCCGCCTCGTCCTTGAGAACCCCAATCCCAGCTGCATACAGCCGCCCCAGCTCGGCTTCGGCCGCCGGCAGGGACTGCTCGGCGGCCATCATGATCCATCGCGCGGCCTGCATAGGGTTCGGCCGGAACGCCGACGATGAGGGTGTAGGCGCAGAGGAGGACGGGGAAGAGGAGGAGGAGGAGGAGGAATTGCGAGTGTCACTGCTGTCGGCCGCCCCCCACCCAAACAACTTCATCCGACCGATCGCATACTGCGCATGGACGCTCCCAGAGTTGGCCCGTCCCTCGATCCAAGCGGCCGCACGCGCGACGATCACCGGCGCCGCCGGGTCGATCCTTTCCAGTGCTGCCAACTCTCTGTGAACGGCAGCGTCTTCGCGGGGGGCCAGGTCTACACCATCGGCGGCGGCCCTGCTAGCTGGGAATCCGGCCCCAACAGAGTGTAGAACCGAGAGGTGGAGCAGCGCGTAATGGCCCGCTCGCTCGTTCTTTGCTGTCAGCTTCATCCAAAAGACCGTCTCGGTGAGGTCGACGGGCGTCCCGATCCCAAACTGGTGCCGCAGCGCGAGCAGGTACTGCGCGTGCGGGTTGCCGCCTGCACCGCTGCTGTTCAACTGCTTCAATATCGGGTCTGCTGTTGCGAGATCGGGTGGAACGGTGGTGATGGGAGGCAGGGCGGGGGACTTTGGTGAGCTAGAGAGATTGAGAGAGACCGTCGCCTGGCGGGTTATGTCAATTACACCTGGCTCGTCGGGCTCGTCCGGCTCCAGGCCGGAAGACCGAAGCTCCTTGAGTGTGAATTGCAAGTTGTCGAGAGCGTCTATCCGCCGGGTTTCGCTGGACCAAACGTCATTTTGAAGGTCAATATCTGAGTGGGGTAAAGGCGGCAGAAACAATGGTATAACGCTTTAGTCAATTCGCAAGCCCCTGGACCAAAGAAAATCAAAGCAAAAAAGGAGGGGAAAAGGGTACCGGGCACGCACACAGTTGGCCGGCTGTTATAAAAGCGGCCGTGCTTGTCTTTACTTTATCCGTGTGCGCCAGGCGTACGGGCAGAAATGGTTTCCGCAGATCGTTTGCAAACTTAATTTCCTGCTTACAGACGTACGAGTCGACATACGCGTCGGAAATGAAAGGGATGATGACGCTGGACTTGAGGATTCCAGTAATTATGGACTCGGAGATATCGTGTCGCATGGAACTCTTGTCTATCCAGATCTTGAAGCCATTCGCCTCGAGCGATTCCGCCACACTTCTCACAAGCGCCATGTCCGCCCAGCAGTAGCTGATCATTGCCTACAGAGCAAAGGAGGTTTAAGTGCCAACCCATCACAAAGCAGAGCGACATCGCAAAATTTCTTCCCAAGGTGTGTGGTTTCCTAGGTCAGAAGGGTAGGGGCTGCACTCACATCGTACTCCACTGGCGCATTCCTGTTATTTGGATCCGTAATTGGATCCTGTGTACACAACGAAGAAGCCAGCATGGCGTTAGATCAATCGGTGTGCGTGACTGTGTATGTGTGTGTGTGTGTGTGTGTGTGTGTGTGCGTGTGGGTGGTTGGTGGATCGCGCCTGCGGGCACCGCAGGGCAGCCGCCTAATGCAAGAGCGCGCTTACCGAGGAGAGAATCTCGTCCATGGTCATGTTGCGGCGCACCGCGTGGTTGAGGCGGCGGAGGGTGGCTGCTGCGGGCGAGGGCGACGCGGGCGACGCCGCCGCGGACCCCGAAGGCTGGGCAACCCCGGCCATCGACAAAAAGGGACCAAAATCAGGACCAAAAATACCCAACCAAGGTGAGGAAAAAAAGCCGGGGGTTGTTGCCCGGTTTGGTTTTTAGACTCCTCGCTCACAGGGTTTTCAACTCTGCGCACAGAACGCTGAAAGAACACATTTAATTTGGCGACTCTGCGCCCAACGCGCCAAAAGAGAACACTAGACGCAAATAGGAGACTTCGATTTGAGTAATTTATTAATGCTGCATGGGGAACAAAGAAATAATGGCTGTCCTCTGAAGGTACTGGCCACTAGAAAAAAAAAGGAAATCAAATGCTGGACGCGGGACAAGGTCTGCGCCGCACCGCAAGTCCTCTGAAAAAAACAAAACAAGGCCCATATTCAAATCCACGAAGTAGGCTCCCGCCTATTCACAGAGACGACGTCGCAAACACCTTCTTGCCCTTCGTCTCAAGGTACGTGGGCCAGTCAGAGTAGCCCTGTTCCGAGCCAAAGTAGTAGTGCGTAGCATCTGAAGTTGTCAGCTCGTGGTCGTGCCAGTACCGCAGGACAAGGTCTGGGTTCGCGATGAACGGGGAGGCGATTCCGACCAAGTGTGCGCGACCAGACTTGACTGCCTCCTCAGCCGAGTCCCGTCGGTAACCGCCAGTCAGAAGCACTTTTGTCGGTTCCTGAATCAGCGGGAGGTACTTGTTGAGCTCGCTCTCAGAGTGGGATCCTTTGCCGCCGGCGCCAAATCCTATCACGATTGAAAATGTGATTTGCCCGTCAACATTTCAATTGTTCAACCGCAAAAACAAGGGGCTCCAGTTACCTGGCTCGGTGAGGTGAATGTACGCCAACTTGTATTTCGCGAGAGACTCCAGGACATAAGTGAAAAGCTCGACGGTGTGGTCGTCCGTCACGTTGTGGACTCCGAGGCCAGGCGACAGGCGGATGGCGACCTTGGACGACGGAACAACCTCTAGGATGGCCTCTACGATCTCAATGAGGAAGCGGGCGCGGTTCTCGATGGAGCCTCCATACTCGTCGGTGCGCAGGTTGGAGCTCGAGTGCAGGAACTGGTCGATCAGGTAGCCGTGCGCGCCGTGGATCTCGACGCCATCGAACCCGGCTCCTTCCGGTTCCGTGGACACCGCCAGCGCCGCCGCCGACTTGAAGTCGTTGACAATGTTCTTAATCTCGGCGACCGTCAGTGCGCGCGCCTTTGCGCCCTTTGCGGCGCGGTGCGAGACCAACTCGGTGGCGGACGCCGACACCGGGTCGTCGCCGTTGGGCTGGAAGTCTGGGATCGAAACCCGCCCGACGTGCCACAGCTGCGCAAAGATGAAGCCACCGACGTCGTGCACGGCGTCGGTCGACTTGCGCCAGCCGGCGGCGTGCTCCTTGGTGATGAGGCTCGGCACGTTCGGGTAGCCGTGGCCGGTGACGGAGACGGGCGTGGCCTCCGTGATGAGGAGACCGCCGGGAGTTGCTCGTTGTGCGTAGTAGTAGGCTTGGAGGTCGTTTGCGAGGTTGTTCGGCGCGCGCGACCGCGTCATTGGCCCCATAACGATGCGGTGCCTGCACGATTGAAGTGGTTTAGCGTTCTTCGTCCAAGAGCATTTGCTCACTTCGTTTTGGACGCAGCAAGTACGGGGGATGAGCGACGAGCAGCATATGTGTTTTGTAACTCACGAGAGGGTGATATCGCCTAGCTTGACCGGGCTGAACACGTTGGGAAGGGACGGGTGGGCGCCTTTCAGGAACGCGGGGGCTGTGGTGGCGGCCATTGCTAATATGAACTGCTGTTTGTTTGGCTTTTATTATAGCAAGCGACGATCGAGGGGGCTTGTATTGTGTGTTTTCTGTTTAGTGAGCTGCTTTTATAGTGGCTTTTTCTTTCTTTTTCTTTCTTTTTTCTTTTTTTTTTTTTGGAAGTGCCGATTCGAAATCAGTGTGTTTGTTTTGCCCTGTTTGTTTGATTTCCGGCCAAATTGGCGCAATCGTCCCGCATTTTTTATTTTTTTTTTTGTTTGGGCCACGAACGATCCGCGGTCGTAACTCGGCTCATTATTTCAAATCAAAGAGAGACAGAAAGAAGAAAGAAGAAAAAAAAAATCCCACTTCAAAACACATTTTGGTTGAGCCTTCGAAAAAGTTCGGGAAGAAGGGTTGGGAAGGCTTCATCGTTGAACGAAAGTGCGTGATCGTGATAATAATGCATGTTGTATTATTAATAGCAATGAGTCGTAAACGAGCATCCGCAACAAAAGTAAGCGGCCAGCCTGTTTACCTGAAGCCAACTTCTGACTCCAAGTCACTTCCGGTCGCCAAGTGGGACGATAAAGGGAGGGTCTCGGAACTAGACTCGATTCGGCGCTCAACGTGCAGCAAACACAGATGTGTTAAACGCCAAAAAACGCCAAATTCTCACCAGAAGGAGAAAGATGGAATGGTTGAAATTTCTTATTTCGTTTGTCCTCTGCACGCAAATGGCGGAGCCCTCAAACCATCAGAGTGGCCAGTTCTCAAACACCTTCCTGCCCTCCGCTTCAAGGTACGTCGGCCAGTCGGTGTAGCCCTTGTCTGAGCCGTAGTAGTAGTGCGTCGCATCCGAAGTCGCCAGCTCGCGGTCGCGCCAGAACCGCAGGACGAGGTCCGGGTTTGCGATGAACGGAGCGGCGATGCCCACCAAGTGTGCGCGACCAGACTTGACTGCCTCCTCGGACGAGTCCCGTCGGTAGCCGCCGGTCAGAAGCACCTTTGTCGGTTCCTGAATCAGCGGGAGGTACTTGTTGAGCTCGCTTTCCGAGTGGGAGCCAATGCCGTTGGCGCCGTACCCTGAAAAGTAACTTTGTAAGTAAATACTTTATTTGCGCATGCAACACATCACAGATAATAATAAAAAATAAAAGCACTATAGCGCAACCTGGCTCTGTCAGGTGGATGTACACCAACTTGTACTTCGCGAGAGATTCCAAAACGTAGGTGAAAAGCTCGACGGTGTGGTCGTCCGTCACCTTGTTGACGCCCAGGCCAGGCGACAGGCGGATGGCGACCTTGGACGACGGAACGACCTCCAGGACGGCTTCCACGACCTCCAAGAGAAAGCGGGCGCGGTTCTCGATGGAGCCTCCATACTCGTCGGTGCGCAGGTTGGAGCTCGAGTGCAGGAACTGGTCGATCAGGTAGCCGTGCGCGCCGTGGATCTCGACGCCGTCGAACCCGGCGCCGTCCGGTCCGGTGGACACCGCCAGTGCCGCCGCCGACTTGTAGTCGTGGACAATGTCCTTTATTTCGGCGACCGTCAGCGCGCGCGCCCTGGCGCCCTCCGGGACGCGGTACGAGAGCAGCTCTGTGGCGGACGCCGATACCGGGTCGGCGCCGTCGGGCTGGTAGGCGGGGACCGAAACCCGCCCGACGTGCCACAGCTGCGCAAAGATGAAGCCACCGACGTCGTGCACGGCGTCGGTCGACTTGCGCCAGCCGGCGGCGTGCTCCTTGGTGATGAGGCTTGGCACGTTCGGGTAGCCATGGCCGGTGACGGAGACGGGCGTGGCCTCCGTGACGAGGAGACCGCCGGGAGTCGTGCGCTGCGCGTAGTAGCAGGCTTGGAGATCGGTTGCGACGTTGTTTGGCGCGCGCGACCGCGTCATTGGGGCCATGACGATGCGGTGCCTCAAGAATACGATCGCGTTGAATTACATTTGAAATTTATTTATTTTCAATGGATGTCCATGTATCAGCACATGGGTTTGATGTTGAGCGTCGAGCAAGTGTGAGTGCGTGCGTGGCAAGCGAGCAAGCGGGGGGCGCTGCCCACCAGGCTAGCTAACAAACTTACGAGACGGTGATGTCGCCGAGACGGAGCGAGCTGAAGATGCAGGGCAGGGTCGGGTGCGGGCCTTTCAGGAAAGCCGGCGCCGGCGGCGGGGGCGCGCTGGCCATTCGTGAAGGTACTGTGGGGTGGAGGTTTTCTTCTTGTTTCTCTTTCTTTTTTTTCCCTTTTTTTTTTCTTTTTTTTCTTCTCTTTCCATTTTCTCATCTTGCTCTTTAAATATGATGTAGGATCGTGGGGACTTTCCTTTTTTGGTATTAAAGAGTTAATATGTTGATGAACGAAGAGGTGGAACAAGGTGTCGTCATCGCCATGGACTCACACGCCAGCAAAATCCCGAGGACTTTGTTCCCGAAGTCGAACTAACAGTTTTTTTTTTTTTTCTTCTTGTTTTGGCAGGTCACCCGTTCATTCAGTGGGTCGCTCACCGAGGATACATGTATCGCTGTAATATTAGCATCATTCATGCCAAACTACATGTACGTATATGAGTCCTTTTGTTGTTGTTGTGGTGGCCCGCCCTCCTTGCTTGCTTACTATGGTCATGTTTTTGGTTTGTACAGGTATCCTGAAATGTCACTCTGCTCCGCGTCGAGCTTTCGTCATAGTAAACGAGGTCGCAGAAGATGGGGGGAAAAAAAATAAAAAGTAAAGTGAAAAAAAAGAAGAGAAAAGTAATAAAGGCAACGGAAAATGGACATTGAAAAAAACAAAAGCACCAAAACTGATGAGGGTAGAAAGGGGCGCGAACGCAAGAAAAAAGAACGCGCCTCGCCTCCACCACCGCTAGTTTGCCTCCGCCGCAGCTGCCGTCCTGCGGCCGCGCGGCAGCCGGCTCACAGCGACCCAACGCTGCTCGGCGTCCTGCTTCCACGCCCTCGTCAGCGACAACGACAGCCCCTTCACATCGACCCTCACGAGCCGTGGAGCGTTGGCAAACACCCGGACCCCAATCTTTTTCGTGTCGATGCTGCGGCTCCAGCACGCCCACGTCCGCCGCCCGTACCCGGCCAGAAGCGGCCGCAGCCGCCACATCGCCTGCGCCACATACTCGGTCGTCAGCGACGGCGCCCCCCGACGCGTCCCACACTTGCTCCACCACGTCGTACGCCGCCGCCACCGCCGCCACGTCCGTCGCGGACATGTACTCGACCGCCGCTGCGAGCCCCGCCATCCACACGGCCGTCGCAGCCGACGCCGTCCACGCGTTGCTCGTCGCCGTCCCGTCGGATTCGCCGCTGCCGCCGCTCCTTGCCGTGTCGCGACAACGCGCCCACCGTGAGGTCGACAAAATATACGTGGGTCGCTGTCGCTCTGTGCCGCGCGACTGCCCCGTTGCATCTGCTACGAATTCCTTCGCTCCTGAGAGAATCAGCGGGGTGATGAGGCCAGACGCGCTGCGCGCGACTGCCGCCGCTGCCGTGCACCAGCTGACCAGCTCCACCACGCTGTCGCCCTCTATGCCATTGTAGGTGTTCTGGTGGCGGTTATTGTTTTGCGCGTTGCCGCCCACTCTCGCAGAAACAGTACGACCGCTCTGCACCGCACTCTCAATCGCCAAGAGCAGTAGTTCGCACTGCTCCGCCGATTTCACCTGCTTTGACAGCTCCACGATGAGCTGGGTCAGCGGTATCTCAAGGTCTTGAGGAGGCGGCCCCGCCGCTGTGCAGAGGCGCAGTACAGCGTCTATTGTGGAGTCCACCAGAAGCGCCGAAAAATGCTTACAGAGAAGCACGATGCACTCGATAGCATGCTGGTACAGCGAATCGAGCAGCTGCTTCACTGACGAGGGTAAGCCAGTGCGAGTGAAAGCGGATGGATTCTCGTTTAAGCATCCAATCGCGGCTTCGGCTGTCATAGATATTGTCATGGCCGGGGCGAGTTCGATGGAGCGAGGGCATTGCCGTAAAGCTCCCAATAAAATATCCACCGAAATCACTTGACATGACCTAAATGCCACAATAAGCGCGTTTAGGATGCGCTGTGTGGCACGTCGAAGAGCGGGCCAGCTGGTGTCGACACTTTCCTGCTCTAGCCACTGCAACATGAGTAGACCGAGCGTGAGCCGGTCCTTGTACATTGCCTGGGCAATGGCGTCAGGGTTGACGGGAATGAGTTCATCCGAGGGTGGCAATTCAGGGTCTGCTCGTGCGATGGATGGGCACACGGCTGCTACCGCTTCACTGATCATACCTTGCGCAACAGACACCGCCTCTTGCGACGCGTCACTATTCGCCAACTCTTTCGCCAATGCCCCCCATATGTCGGCAAGCTCGTCAGAGCCCAGACTGTACCCAGACTGCACCAACGTGCTCCATGTGCTTAAACGCACTGCCGCAGAAGAGACGGAAATGAGAGCGGTGACGGCGGACACGATTACTCCCACAGCCTCGCGTGGCTTTCCGGCAACTGACCGGAATAGTCTAGCGTCACCCCCATCAAAATCGACATCGCCGCCCGAAAAGAGAACCGAAAGGCTCACCGTAAGAAGCTCGTTGATGGCGTCCTGGGCAACGCCAGAAATCCCGGGCGAAGACAACGGAAACGAGTCCTTCGGAGGACTGCTTTGATCATTTCGAACCAAAGCGGCACGAAGCTCGGCAACGCGAAGCGCCAATGACCGAACAAGCCCAAAGAGGCTCCGGTAAGATTGGAGGTGGGATGACGTGTAAGTCATTGCCAAAGAGTCCACTGCCTCGATCGCATCTTGGATTAGGGGAACAAGCTCTGCTTCGGTCTCGCAGTTGCTCGTTAAAGCTCCCAAAGTCGCTATCGAACCCATGACAACGAACGTGTCCACTACGTGGCGGTTTAGGCGAGATTGTGCTCTCTTAAGGCACTGTTTGGCTCCGTCTCCAATAAATTGCCTGCCGACGTAGCCCAGAAGAGCTGTTATCCCTTCGGGCAGGAACAGTACGGCGTCCATTGCTCGGTCTCCGAGCTCTTCATCGAGTTCAAGAGCTTCCACAGATAGCATTAGAGCTGCCAGCAATTCACCTGCGTCACCATCATCTTCCATCATTGTGTTGTTGTCGACCCGAATGTCGCCGATTGGTTTCAGGGAAAACCTTCCCCCACGCGCGGACGGCAGATCCAGCCGGTCCACAATCGTTTGCCAAAAGCAAGTGACACCCTCTTCGCTGATTTGCCGCTGAGCACGCGCCAGCATATCGATCATGATTGGGTGGTGCGGAATATGCTGGCGCTCATCCACAACGACGGCTGTCATCGCTTGCCACACGCTCCAAGCAAGATTTGAAGAGTTCTCGAAAGCGGCTGCAGCTTGGAGGCGGTCAAGTAGGAGGGCTAGCAAATGTATCAAGGGTGCGCTTGGAGTGCGTTTCTTTGACTTTGCTGCGCGAATCCAGACGTCCGTATCACGGCTCGGTGGTACAAGGACAAGTCGGCGACGGGAGGAAGAGCCATCCAAATGGATGCGGGGCGATTCCACCAAGAGCCGTGGAAGGTGCTCCAGCAGGCGTCTCGCGGCAACCTCAACCTCCCAAATCGCGAGTGCCGGGATTGCAACCTCTAACCGCAGGAAAACTGCAGCTGTGCGGCCGACTGTAGCGAGCTGCAGCATCGACATCCAAACTTATTGGGGGGAACGTGAATGTGCGAGTTCGTGCGTGAGTATGTGAGTGTATGGTCGGGTTGCATATGCGTTGTTTGCAAGGCTTCGTTAGCAGAATGTGAGGCATTGAATTTGCTTTCTTACCTTCAATCGGTGGGCGTCTCGAAGCAGCAGCCGCCCGACCTCCAGCGCGAGGCTGCCTGGACATGGGCGTGGCGGGGATGGACACAGGCTGCCCTTTCTTGGACACCCCTTCGTCGCTCAGCCCAAAGCGGCGGGTCAGGAACGTCAAAGCAGAGGCCGCCCGGCTCGCTTCGGTGTCAACAGAAAACGCACCGCTGGCGGAAGCCTGAGCGGTCTTCGCGAAAGTCTCCTTTAGCCGTGCGACGGTGTCAGCGATGTTGGTTAAGTCTTCGACCATAGAAGCGACAACATCGCGCGCGACGAGATGCAATCGCCTGGAGACCAGCTGAGCGGCCTGCAGGTCTCGGACGCTGAGACTAGTGAGAATGTTGAGCCAGATCTCTGCGGGAAAGCTGGCGGAGGCTGAGATCTTCTTGCTCGACGACATGCGCTGCTGCTGCTGCTGCTGAGGTGGCGGCGGGGAAGGTGGTCGCCATCGCGACGATGGGAAGGAGGAGGAGGAGGAGGAGGATGATGATGATGATGGCGGCGAGGGCGGCGACATTGAGGTGTCGAGGGTGCGGCGAAAGGGTCTGTGGAAGGGGTCCGAAGAACTCCTGCTGGAGCTCTGGCTGCCTTCTCTTCGTCAATTGGGTGCCGCCTTCCACACGCAGGCAGGCCTTGCTCTCTCTCCTTCCTCTGTTCCTTTTTCAGTCTTCGCTTTGTTTCCTTCTGCATTGGTGCCTTCACTCCCTTGTGCTCATTTATTGTTAGGGGTTCGAGGTGGGGAAGGTACTTCCACTGTTCCTCACTGCTCAGTTTGGTTTCCTCAAGAAAGCCAGCGATATTTTGTCGCTTCTTGTCGACAAAGGTACGTAGGGGTGAATGATCGTCACACTATCGAACGGCGGTGCAGCAAACGCAAGAAATCAAGCCTTCTCGAACGGCGCCACCCGCCGTGTCGACCTAATATCAGTATTACCAGCGAGATATTCTGCTTCCTGCCGCCACGCACCGCTTTCAAACTACAACCCCCTTGACCTGACGGGCGACCAGGACCGCAGCAGCTAGTCAACTTTGCTTTGTTAGTGGAAAAGACCGCTCCTCGCTGGTTCCACGGCACTCGAAAGGGGCCATTTCTGTTCTCGCTTTGCCAGTCAATATCCAATGTGAATCTCCACCTGTTTGATGTTGTTCAATCCACTGTAGCACACCGTTCTTCAAAGGGGGAAACGGTAATGAGATCACAATAGACATAAGGAAATTTGTGGTGTGCGTAAGTGGTGGAGAGAACTGAAAGAAAGGGAGATACACAGGAATATTGGAACGATTTGGCTTTCAGGAAAGGCACGAAGCATATGAGGACTAAACCACGACCGGAGAAGGAAGGGCTTTAAATAAATCAAGTCACAGCAAAAAGGACGGGAATAAACGCAATCAGAAAGGGGGCCAGGACTAAAACACCCCTGGGGAAAGCAAACGTACAAAGACAATGAAGGAGCTAGATGCGTGGAGGAAGGAAGAGGAAAGGGTTCCAATTAAGAGTTCCGGGTCAAGGCACTACGAAACTCGTTCAGATGGCGTTCTTGAACATTTTCGTAGCGAGGTGCGACAAAATCTCGTTCTTCTTCTCCTTTGTCAGCTTGGAAAACGCCTCGTACACCGAGACGCCCTTCATGTCGCGAACTTTGCCCATCTTGCTACCCATGTAGTAGCCAAAAACTGCCCCAGGGATGTTCAAGATGATGAAACCAAGCATAGTGCCGGCGACGCCACCGATCGGCTGCCAGAACCACACGGGGTTTGGCACTTCGGGAATCAGAAGCTCGTCGAAGACCGAACCGAAGACGGAGGCTGGGTCTACTTTCTCATCCGTAGCGTACTTGCCGCTTGCCTTTCGGGCGCGGTCGTACGCGGCGCGGCGCTCCTTATCGCTAGTGTGCGAAAAAAAAAAAAAAAAAAGAAAAAAAAAAAAAAAGGATGTTGGTATCGCAGCAAGCAGTTGAAGATCGTTTGGGCAGGAGGAACAAAGCTTCTCCGCCAAGCAAGTCTATCCCTTGGCCAGGGGAGATGTGGCGGTGCTGTGGGGGCAGAGGGAGTCAATCACCTGAGCACGTAGTACGCCTGGGCGACCATCTGGAACCGCTCCGTGGCGCGCGGGTCCGGGTTGCGGTCGGGATGCCAGCGCAGAGATTCCCGGATGTACGCCTGGCGGATCTGGTCCTCGGTCGCCGTCTCGGCATTTGCGATCTGGAGGATGGCGTAGTAGTCCTCCGGGTCAGCGAAGGCCGCCTCGGCGGCGGCAGTGTCGGCGGTGGGTTTTGCAGTCGACGTCATCGTCAAGTTAAAATTGATTGGGAGGTTGGTTGGAAGATTGTTCAAGGTTTTTTTCTTTTCCGTGTTCGATTTTTTTTTTTTGAGATATTAAAAGGTGCCGCTTGGCCTGCGGCGTCACACTGACGTCACTCTCTCACGTCCTTTTTGCCGATCTCCCGGTTGAAGCGAAGGGAACGATTGCAGCAATCTATTCAAGCGGTAGGGGCATCCTATTCGAGCACTTGGGAATCTTTACGGAGGTGTATTAATTATTGATTATTTTTTTGCGTAATTAGCCCACATAGATTGTGGATGGGAGGTACGAAAATGAAGTCATAATTGAGACAAAAACCGGAATGTTCGTGCCTGTACCCGCTCTGCGTCAATTGAGGGAATCAACGTGCGTTCTTACTTATTAAATATAATTCTACATTCCCTCCTCTCCCCCACTCGTGATCAAACGACTTCCTTAGTTGCGCCTATCGCTCACGCAACAGTCAAGTCGTCGCTGAAAGAGTGTCTGATCAGAAATGGAAACCACAGGGCCAGGACATGACAAAATCTGAAAGAGAGTATTCACCTGAAGTACAGATGCACGCTGGGCAAGTAAGCGTCCTCGTCCATCCCCAACCGTTCCATTTGCGGACCTTCGTCGCGGATGCCGTTCTCCTCCAGCGTCAACTGCATGTCGAGCAGCACCCCAAGCCGCTTCCACATGTACCCCTTTGCGTGTGCGTTCAGCGCCATGTAGCGCTCTTGGATGGCAGACAGCTTCTCCTCCGCGCAGACCTGCATACGAGTGATGTGGGGAAGATGGTTGGGGAAAACACACAAGTGCGATTGTAACGCAACCTCGATCACGTGCTCGTCTCTTGTCAGCGTGTTCACAATTTTGATCGCGCGTGTCCGCGCGCTGCGGCGGCCAATGCAGTACGCGTCGCGATCCAGCCACCACGGCGTGAACGTCTCGCTGGTCTTCCAGTCCGCCCGCGGCAGCGCCGGTGGCACGTGCAGGAACCGGCCCTCTGGCGTGTACGGCGTCGCCGCGCCCGTCAGCGGGTTGATATGCGACTTGAGCTGGATGGATCGATTGGCGGACGGGCCGGGTCGGGGGTGGGTATAAGGCCGCTTCTGGTGAGATTGCGAGTTGGGAAAGCTGCAAGGGAAGGCGTCATACATCGCCCGTCCTTTTGTCGAACCAATGAGAAATATCCTTTCCCGCATTCTTCAGTATCGGGGCGAGCAGTGGATCACCTTTTCGGTTCAAGACAGCGTGAAAGCATTGATAAACGAGAATGAGAAGTTGCGGGGCAAATCAATTTTATTCTCCAGTTACCGCTCTTCTCCTCCACCAGCACCGTCAAGTCGTAGACGTACCCGAGCCAGCTCAGCCATAAGTCGTCGGCTGAGTTATGCAGCGCAATTTCCGAGGGTGTGTAGAAACGCGACAGATCAGGTGGAGTCCGCGTACGCGCTGACGACGGTGCTGACGACATGGAAGTGGCGGACCAGCTGGCTGTGAGGGTGTAGTGGGCAGGCGCTGCTTACTTTCTTTTTTATTTTGAAGAAATTGTCAGGCGACTTTTCAGTCCCAAGAGCCTCCTCCGCCGCCGCCGCGCGTGAAGCCAACGCCGCCTTCCATGCGTCTAAGATCGTCCTCGGCAACCTCCACTTCGCGGTGCACGCGCGCATACGCCGCGGCAACGCGCCCAAACTCAGGCCCGGCAGCTGCATACTCTCGCGCTCGTGCGCGCGCCTTATCCAACCGCTGCTGCGCTTCGCTCTGGGCAAGCTGTGCCTGACCAGCCCGCGCCTCAAGATGCTCTGAAAAGAAACCCACCGCGAAATCATCGCCACTGGTGGTGATGGGGCCGCCTGAAAACATGTCGAACCGCAGCTGCAAATCTAAGCATTGAAGCTTCCTGCTCAGGTTGGATATAACAGATAGGAGAAAAGTCGCGTGCGTACGGCGGCGGTCCGCGTCAACTCCTGCCTTGATTACAAACTGAATTTTGTAAAGCTGCTCGAGGCAAGCAATGCAAGACTGTGGTGGTGGTTATTTAGCGGAGACGCAAAAAAAGGTTGGAAACAAGGAGAAATATGACAGCCTTTCCCTCACCGACGCAATGGCTTTCAAATCAATGAATAGAGAATCGCGAGCTTGGGAGACGGCGGACCATATTCGGTGAGTGTCTGCAATGTCCAACCGCACCCGTTCTGGAAGGCCCTCCATCAAAGCAGCTTGGGATTGCCGTCCGCTCTCACTATGGCAGTCAACCGCAGGAGGATTATCGACCTTGGCATCGTCCTCTACGAGCCTTGCGTCGTAATAGAATTTGCAAAGTCTCGCGAGCTGCTTGTGGATACGCTTACCAGCGCGCTTCATGAGAATTTGGTACTCAGTCGAACTTGGCTGGGCAGGATTAATTAATTTAGCAATTAGAAAAATCATGGGTACTAAACCCATGAAATGGACCAGAAAAGGGTAAGAACCTGTCGAAAGCCGCTGCGGTTCATAAAATCGATCCATAACGCCAGTGATGTGGGAAATGGTGCTGAAATGGGAGAGGAAGGGTGTTCTTTCTCTCCGTTTTCACCCTGGTACTTCCCTTCGTTTTGGCTCCACGCACCCTCACCCTCATCATTGCTGTCGTTGATGCTCCTCCTACTCCATCCCTGAGCTCTTGTCTTTACGCCAAAGCTGCGGGCCGAATTTTCATTCTTTCCCAGGGTTGTTCCGCTCACCCTTGGTCGGTCGCGAGCGTTTCCAATCGTCCGTGTCTCCACCTTTGCCACCGCGGCATTCTCGACGCACTCGATCACCTCCATGATTGCTTGGGAATCAAGCACCCACGCCATTCGGGCTTCCCATCCTATTACACGTCCGGTATTCTCCTCCAGCGGGTGTTCCTCCACGGTGTCTCGCCTCGGATGTCCCAATGCTCCGTGTCCAACTCCACGCGCATCTTGGCCCTCAAGTCTGACGTCGTCGCACTCGCCATCGCCGTCGTCGTCGTCGTGTAAATCGCCGTCGAGGCCGTCGTCGTCGCCGCCAAGAATTAGCCTGTCCCGCTCGGACGACGCCGTCATATCAACGACGCCACGCATGGCGGACTCGAGAAGAATGAGTTTGCGCAGGCGAATGTCGGCGGAAGCGATGTCCCTCATGGCGGCGTCTTCAGCATCATTTATTCCGATTCGTGCGGTGGATCCCACCCGTGTTGCGTCTGTCTGTGCAGCGCCTGTGCCTGCAGTGGCAGACATTGAAGCGGGAAGCTGTGGTTGGGAGCGCGATTGGGATGGAGGCCCCGATCGCGGAAAAGCGGTCTAACAGGATGCGTTACAAGGAAGAAAGCACCGGGGAGGTGCGTTTCGGGGAGGCGGCAGTGGCGTAATCGCCTGTAGATGCCCGTAAAAGCTTCAAAATGCGGTGTGGACTGGTAAGGATGATCGGGGTTGTTGGGCGGGCGATATCGTATTATTGCACCGATCCCTGTCTGTCTGTCGGTCTCCGGCAAAGTATCAATTGGCGGAGTTGAAATTCACTGAAGCAGTGCCCCAGCACAGCCCACCACTGAGAAATCCCAATATTCTCACCACGTACGGTGATTGTAACCAGGGTTGTCATCAGTCCCGCCGACACGTGGCGATTGAAGCCTGCAAGGACAAGCACCTCAGACTCGAGCTTCGAATATATGTTATTGTTGCGACATACACACGGAAACCCTCCTAAGTCCCGATTTTTTGACTTAATGTGTAAGTGGGCATTTGATACGGTTTGACAAGCATCCGTAATACTCAGTAGGCAAAGTTCCACTATCTCAGAGAATTGGTAAGCAGTGCAAGTCAGCCAGCAATGGGACGAGCCATATACATTGTGTAGAACGATAGCCGCATTAAAAATAGGGACAGACCTGTCTTGGGCCTCTTGCAGCTGGTGACCAAACAAGTCAGCAGTGGTCATAGTCCATAACGTTCGCGGGACTATTCCAGAATAATTAAGTTCATCACTGAATCATCAGGCAAACTTGCCATTTCTTGGAAACTTGAATTTGCCCTTCTTGGGAGTTGGCACGTCCAGCCGGGTTTTAGCCCCAACAACGTTGTCCCCCAGACTCCTCCCAACTGTGGGTCTTCCTTCGCTTTTCCTTCTGTTTTTGCAAATAATAATATCCACGACATATCGGTCGCCCTTTCGTCTCTTGTCTCGTTGGCGCGTGGTTGTTTACTTCTTTTCTTCTCTTCTGTTCGGCAGAGACCACCACCCTTTCCTTCGCTTGAGGGGTCTTTTCGCGTGATTTTCGCTTGCAAACACCAAAAAAAAAAAAAAAAAAAAAGTAAAATAAAATTAAAATAAAAAATTTAAAAAAAAAAATAAAAAGAAGAAGAAGACCACAAGTGTGGCGCGAGAGCAAATCTGGAGAAAAGGAAAAGCGAAAAACGAAGAAACCGTCTCCGCCACATCGCCGCTCCCATAGTCGCCTTCGACATTCTGCTGTTGCCGTCGTTGCCGTCGTCGATACCCTGCCTCGCTTCTGCCGCCGCGCCGCCGCCGCCAACCATGATTTCAGCTCTGTCGTCATTGCCACCAGCTTCGTCGACGTCCTCTCCGCCCTCGGCTCCATCGTCGCTGCCGCAGCGGCTGCCCCCCACAGGAGTCTCAAACGGCAACAAGAGCTTGACGACGAACTCTGAAGCAAGGCCGACTCCGCGCATAATCGTAGCCTCGCTCTTCCTGCCGTCGTCCGTCTCTCTCGCCGCGGGATCGGCGGTTCTTGATCCGAACTCTGGTACCGACGCTGACGCGTTGCAACAACACGGGGTGTCATCATCCAGCTCGTCACACCCATCCCGCCCGGCCCCAAGCCCTTTTCCGCCCCGTTTCTACTCAAATCGCGATCGACTCGGTGCCCTTCCTGCCGTGCCATCCTATTCTTCCCTTGGGACGTCGTCGTCTTACTCGACGTCCTCGTCTGCGAATTCGTCTTCCGTTGCGATCTCGTCGGTGGCCGCCTTAGGGAGCGCACCAGCGAAGTCAGCCACGTCACTTTCTGACCTGCTCGCGGCGGCGCGTGCCGGCAAATCTGGCGTGGCTGCTCAGGACCGACCCCTGTCCACATCTGTGTCCGCTGCTGCGCTTCCAGTCCCGCTCAACGCCAGCGCGAAAACTGCGATAGCTGCACCAGCTGAACACTCCAAGGTGTCGGCAAATGCCTACACTCGGTACCGCCGCATGTCTGAATCGCGCGAACGTCCAGGTGTAGACCCCATTTACTGGCGCATCGAACCGTCCGGCATGGGCAACATAGGCCTGCAAAACGCCGTCGAGTCCTTGGTCAGACCAAGTCCTCCCATTTCCGACGCTTCGTCAACGGCGACCACATCGTCATCCGTCAGCCAACCCTCACTTTCAATTCCCTCTGATGCACCCAAAACTCCAGTATCGTTTTCGCTCGGGGGCGATCCAGACAGTGCAGCTCCATCGCCGCAGTTCGCCACTCTCGGTCTTGGCCTTACTGGTGTGGAAGGAACTCCTGTGAGCGACAACCTTAGGGCGAGAGCCGCTTCGCCACCCTTTTCGCCGCCGCGTGCACCGATCCACGGCGGACCAACGACAGCAGGTGTCGCTTCGTCCGAGGATCTCTCGCACCTTTCCTCAATCCGTCGCCTCTGGGTCGGATCACCTGGCCGCGTGAACACTGAAGCGTGGTCCGCGAACACCAAGGCGGCCATTACCAAAGCCTTGTGGGAGTGCGGTCTCTGCTGTGTTCCGGTGTTCCTCACAGAGGAAGAACTTGAAGGCCACTACAACCAGTTTTGCAAACGGGTATTACAAGCTTTTATGCTTCGTTCTGTTTTATTATCTTCCTCCAGCGTGGACTCGAGCTGGCTGACCCCTCCCACGTTTCGCATTCTCCGTCCATTTTAGATACTGTGGCGACCATTTCACTACCAGCTTGCGGATCACCCGAAAGGTCAGGCATATGAGGAGCTTGCCTGGAGGCAGTACGTGGCCGTGAACCAAAAGTTTGCTGACGCGATTGCGTCGGTGTATCAACCGAACGACATTGGTGAGATCACCCTCGAAGCTATCGGTCGTTATGAAAGTTCTCACTGCTGCTGCAAAATATAGTGTGGGTGAACGATTACCATCTTATGCTCGTACCTGCGATGGTGAGGCAGCTCATACCGGATGCCGCCATCGGATTCTTCCTGCATATACCCTTCCCCAGCTCCGAAATCTTTCGATGTCTCCATGGTATTGTTTTTGTCGAGAAGTTTGCGACTTTTCGTTTCTTGGAAGACGTCGCTAAACGCTCAAATCATATCTGTAGTACGAAAGCAGATCCTAGAGGGAATGCTCGGCGCTGATTTGATCGGATTTCAGGTTCGTTCGCTCGCAACAGCCACTTTCGTAATCCATGATCGGCTTCTTGACATTCAATATCATTTGCTTCAAATTGGAAGACATACTCCTTCATGCGCCACTTCTTGATGACGTGCACAAGAATCTTGTCACTCGAATCCACTCCCAAAGGAATTCAGCTAGACAAACGAGTGGTGTCTGTTGGCATATTTCCAATTGGTACGTATTCATTCAGGCTACCGGCGGGCCTCCGCTGCCACCGAACTGAAATCGTTGCTAGCAAGCTTCTCCTCTCGCGCGCTAATAATTTGATTTCGTCCATCACTTAACCCTCTTTCCCATTGCTCCTTTGCCAAACGCAAACCCAGGCATAAATCTTAAAGTCTTGAACGAAAAGAAAAAACACCCGGAAGTTCTTGAAATGGTTGCTGCCTTGAGGGAGAAGTACGCTGGCAAAAAGGTTGTCATCGGTCGTGACAAGAACGACTACGTGAAAGGTGTACGACAGAAGATGCTCGCGTATGAGCGTTTCCTGAACCTGCACCCTGAGTTTGTGGGAAAAGTTGTATTAATCCAAGTCGCTCTTCCAACTACGGAAGAAAACGAACTGGAGGGTCAAGTTTCAGACCTTGTGGCCAGAATTAACTCCAAGTTCGGGAGCATCGAGTATTTGCCAGTGGTGTACTTGCAGCAGGATCTGTCATTTAATCACTACTTGGCCTTACTTTCAGTGGGTATAGTACTCGTGCTCGCCAATACGGTGAACTAAATTCTAACTTTTCCATGTTTATTCAGATGGCGGACGCTTGTTTGATCACATCTCTTCGAGACGGCATGAATTTGACCTCCCATGAGTACATTGCGTGCCAGGAAAAGAAAAAGAGCCCCCTTATTATCAGCGAGGTATTTCCACTGTTTTCCCATCGTCTGCAGTAGTAACCTTTTGTCCCTGGATACGCTGCCACTCGCATGAAAAGTTCGCGGGAACTTATGGTAGTTTTGGCTCGGCATTACGAGTCAATCCTTGGGACACTCGTGAAGTCGCAGACGCCATCTTCGATGCATTGACGATGACAGAGGACGAGAAGCTCGTGCGATGGGGGGATCTCTTCGATTACATTCAGAAACACACTGGTGGGGTTGGAAGAGAAGTAATTTCCCTGAATCACTCAGATCCACTCATGGCCAATGCAGCGCAAAATTATGTTGAAACCTTTGTTAAAGAGATCCCTCGCGTTCACGATGCTACGCAGCACATGGAGGCGTCTCACATTCCGCTTTTGGAACTCTCGAGCGTCCGTGAGGATTTCGAATCAAGCACCAAACGAATATTTGTAAGTCAACCTGTGCCATCTTCAGTCGCCCGATTAATACTCTATGCTTGGGGAATTGGTTCCCTTTTGATACACTCTACTCTCGATTTCTTCAGTTCTTGGACCACGACGGTACTCTATGTGTTCCACGCCAGTTCTTGACGCCGCAAGAAATCGAAGTCACCACCATTGCAACCAGGGAACTCTTGACCCGTCTGGCGAGCGATCCACGGAATTTCGTTTATCTGATCAGCGGGCGTACGCGTGAAAGTCTTGCACCGTTCTACGGAATCAAGAACGTTGGTTTGAGGTGAGTGTTATTTTGAGACGTCGGTTCCAAATGGATGCTAGGAGTTTGTATCTTATCATTTTTCCTCAGCGCGGAGAACGGTTGTTTTGTCATGGTTGCTAACAGAGCGAGGTGGGACACGATGCTGACTGACCAAGACCTCTCCTGGCGGAGTCAAGTCCTGGAAATTTTTGAGTACTACACGGAGTATGTATGCATTAGTATTACTTTAATTACTTATCCCTCCGCACTTCCATGTTGCATTGGTGTGTACCACCCACGGCAGTCGCACCCCCGGGTCTTACATCGAGCAGAAGGAGATTTCGCTCGTGTGGCATTTTAGCTCCGCTCAATCAAGCTTTGGCTCCTGGCAGGCCGCTGAGTGCCAGAACCACATTCAAGTCGCGTTGGGGTCCACTTACCCTATCTACACTCTGGTCAAGAAGAATAGCATCGAAGTAATGCCCAGGAACGTCAACAAAGGCGTCATCTGCCGGCGCGTTACCGATTATCACCAAAGCGGCCGCAGCGTAAGTCGCCGCACTAGCCATAACTTCGTGCGAGACGAGCAAAATGGTCAAGTCGCACCTCTTGCAAGCAGCGGTGGATTCATGCACGATGGCAACCCTTCACCTATGCCGTCGCCCGTGATATCGGCATCTGATGGACAAACAGACGAAGGACTGTCCCCAACGACTCCTCAGAACATGTCGCACTCGCTGATTTCCTCCTCGTCGCCTTACTCGTCGTCATCTCCGCCTTCCCACGGCCACGCTGGGGCGCACTTCTATCAGCACCAGCACCACAGCCCGTCAGGCGCAAGTGACGTCAGTGCGCATACCACTCGTATGCACGGGACGCATGGCCCTGGTCATGGTCACCACAACCACCACCGCCACCATACTCACACATCAGAGCATTCTCGTACGCGATCAGCACGCGGCGATCCCATCGACTTCATTTTCTGCATTGGAGATGATCGGTCAGACGAACTCATGTTCGAGTATGTGAACCGCCTGGCCGATGCCCAGCGTGAAGCTGTACCCGCAAGTGCACCTGTATCTGCATCTTCGGCCGCACATGTGCAAGTGGACGCTACCTCGGCAGGCTCATCCTCCGCTTTCCCCAGCCGCCGCACCTCAGCTGCTTCGCGCACCACCGGAACGCAACCCGAGATCTTCCACCTTGATATTGGCTCGTCTTCGTCTTCCCCGGATACAGCTGCACCCCTCGGCGGCACGGCTGCCCTGCAGCAACCCTTCGCGGGGAACTTGGCAGTCGCGGCCCCTCCGCTTTCGTCTGCCGGGCCGACGGCCGTTGCGACAACTCCATCCGCGGGCGGCGAACCTGGACGCATTTCGTCACCCAGAGCGCAGACCCCAGTGGGCAGCGCTGCCACCCCGAACCACCACCGACACCCATCTGCCGGTACCCCCCCTTCAACTGGGGGGATTACTGTCTCCGCGGCAGCGGCAGCTGCTCTGGCGCTCTCTGCAGGTGGAGCTGCCGGTTCAGTTCCGCGTTCTGGCCATGAGCGCCACCACTCGGCGCTCTCGTCCACCCCGGCGATCGTGCGATCCGTTTACACTGTCACTGTCGGTAGCAAGAGTACCACGGCCCGGTGGTATGTCCCAGGGATCCCCGATGTTGTGTCTTTCTTGAATTCGCTCGCACCGTCGTCGGCAACTTCGGGGTCCGCCCAAGGGGCGAATCCGCCCGCGTGAAAGAAGAGCTCCCAGAGTCTGACCATGACCAAGCATGAAATTAAGACAGCAATTCTTATTCAAGATCTTTGTTTAGTGGCGGTCGATGATGGGAAAGGGCTGGCGAAGATGAACCTGTTGTATCTTATTGTTCCCGGAGGTGGGCGTTTAACCAGTGCGTAACTTGTGAAATCCCTATTTTCCCAAGGCACCCTTTGTTCTCCACGTTTCACGTCTTGGAACCACAAAGGGGCTTTAAGTGGGATTCCCTGTTGGTCTTGCTCCAATTGCGCAAGCTTGCGCAATTTTTCTTGAAACTTGGCTCCTCCCAATCGACCGACTAAAACCCACACCTTTCTACCTCCCACTGCTTATTACTATTGTTGTTGAAATTTGCCGATTATTGAATTACCACCGCAATCTCCCTATTTTTTTGGTCCTGTTGCCGCCTGGATCCAAGACTACCCGACCCTCTCTGTTTCCTTTTGTATTCAATTCTCGCCGTGTCTATCGCCTCCCTCCATTCCCCGCGCTTGTTGCGGACCACAAGCCTTTTTCTTCATTAAACTTCTCTTCCCACAAACCTTACGGCGCGATTTTCCATAGGTGACTCCTGTGGCTACCTCCCCTTGCCCCACTTTCTTTTCTTTCCTCTGCCCTTTTTCTTTTTTTTTTTCTTTTTTTTCTTCTCTTTTCGTGCATCGATCGTCCGTCTCTCTGAAAGCAAAAATTGCATCTCAAAACTTCGAGGGCATCAAGAGAAAATATAAAAATTATTGAGGATTGAGCATGGGCCGTCTGGACTCCCACCTATCCGCTTAGAGTCCCGCTTCCTATATTTACTTTTTGGGCTGCCCGACCAAAATCCAACATCAGGCTTTTGTATCGCCGAAGCGGATAAAGACCAAACTTCCATCATTGCAACTGACTGGAACACCAGAAGAGGCTGCAAGACAAAAGGAGGAGGTGAGGGGTTTGTGCTCATGGCCTGTAATTCGCAATCAGGGTTTCTTGCCAATCTCTTTCGTAAAGGCCAGCCAGCGCTCTTCTGCTTCTCTGTTGTATGACTGCACAATTTTTCAAACAGAAACGAAACGGAGTCATCAGGGATACATTCGGGGCCTACAAACAATATGGACTGCTAATGGGCCGGCTGCTCGACTCTCACCATCTTCCGCTCTTCCGGCAAAGCCTTCCACGATGCCCAAGCCTCTTTCAGCGTCAAACTCGCCGATCGCGGCGCACTCCCCGGTGTGTCGACCGCGTCGCGACCGTCCGGGCTGTGAACGGCTGTTGCGGGGCGGCTACCTTGGGCGCCGTGCTTCCTGAGCGCGCTCCGAGCAAAGACAAAGAATCCCGATCGGGGCAGGCGGCGCTGAGCGGGTGCGGGGACGCGGGAACCTTCCGCTCAGAGTCCAGTTTCTTGAGGAGCCGGCGGTGTCTGCGGAGGAGTGCTATGTGCTCGGGCCTCAGGGAGTCCACGTATTTTCCCATGCGGTCGAAGTACTCGACTTTTTCGTCAACCCACAGCGACTTGAATGGCTGTATTTGTCGTTTGGGTGTAGAAAGAGCAACGAAGGGCGTTATCAGGGCATTGACACAAGGCAGGTGTGAAATATGAAAGGCAAAGCGAACCATGCGGTCATTCAAGTTCATCTGATGCCACTCGTCACTGGCGAGCCGAGCGAGGGTGGCGATGTAGGACGCACCACGAAGCTCCAGCATCTCAATGTGCTGGAAGGGGGCACGGCGGGAAAACTCCATATAAAAATGAATATAAGAGGAGCGGGGTCTTTTCGGCGGAGCGAGTGCAGGGAAAGGAACGGCGCTACGACGGGTTGAGCGACGAAGCTGCGTCAGAGGCTTCAAAGTTCTCTTCCGCTTTGCTGAATTCGGTGGCTTGGACGAAGAGGTAGTGAGGTTGCGGGCCATGGGGAAAGCAGGTGTAGGCATGAGATCGCTTCGAGTCATTCTAGCGAGTGCGTCGAGTAAAGGGCGATGACAGCGAAGATTGCGGTGGCAGGCTGCTGCGAAGGGCGCGGAGGCGATGAGGGGAATCGCAGGGAGGGCAGTAACCGGTGAGGCCAGTGATATTGGCGAGGACACTGATGGCGACGCACGCGGAGTGCTGTGACAAAGCGCACGCTCTCTGACCGGAGCCATTCTGCAGCGACCCGCGCCACCGCGGTCCTCAACCTCAACGTGCTTCTCAGGGGCAGGCCGAGGCAATGGCGGCGGTAGCGGCGTCGGCGGCAGCGGTGGGTGGAGGCGAGGGCGTAGGCGATAACTGCAGTTGGGAAGCGATCGTGGTGGAGGTGGCAGCGAGGCCTTTGTCGACCGGACGCGGGGCAGGGCACCGGCGCATAATCGGGCCACTGGCATGAAGAGCGGCGTGATCGGCATCTTCGTTGTTGTGACAAGTCAGGCAGTCCCAACCACGTGACCAACACACAGTGCAAATTGATCATCACAACAATTTCAAAATGGAAGAAGAAAAAAGCGAAAAAAAAAAAAATAATGAAGGAATTGAGACTGATTGGGAAGAAAAAAAAAAAAAAAAAAAAAATCGCAAGGATGGCCGCACACACGCTCTCGTCAGCTGTGTCCACCGCAACCCCCTCGACGTCGTCCTCGTCCTCGTCCTCTTCTTCAGTTGCTGCGGGCAGCAACTCAGCCGCGTCCGATGGCTCTGTGCAGCAGCCGCCGCGATCTGTGGTCGATCTCGCCGCCGTCGGCAGTGGCTCGTTACAGGCTTCCGCGGCGTCGTCGTCGTCCCGGTCCTCGTTCGTGATCGGCTCGCGCGAGTCGGAGCTTGCCATGATCCAAACGCGCCACGTGCACGCCCTCCTCCGTGCCGCGTTTCCCAATGCGACCTTTTCTATCCTTGGCATGACAACCAAGGGCGATCAGGTTCTCGACGTGGCCCTGTCCAAGATCGGATCAAAGTCGCTGTTCACCAAAGAGCTTGAAATTGCTCTCCACGATCGCCGCGTAGACCTCGTTGTTCACAGTCTTAAGGACCTGCCCACGACTTTACCGGAAGGCATGGCAATTGGTGCCATTCTCGAGCGTGAGGACCCACGAGATGCTGTTGTCGTTGCGCAGAGGCTTGTAAAGGCGGGGAAGCCCCACCCGACACTCGACTCCTTTCTCCCTGGCAGCGTGGTGGGAACAAGCTCGGTGCGTCGTTCGGCCCAGCTCAAGAGGAAGTTTCCACACCTCGTGTTTCAGGACGTGGTATGATTATTTTTTTTTCTGTTCGGTTTTGCAAGCTTTTCTCTTGTACCATCCAATGACTGTTAACACTAATATCATTCGCTGCCTGTCCATTCCCCGGAACAGCGAGGGAATCTCAACACACGATTGAAAAAACTTGATGCGGCCGACTCGCCCTACTGCGCTCTCCTTCTCGCGCACGCTGGCCTGTCTCGTATGGGATGGGCGCACCGCGTCTCGCAAATCCTGCAGCCTGAAACTATCTATTATGCCGTTGGCCAGGGTGCACTTGCGATTGAGGTGCGCGCCGATGACGCTGTTGTCCTGAAAATGGTCAAAACCCTCCAGCACCGCGACACTTTTCTCCGCTGCTCAGCGGAGCGGGCCTTCATGCGTGAGCTAGAGGGTGGATGCTCTGTTCCTCTTGGAGTCTTTTCAGAGATTGTATCGTTAGACGGTGGCGTTGCAGAAGCGGATAATGGGCAGCCTCCATCGACTGATCAGAGGACGCTCCATCTTCGTGGCTCCGTGACAAGCTTGGACGGAGTGACGCAGGTTGAGGGGAAAGCGTCGGTTGTGATACGCAGAAGCGGACGCAAAGGTAGCGGTGGTGAAGGAGCAGTCGCTCGGAAGGCTAGTGCAGCTGGTAGCGCAAGCGACGACGAGGAGGTGGACGCTGCGAATGCAGAGTCGCTGGGCGTGGCGCTCGCGCGTCAACTGATTGAGGACGGTGCCCGCGATATCCTTGCAGCTATTCGAAAATGAACCGCATAATAATCGAACCAATTGAAAAAATAAAAAATACTGTGGGCAGCTGAACCATTGCAGTCTTCAGTATCGTTGAGGTGGTGCGGTTTGGTTCAAGCTTTGCTGTGAGTTCTCCACAGCAACTTGTGCCGTACACGGCCCCAGCGCGCGCGAGGGACACCAGGGGCAATCCTAGAAACAAGGTCAGCGAAAACCATGGACGACTTCATGCGGTCCCTCGTGGACGAGGTCGCCCTCGAAGGATCTCAAGGTACTGTTGGCAGTACAAGGCAATAGGAATGAGGAAACAAGAACATCGTTGCCATTCTGCTCTTTCTGGGTTGGGGGTTCGAGACCTGTGCTGGGGCGTCCTCGTATGACTTGCACTGACCGGTTTGCCTTCGCTCCTTACCCACCTCGCTGCAACAACCTCTCCCTCATCCATGCAAAATTCTCGCCGATCCACAATCGCTTTCGCTTCCCTGGTCGAGAACAGGTTGCAACCTACCGCGGCTCTGGGATCTGCTTGACTCGCTCTGGCGCCGAACACGTATCGTGGACATCGAGGAGGAGGCTGCCTTCGCCTTGGCAGATCTGGGTAATGAGACGGATGATGGCTCCATTGATGCCATCCAACGCATAAACGGTGAGAGCGAATGTCATTACATTTTTCGAGGCGAGCAGTAGCGGCGCTGCCGTCCGTGTCAGATCGGCCCTGCCACTGCGCATCCGTTGAACATGCAGATTTCCTCTTGCGCATTTTCCCTCATACAGGCCTGGACGAAGAGATGCAAAATTACCTCTGGCCGCATATTTTACGATTGGACCAGTTGGACTTCGTAGTGCCTGACGTCGACGCACCTTCGGGATCGAATACGCCCGCGGAACTCGATGGGAACAGAAAAAGGGCAAAGGGCAAGGACGGGCTTGACAAGGCAGCTGCTGATGCAAAGGCTGTGGTGAGGTCACTTGTTTGTCCTCTTGTCGGCCCATCGGCTCATAGTTCAACGCTTCAGTTCAAAGAACTTTTCAAAGCTGAGCTGTCGACCATGACTCAGTCACAAATTAAGGAAAGATACGGAAACGCGTTGAAAGTCATTGCCACGGAGGATAGCAGACGAATTGTCCTGACCGGAGTCAACGATGTTCGGACCTTGTTTACCTCACGAACGCCCAGAACTAATTTTGTGAACCTACCAGCAAACCATTCGCATCTCTCCTCTTCTTAATCGAGTTCTCGAGGCAGTCAGCGGCGCTCGGGAAACGGGCATCACCCAAGCAGATTTGGCCAAAGTGTTAAATATGGACTCCCGTTCCCTGTTTTATCAAGTGAAAAATCTCTGCAAAATGAAGCTAATGTGAGTCGTTCTTAATACGTCCTTTGTCGCTTTTTGACATCGCAATACTGCAAAAACCGTGCTCGATAGTGTAAAGATGCCCCTCGTCACCAAGGGAACCTTTACGAGCCTTTGCCTGCACGTTAAGTTTGCGTACACGAACCCCAGCTTTCTAGAGTACGAAAGGAGCCTGGAAGCGAAGGCCTTGGGCCAGATTCAGCAACAACCGTCGGAATCGGGTATTTTGTCGCTCATCGACACGGATTTGCGATATGTTTCGTCCGATCCCGCTTCGTCACGCGTTTCATTCCACTCCGAACTTCTCCGTCAGCGTCTGACAATGCTTCTTCAAAACGCGAAAAATAATGTTATGTTGATTCATGATTTGATGCGCGCCCTTGTAAGTTCTTTCTGCGTTTCAATTCGTCGCACTCCGCTCACTTCCGTTTCTGCCTTCGCAGCTGAGCACCAAATTCACGAAATTTGAACGTCGTTGGTTTAATCGCACTATCGAATCACTCGCTCGTGACGGTTATGTAGAGCGAATCAATGTCGTCCGACAAAATGTTGCAGATAGATGTGTCCGACTGCTCCGTCCGTATTTCGCGTCCGCGACGGGAGTTGGGGTTACAAATTTTCAGGCAAGCAGTCGGCCCACACCTGCGGCTGCAATTGCCGGTGCATCAGCCCCACCTCGACGATATTTTCGCAATCCGGACCCTGAAAGCACCGTCACGATAGGAGAAGGAGGCTATTTGTCGGATCTACCATTTGAGGCGCAAGTATACAGGCTAATTGATATGGCAGGAGAAGGCGGAACTACATCCAATATAATCCGTCGATCTCTTGGGAATATCACACCGCGTATTTTGGAAAAAGCGACAAAAAAGCTCCAAACTCCGCCTCACGCCCCGAATGGCGTTCCTCTGATTTTCGGGGAGGGCGAGTTTAAAGGGAGGGAGCGACGATATCGCTATTTTTCTGCGGAAAACATGGCGAAGAGAATCGCTGCGACTGGCCAAGGAGATGGAGTTTCCGCGACTCAGGCGTTGGCTAATATCGTTGTTCGTCCCTCCCCACGAGTGCGAGCTAAGGTCAACCCAACCCGTCCACCTCGTCGTCGGCCAATCATTGTACACATAGGAAGCAAACCAAAGCGACAGAAGCTCGATGAAGATGCCGAAGATGAGGAGGAGGTTTCGGAAGAGGAGGAGGAAGAGGAGGAGGCGGATTTCACTTCGGAGGAGACTGACGGCGATTTCCAGGAAACTGGCGCTTCTTCAAAGGTTCCAGTCAGAAGGAGCGAGCGCGCTAAAACTCGGGGACGTATTTCATTTGCGGAGGACGATGGTATTATGTCAATATTGGAAGCTTCTGCTTACGTTTTGCTAGATGAAGACGAAATTATGGAAGAGCCCGAGCTGCCCGCTGTCCCACCTCCACCTCTAGAAGTGCCGACATTTGTGAGCCAACTCGACGAAATCCTTTGCGATGTTTGTCGCGTTGATCGGGACGATGACAAGATGCTCTTGTGCGATCACTGTGACAAAGGCCGACACACCTTTTGTAGCGATCCTCCACTTGAATCCATTCCGGAGGGAGACTGGGTAAGTGGATTGAGGACGTATGTGAGAAGCTGACAATGAAACCTTTGCTTGAAAGTTTTGTTCCGAGGAGTGCAAACTGGCAGGAAAGAAGGTTGTGGAGTTTCTACCCCCGATAGTGATGGACCCACCCCCACCCCCACCAAATTCCTCCAAAAGGCGACCGCCCGGGGGTGGTTCCCGTGGTGGTGATGCGTCAACCACCTCAAGCAAGGAGAGCACAAAAAGGAAAGGAAAGGGCCGAGCAACCGTTCCAAAAGCGAGTTCCAAGTCCAAACCTACCAAGTCCGCTAAGGCTGCGAAGGAAGCGAATGTGAGAACTGTGAAGTCACCAGTTTCAGCGATGCGTAGGACTCGGAGACAACTCCTTTCCGATGACACCCCCGAAGAGCAGCCTGAGGAACAAGGCGCAAAGCGTCGGAAAGTTTCGCTAGATGGTATTGCTGTCGTCATTCCAGTGGCACCCTCAGCAACCTCACCACCCGAAGAACCAAGCGGGCATTCACATGGTGGAAGCTCCCCGTCAGGCGGTTCGACTCCTATCTTGGAACTTGATGAGAGGCCCAGACTTCCGCCCGTAACAACTATGTGTATACCCTCTTCGGACTCAGAAGCTCCTATAACTGGATCATCTTCGCACGCCGGAATCACAGTAGAGCTGCCAGCAGTAGCGACTGTCACAGATGAAAGTGACAAGGAAATGCATGACGCAACTGTATGTCCCCCAAAGCACCCCGAGCTTGCAGCACCTGTGGAGGAGAGTTCATTTGGAATCACGACGGATAGATCGAGTGTTGAGAACCCACAGGGGTCAACAGGCGGCACGAGTGACAAGCCGCCTCTTGTCCCAGTTCCGAAGAAGTATGCTTTTACTTCCAAGAATGCTATTGCACGGCGCCAGCATTTTTTGCAGCTCATTGAGGAGCATCGAGTGTTGGAAGTTGGTTATATATTTCTCAAAAACTACCAAGCGATTCTTGATGCAAACAATGACACTGGAGCAAAATACACTATCGACAAGAAGACAGTCATTCGTACCGCTCTGTCGATGGAAGGGGAAGGCCTGCTGAAGGTGCTGGAGGTTCAAACTCCTCATTTGAACGGTTCCTTCTCCAGGCGGACACTCTTGCTGCGGAAAGACGTGGAACCGGAGAGTCCTGAAGTCAAAAACTTTATCAACGAGCTCAAAAACAAGGTGTTCCTTGGGCGAACTTCAGAGGTGCCTAAAATCTACATTCCGGAGGAGAAACTGCAAGTAGAGCGGCTTGGAGAGCTGCAAAAACGTCTTCGACATCAGCCAGGGAGCGGAGGCTCATCTTCGAAGGATGCACCTGCCCAAGAGTCCAGTTTGGCTGACGATACCTTTTCAGATCCTATATCTCGACGACAGCACACGCAGCCATCTACATTTTGGATGCCTGTTGCGCTGCATTACGGGTTCATCAGCGCGAAAATGATTCGCGTTCGTGCTTTGCATGAATGGCTTTGTGAGTGTGCGACAGCGTCGGCAGCTGGGTCGTCCGAAACAGAAAGGCCTCCTTTCATGTTTCAAATACCCTTTTTGTGCCGAGATCTTCCTCTTGAGCTTTATCTAAAAATAGTTGGGAACACGTCGAAGTGCGAAGCGCTCGATGAGTACATTGCCAGTGGTGACCTCAAAGTATCGATGCGCAATCTGCCCGTTTCTTTGCGGCAAGCAATGGACATCCAAATGCACAAGACTCGAACTTCAGTAACCATTTTGCTGAAACTAATGGAGCAGTATTCGCTGGTAACAGTGACTACCAGGACTCCACTTCCTCCGCCGGTGGTATCCCAACCGCCACCAACAGCAGCTTTCGATGTTTATCGTTTAAACGAAGTTGCGGTGTTGCTTGACTATCGGCTCCAATCAGAACCGCCTATCGGCCGCTTCAATGTGTTTAGCCCGCAGCAGTTTAGCCAGTTCTGGACCCAACTCGAATTTATCTGGCTCGAAGTGTCCTCGAAGGACGTGCGAAAGAGGAAGAGGTCCCCAAACGGTCGCGAAAAGCAACCACCGCGCCCGCAAACGAAGAAGGTGGGGTTCCGCGAAATGATGACTGCTGTGCGCAATTGGCGTCCTTTGTTCCCGTACACACCTGCTCAGACAATGGTTCTCGAAAGTTACGCAGATCGTAAGCATGGGCTCACCCCCTTGTCCAATGAGGAAGAACTGTCCAAGATCGCAAGCGAGACTGGCCTGAACATGCTACAAGTGAAAGGATACTATAACAGGCTCGTGGCGTCGTACTACCGAAACGCTTTACTCGTTTCGGAGCGGCGGAGACGTTACCGACTGGAACAGTTAGCGCAAGAGGAGGCAGCTAAGACGGGAACTCCAACCACCCCAAGCAGCGCTACCGGCTCAAACGCCACAAATGTCGCTCCGACGCAACCGGCGGCGTCGAAAACGCCTCGAACGCGACGATCAGCTTCGAGCAAGAATTCGACCCCCTCTACCACGGAACAAGGAACTGCGCCGAGCCAAACACCGGTGGAAAAACAACGCAAAGAGGCCCACGAGCGGGGCCGGCGACGTGTCAAAGACGTGCTCGAACGCGCAATACACCGCAAGAACGACACAATCTCTGGCATTATACCTACAGTAGGCGATGAAGCTGGACTGCTGGCGGCTGCGAATATTCGTAAACGGCAGCGCTACATTTGGTCAGAGTCAGAGGATTTAGATATATTTTTGGGCCATACCCTCAATGTCGCGCTTATTCAGCTGCGAGGGGGCCGCTACAGCTGGGCGCCAGTTGGGCGCGCTGCCAAAATGGATCCACTCATTTGCCGTCGTCGGATCAATATTCTCCTGAAGTCTCCCGCGAACGGCCGACTACTGAAAGGCCTGGTCGCGGAGTGGTTCAACGTGATCAAAGAGGGAATCGCGTCTGGTGCGTTGCAAGAGATGCCGGGAACAGAGTATACCAGCATGGATTATACTGAGTTCGTCAGCTATTTCAAGGCAAAGACGAATGCTCAGAACCTGTGAGTTCTGTTACTTCGCAATCTACGTTAATTTTGAAGCTAAATACGATTGTCTGGACAGGCGACAGCTCGAATCCATCGGCCTAAACTACCACCCAATTAGTGCAGATGATACGAGCAAAGTCAAGGCAACGCGAGTGGATCACGCTCCTATCGAGGTCCTTTTAGACGACGAAGTGACTCTACGAGCCAAAATGTCGATTCTCTACGCCAACGGCCTCTACGCTGGGCTTGATGAGGAGCTGACCCCAGATGTTCTTCCACAGGAGGCGCCGCCTAACACATCAGCCATCAGATGCTTAGTTTTCATGTCGGCGGCCAAAGTTTGTACTTTTCGAAGTCCTCGTCTTGCACGTCGAATGCATGCCATACTAATCTCTTGTCAAAGATGGTACTGATGACACCACAAGCCATTTACGACTCAACCGTTGCCTTCAATCTGCTGCAACAATTTGCCCGTTCCACAACGGAAGTTGGAGTAAATCGCCTTTCGGCGGAGTCTACACTGGTTAAAATGAAGGCTACCGCTATTGATCGTCCTCTTCCCGGTCGAAGGTTGTCGCTTTCTGACAGGTATGAGATAGAAACTATTGAGTCTACACGAGTCGGAAATGTTTCACCAATTGTGTTCTTCAGATTTCTGTCGTCAATCGCCGGCTTTATCCCCGAGAAGATCCCACGACTCGCAGTTGAATTTTCGAAAAATGCAGCGAGCAAAGCGAATGGGGCTGCAGAATTTTTCGATGCGATGGCTGACAGCGGAAGCGTTTGTGCCCTCCTGGATTTCCTCATTCTGGGGAAAGCCATTCTCTCCCCGGTGTGGGACGTTCTGTCAGTGTCTCCAGGTAGATTTGTAACGGGGGTGTTTTTAGTTTCCAGAAGCGCATTCACAAACAAAATTTTGCAGAGTTGCAACCCATGATTGTCATCAATTATTTGTCAGAGATGACGGCAGAACCTCCGCCGCAACTTGACAAAAAAGTTGTGGACGGGAAGAGGGCTCCGCTGCCCTCGAACGACGAAAATATCAAGGAGAATGTCATGGCAGCGGTCCTGGAGGCCTGTGATGGGTCTGTCGACCTCGTTGATACCGCTGTTTGGCCAGTCTTCAATTGGGTCGAAGAAGCAGGTTCAGCGGGCATTACTCTTTATGATCTGAAGGTGAGGAGCCAGCGCGACTGCTCTGCGGCTAAACATCTTTGTCTACTGGTCGTTTCACGACGAATTGGGCGGTGGGTTGCCCGTATAGGCCGCTGCAAACGGACTGATGTCAGACCGATTACTGTTGCGAGCAATCGCCATTTTGTCGTCGGTGACAGTCCCTGATTCTCCACAGACTCTTATTGAAAGAGTCGGCCATGAGGACTTGCGTTTTGTGACATACACCAACATAAGTGTTTGGTACCTGAATCTGCCGAGGAGAGAGGTTATACGTTTAACTCCCTCAATAATCACTGTTTGCTTATCCTGCCTCCCAAACTTTTAGACTGAGCCTGAATCACTGGAGTACCCCAGTGGGCTCTTGCCGCAGTGCCGCGGTCGTTTGTGGTTCAGTATTCATGGCGAGCTAATCGGCTCTGTCTTGCGAGCCTGCCTGGAGATGGTGATATCCTTAATCGTTGAGAAACCTGGAATTTATGAGGTAACAGTGTCGCAAAATAATATCCTCCTTTCTACCTCGCCCGTTACCGTCTTCTCACCATTGTACCACAATGCGCTGAAAAAGGGGAAAATTTTCCGACGGCTCCGCCACGTTGTCACACGGGTTGAGCTTGCTGAGTTACTAGATGTACTCACCAAAGTGAAAGCATGCCGTCGCACCAGCATGATTCGAGCACCCGCATTCACCAGCCTGATGGATGCACTTAGCTGCGATCGACCTGCTTTGGAACCGTGTGGTATGTCTGACACAGCGACAACTGAAAGCCACTAAACGGCTGCTCCAGATGACGACATAATTAGCACAACCCGTGTAACTTGCTACTATGCCGAGCCCGAGTGGTTCAAGGCGTGCAGCCTCATCGCCCGAGAAACTAATACAACCGCATGACCGCAATTTTGATGGAAAGGAATTTGACGCTGTGGAGCAATATTGTCTATTTTGAGGGAGGCCACTTTGGAACCTTGCTGGTATCCTTAAATCCACCTGGGCAAAATATTACTTTATCAAAAAAAATCTGAGCTGTTTTTCTTATCGTTAAGTCAACGCCTTGGTTCATTTTTCAGGCCAAAGGGACACTGCGGCTCAGACGCTATCCGGCTCAAGTCCCAGCCACTGGACCAAAATCTTCAGTAACGCAAACGAAGTGCGTGACCAGAACTTCGGATGTGAGACGCTGAGAAGTCCTGTCGGATACTGTGGGGTGGGACAGGTTTCCGACTTTTCACCATCAATCATGCTTCTGCCAAATGGCGAAGAGACCTGGTAGCCCTCTTGATTCTGCGTCTTAATCGAGGAAGCGTTCCCACCCCCACTCTGGAAGGCGCACCCAATTATTTCTTGCGCCCTTTGCTCATCGGCCGGCCTGGAGGTGCATTTGCGCATGTGCGATCTCCAATTCGAGGGGTGGCAAAACATACACTCTTGCCGGTCGTCGTGGTTAAAAACCCCGAGGGAAGCCCTGATTCCCCACCACCTCAATCTAGTTTACGCACAGTCTTTGGTTCTACGGCCAGCACATGGAGTCGTTTCACGTAGGTGCCAAACACAGGTGAAGAGCTGGTGGTTGTAAGCACATTTTCTTTACACGTTTGTCTATGTTGGGGGAACGTGCAATCCTCTCGTGAAGCTGAATCACACACGTGTCCCGGCTGTGGGCGAGGGTTCAGCTGTCCGATGAAACGGCAGGCGAGGCGAGGGCGATGAAGTCGATTCGATGTTAAGCGGCACGGCGTGGACCACAACTTCGTGCAGGATTGACGTCAAGCTGAGGGACAGGAATGGAAGGCGGTGCGGGAAAAGAATGTATTTGTGGATGGCGTGGTGCTATCCCATTCACTGCGCCATAAATCAAAAGAAGAAAAATGGTGTGTAAAAAGAAAGTTAAGACACACCACTTGATTTATTTACGCGCAACCCCTCGACTACATCGCCAGCAAAAGCAACGGCGCGAGCTCAGAGCATTCGTTGTTTGCTTGCTCAGTTGAAACAAAAATTCGCTACCCCGTCGCACACGCAGTTTTCTTGTCCGGTGAGTGGTAATCAGTCCTTCATGATATCCCACGTCATGCACGACTATCACGAAATCAACACCATGTTTTGATCAAAGCTCGCGGTGCAATTGTGCCAAACGGAGGAGTAACGAAGAAAGAGAAAAAGAAGCGCGCGAGGAGAGAAAAAAGCGGGAGAACGGTTGTGTGAGGCACCAAAAGCAGGAACGGAATCTGGGTTAACGGTAACTTTGAACAAACTCAGGCCCGCCCATTAAAGGCGGCCAACTGAGTCGTGGAAGCGGGTTCGACAGATGGAGAGGCGCCACATCCCTTGGCTTGCCGGACTTCCCCTTCCGTTTTAGAAGTCGACGACAAAGGCGCCAGACGGGGTTGGTGACCCTGACAAGCGCGACGAAATTACGGAAGCGTCGGACGCCGAAGACGACAAAGACGAATATGAGTCAAACGAAAGCTCATGGTTGGTGATATCTGCAACAGATTCAAGCGCATCGCGCTCCGCCCGCAATATCTCTTGCCGCCGCCCCTGCAAATCAGAGCAAAAGTGTTATCGCATCCGAAAGAATATTGAGTGAGGAAGGCCACCAACCCCATCGTGCTGAGGGCAAAAGCACATAAAAGCGTCCGTCATCGTGATTCGGTTCGCATCTGCACAGGACACGTGGTATGTACGAACACATCTCCCCTTGTTACCGAGTTAGGAAAGAGGAGCAATCAGGACCAAAGCAAACCTTGTAGCACTGGATGCAAGCTCCTCTGACTCGGTTCCTGCGCCCGTACAGAGGTTTGCAAAACTGGCATTTCTGAGATGAATTGCATTGCTCAGTTCCTCGCGTTTCCTGCCTACATGCAAGAAAACAGGCAATCTCACCAGCGCCCATCGATCTTTCGGTATTAGACCGACACCAACCACAATTTCTTGGTTGTCGACAAATGGGTGAGGGACAATGGCGGTTTCTGGCGCAAATTGGTGGTTGGTGTTAGACCACGTTATAGTCCCATAATCGAGAGGTTACCTGGAACAAACTCTGCGCAACGGCGGTGAGCAAATACATTTTCGAACTCCGTCTCGAGCGTCGCTTCTCGAGATTCGTCTGGGCAAAGCGCGCACTACCAGTCCCAAGATCGCAAGCATGAGAGCAGGGACGTGTCAGAAGCGAAAACAGTATTTCAGAAGGCTCATACGCCCTACCAGCCTCGGAGAGACGGGCGGCTCCGGCTCCGGTTCTGGGGTTGGAGGCCGAGGCTTCACCCGAGGTCTCTTCGGGACACCGAGTTTCCTCTTTGAACGGTCAGCACTACTTCTTTCCGCAACACTTTCGGCCTCGTCTACAGCTTCCGCGGGGTTCTCCATGGAAGAGACAAAAGGATCCGGCTGAGCTTGTTTGAAGAGGCTGTCAACGTCGAGGCGCACACTATCCTTGATGCAGTGGCAGACGGTTGCTTTCCGCCCCACCTCAATCCAGTCTTCAGTCGCGAAATTGACGGACTCCGCGCAATTGAATCCCAGATTGAAGCCAGCATGGTAGCCTGATGGAGGGAAAAAATGTGGAAAGTAAGAAGGGGAGGGCAATGTGCATGTGGTAGGTTGGCAGTTGAGGAGGTAAATAAAGGATCAACCAAATTTGTGGAAAGTGAAAAATGTGATTTTACCGAAAGGGAACGTTATGACAAACTGAAATTTTCGCAATTAGCCCATTTTTTAAAACAAAAAAAAAAAACATTGGGTGCTCACTTCGCCTGCCTGCTGCACCAGCCTCAGGACTTTGATGCCATTACTTGCAAGATACGTCGGCGACATCAAGCTCGTCTTGTGTCTCAAAAAGGCCTGGCAGTCGCAAGCATCCTTTGGGAAACACGCTTCAGAAGTGTATGAGTCTCTGCACAGCGTGGAGGCACCGGGAAAAAAAAAGAGTGCCTTACCTTGTGCGCAGCATTCAAATCGCCGTGCCATCGCCGGCGGGATCACGTACCATTGCTTGGGTGCCTTGAGCGAATTTAAGAATGAAGTCGAAGTTTGCAACAGTTGGAGGAATAAAGCAAACCTACCCCAAAGTGAATATAACTAGCGGATTATGCAAATAAAGACGAGGGAAATTATTTGTGGTTCACTACAAGTGAAACATTCCTCAACATTACTTTATAGAGTACAGATCTACATCCTCGACGTGCCAAGCAAAGGTTGCCTTGTTGGGTGGTGAGGCATCATCAATAAGTAAAACAGCGCGCATTTACGAACTAGTTGCGATATACAAACCTTCCACATTCCAAAATACAAATATGGCCTGAACGAGGATCGAATAAGAACTATTCGTTAGTCGAGGTGAAGCGCATTGGACCGCAATCGATATGACTCACTGATTCACCCCAGGAATGCTGCAATTCATTCGATTCAAGATATTATCCAACGTCCGTAAGTTCCACGTATTCTTGTCGTTGTCATCAAATAAGGAGCCTAGCATATCGGCGCCGTACATGGGCGGGCTATACATTAAATCTTTCCAGTATACTTTCTCCAACTCTTTGCAGTATGCGAGGTCGAACTCTGCAGAGACTTCATCCAGGTCGAATTCGATAGGCTCCTCGCCAGACAGATCCCGTCGACGGCGAGACCGCTTTTTCTCCAACTGTTCCTGCACCATCGATGAGTCAGGGGCAGCATCATCTGGTAAACCAGCATCGTGGGAGGGAGGCTGCAGTGATTCATCCGAAGCACCGCCAAGCGTCGGGGAACGATCAGTGTTCGATGCGATCGCTGAAGCGGAATCGTCTGCCATTGATTCTTTCGTGGGCGGCTGGCCAACGCCTCCTTGTCTCCGTCTCTTCCTTGGGGCCACCGTATTTGCGTGGCATTTCCCATCAGCGTTTAAAGCAGGCGTTCGATTTCTTTGGCATAGGTTGTACCATTCCTGCACTGGAAGTTTGCAACCAGGAGAGTCAGGCCCCAGTTTGATTAAACATTCCAAATAGGCAGATTCCATTCAATAAATTGTTTAGAAGACCAACACCTACCCGAAACGTTCATTCTTTTGACCAGGTTGGTCTGAGTGTACGCGCCATTAGGAAGGTGGCCCCGGCAGAAATTCTGCTCGATCGGCCCTCGGATCCTGACCTTACTGAGGCGATTGCTTATGTCGGAAGCAGAGAGGCACTCATCCTTCCATTCTTGCGGCGGTATAATTTTGACCAGGCCCGCCTTCTTACCGTACGGTTCGATTGATCGAACAAATGCCTCAAAGTTACGAAACTGGGCCATGCTTGGTCTGAAAATTGGCACACTGAATTCTTCCCCTTGCTGGTACTCTGGGGTCAGGTGGTGGTCGCCGCAAGGTTGCGTGTGGAAATGAGGACTATCGGAGCTTTGTCCCTCATGGGCCGCTGGTTGTATGATGTGAGCGTTGGAGTTGCCAGCGACTTTTGGGAAGGGTGGGGTTGTCCCGTTTAAGTGGCCCGGGGAGTCGGGCGGCGAGTGCAAAAGAGGATCTTTGTGTGCAAAGCGCTGCTGCGTTGGCTGGGCATGAGAGGCCACACCAGGATCGACACGGGAGGGACCGGTCGCAAGCGGGGGCATCTGACCGGAGACTGACGATGAAGTGCTAAAGTGCTGGTGCTGAAGGTATCGACTGGAAAGTGGAATCTGCTGGCCCGCAGGTGGTGGTGGATTGGATGCGATCGGCCGTGAGCCTTCGTGAGTCATGCCAGCCAATGGCTGTGCTGACGGTTGCAACTTTGGTGATTGGAAAAGGCAGCTTGCTGCGGCTGCTGTGGCGGAAAAGGCGTGCCCAGCCCGTCCGCCCGCAGTCGCCGAGTTCGTTGTTGTGGCAACTACTAATGGCGGCGTCGAGATGGCGGTTGGCGCCAACGGGCAAGACAGAAGCGGCTCAAGGGGCATCGTCACGTCATTGGAGGTAGCGCGAACATGGGCAACCGCTAAATCGAGCGCCGCCGTCCAGGATGGCGGTGCTACGTCCATTGCTGCTGCTGATGCTGCTGATGCTGCTGATGCTGATGAGGGTGCTGTCATGAGGCCCCCTGGATTCGTCGTCCCCCGTTTGTGCTATCTCACTGCCTTTTCCCTTTTCTTTTCCTTTGTATGTATGTATAAAGTTTTCTGTTTTTTTGTTTTGGGGGTGCGGTCTGTTTGCTCCCCGCCTCAATTGTACGGCTTCTCACGACGCTGCTCCGACGCGAAGGGGCTATTGGGAACCGGTGCTCGTCGTTGGAGACTCCTACATCATTTCACCAATTCCATTCATAATAGCGCGACTGGCGTCGACCTGAGGAAATGGTAAGATTCAGAGTACCACTGCCCATCCATGCCGGTTCTTCTTGCAACGGTTGTGATGTTTCTTGCTCAGCCCGGACGCTTGAGTTTTGAATTTGCAGGGTGCTCTGCGCATAGAAAGGAGGTGTATCTGGCTGTGAAGTACAATCTGGAGCTTCGGCTTGATCCATCCAAATACGATAATTCGAATACCGCTTGTTCGAAAGAGTTTGAAACGCAACCTGACCAGGGAGCACCGAACGTTCTTCGTCCCTTAAGCCTGTGGCTCACACACCCTTTGGCTGGCTGGACTGAAAAGGATCAGTTTTGGCTCTGTCGGAAGGCTTAGCCAGTAAGTTTAAAGGCAGCGTTTGTACCTCTGATGCTATGCCGCAGAGGGAGGTGACTGCTTGTGGGTGCTCAAGGTAGCTGTTTTTTAGAAGTAGAAGGCAAATCAAAACAAACCTTTTCCTAATGTGCTATGTGCTTATCGCGCCTAAAGGTGCTGGCTTGCAATTTTGAATTGATGAACTACTACTCTGAGGACGGAAGTTCCGAGAGTCAAAACCCTGAAGACGTCAATAAAGTGAATGGCTTTTGGAACAATCCATCGATTAAATATGTCCCCACACCACAGATTGAATCGGGCCAACGAATTCGGGTGCAAGAATTGCTTTTGGTGGAGTCTGATTTCAAAAATTTTAAACTCCGCACCCAATCTGGATGGCTGTCAAACTCTTGCCAAACCCCAGCCAAAAATGGCATCAGGCTCAAACCGCCATCGTCGTTATTAAAAATGCACTATTCCGAGTCGTCATTCGCAGCAGCACTAGAAACCTCATCTTCGGTTGCCTCATCCTTTGCCTCCGTACAATCCACAAGTCGCCTCGCCCCGCAAGCTGCAACTACTTCATCGAATCTGGCTTTACTCCAGCCCAACCCATCTGCGCGACATCCAAATAAGTCAAGATCCAACTCGGTCGATCGGAACGGATCAGTCAGCTATCTCTCGTCTTTACCGATCCAGCCGCCTTCGGCGCCGCCTCCCCCCATGCCTCCATCCAGCATGTCCGCGCGGTGTACGTCCAACCGCACGGCACGAAAGAGAACTCCTTCGACCCCGCATCCGACTCCATCCGTGACACCGCCACCGGAGGTCACTGGTCTCGCCGCCGAACTATTTATTTCCACCGCGCGAAATGCAACGACGGTGTCATCTTCTCTTTTGAATGCAGCCTCGGCCGTAAACCCAGCCACTACTCCCTCCTCTTCAGCCATCGGTTCCCTGTCCCTCACTTTCCAGCGTCCTCCCGTTTGTCGCATTCAGGCAAACAAGTATTCTTCTGGCGTGCTTCAGCAGGAGCAGAGCTCGAAGCATGCGGAGCACACAGCGTTCCCTTCCACGGGACCTCCGGTTCCAGAACGACACACTGACATACGCGTTATTGCAGCCTATGTACCGCCCGTTCGTCGCCGATCCGCGAGCTGTGGTGCCACTGGGAGGGAGCGTGACACTCCGCGCTTGGCGTCTCATTCTGCCATTATTATGGACAACCAGCCCTCAACCATTACCGCAAAGGAGTCCTTGGCCGACGAGCTGGATAATCTACGGCAGGCGCTATCAACATTAAAGTCATTCTGGGATGGACCGCTCGGTGCACCCCCCGGTGCGTCATCGGCACGGGAATCCTTGAGGTGGAGAGATCGTGGTGGGTTCGCCGCGTTTGTACGAGCTGTGGTCAGAAACGGGGGCGACGACATTAGCACTTTGCAGCAAGCGAAAGTAGAGGACAGAACTTGTGAATCAGCAAAACGAGACGCAAGCGACATGGTTGAACGGGGCATTGCGCGAGAAGGTCAGTTGAACGGGTCTAGAGCGAGGGACGAGGAAGTTGAGCAAGTTGTTCGATGGATCAAGGCGCATCCTGCAATGCTACCAGTGCTTGTCATGGACATACGGGACTGGGACGGGTATCGGCTCATGCTGCGACGCCATGAAGTCTTAAAGGAGAAAGGTAGCCGTCCGCTGTTGATCCATCGTCCATGCTTTCTTGTTTCATCACAAGTCTCTTGAATATGGTGCGCCTTGGCCTTGCCCCGTGTCTCACTTCTCACACCAAACCGCGGTTAAAAAAACCACCACCTCCCCATCCGAATGAGCAGCGAAGCGCGAAAGTTATGCCGCATACTGCGCATCGCTTGCCGCCGAAGCTTCCGAAACCACAACGGTCGCCGCCGGGCCTGAACCGGACCCGCAGGAAAAGCTGCGCAAGCTCCTCCAGGGCGTCGGCATTCGCGTTCCTCCAGCCTCGACCAAAGAATCCGACACGGTTTCTCGAAGAGGGGAGCCGCCGCTTTCGGGACCGCACCGGCCACCAGGCGCCCCAAGCATGCGCCGCCAAAAGTCCGCACCGTCGAAGCCAACGTGGGTGCAGTCGATGTCAAACGAAGACGGTCCTGTCGTAACCCGAACGAAAGGAAATCAACCGTCACCACCCCCTTGGATCACATCCACCACGGCCCTCCCAGCCGATCGAGCGCGACCCCATTTCCCGCCATCCGCAAGCGGCCCCATGCACGCCTACACCCACCACGCCGACCAGCGCAGTACCTGGCCCTCCGCCACCACAGCTGCTGCTGCCGCAGCCGCCGCCCGCGCACACGCCTTCTCAGTACCCGCAGTACCTCCCATCCCTTCGCTGCCGCCGGCGGCTGCGGCTGCGGCCGCGGCAGCCTCCGCGCGGCGGGGGCACCATTTTCAGAGCGCGACCCACCAGTGGCAGCGCAACCCAACGTTTGCCAGCCAACAGCGCCTGGACTCGCCTCAGCCCCCTGTAGACCCGTCTTGGTACAACGTCGCTACCTCCGGCGCTTCTCCCTCGTCAGACAGTAGTATCGACGCGCGGCCTCCACCACCGCTCTCTGCTCTGCAACAGCAGCGAGGCCAGCTGCTCGCTGGCCTCGGACCGACGCATGGCGTCGCCGCACCGTCGACTGCAGCAGCGTCGGCGGCAAAGTCTGACGCGAGCGGCGTTGCGGCGTTGCGGCGCGGGCGACTGGGGCAACAACGGCAGCGGACGCCGAGTTCGTCGGCCAGTCATTTGGCGGTGGGTGATATTGATTCAAGTGGTGGCGGCGGCGGCGGCGGAAGCAGCGCGGGTGTGAGCAGCGGAATGAAGCGGAGAGGTTGGAAGGAGCTGCTAGCTGGAATCGGTGGTACCGGCAATTCTGCAGCTTTAGGTGCCTCCAGCAGTGTGCCCGTAGGCAGCTTGGCTGGCTTAGGTGGGTTTGGAGCAGGCGCCAAGGTTTTTTCTGTCGCCAGAGACTCCTAAGGCGGATGAACAGGCCCAACATACAAAAGCTCCTCGCGCACAATCGTGCGGGAGTGTGCGCACATGCGAGGAGTGAATTAGTTTGCGACTTTGGGTGTGAGTGCGAGAGATTGTGAGGTGTGTGCATGCATGTCCTTTTGTTTGTTATGTTTTTCGTGCTTTAGTGCTTGGTAGAAATTAATCGCAGGCTTAGCGCCACAGTCTCATCACTTCGGTATGGACGAAATTCAGAGTAGCTTTGCGGTCTGTGCCGTTCTAATTGCAGTTTTAAAAATTATGTCAGAATTTTGAAAAAATGAGCCTCATCACGTAACAGCAATATGCAAGGACAGCCATCATGTGCCTCATACGAATGAAATTCTGAAAGTGACTTTCAAGGATGTTTTATCCGTTAAAAATATTTCCTATCGCTTATGCCCGACTTTCTCCTTCCCCCTATTGTCAGCAAGTGACTCCCATCATTTCAGCCAAAGGATGGTAAGGGGGTGGTGGTTGTCACAGGGTATGGGTAGAAATTTGTGGAAGTCACAGGAGTAATGTAAGTAGGAGGCGGTCGAACACATAATTGTTGGAACGGGTAGATGGGTGAAGCGTAACAGTCGAGTGACGGATTGATCGCCTGTAAATATTCAACTGTTACTCCATACGATTGAGCGATCGACCAGCACGAGTCACCGCTCTGGCACCGAGTGTCAGTTTTAAGTAATGTGTTCAAAAATTACACAAGTTGAGCCGACCGAACCTTGATGACGTAAACCTCCTGGCAGCAGTAGAGTGGGTAAGGGCGGGGGGTGCAGTAGCATGTAGGCGGAGTGATGCACAGTGCCTTTCCTGCAAAAGAGGTTATACAGACTCTCAATGCAGTGAGCGACTCCGCTGTTCTTACCTGGAATTATGCTTGTGCAGCTGTAAGAAGGGTTGTACGATTGGAGCTGGGCGGTCGTTAAGTTCAGCTGCTTAGCGATGAATCCACAGTCTTGCCCCTCCTATGTAGTTCAAAATAAGAGCAGGGTGGTCATTGTTCGCTGTCGCGCTAAGTGGGCGCCTGCTTGCAGAAGTCCCCAAAAGACGGTATTATCGATATACCATGACGATGTAAACCCACGCACAGGTGGGCGGTGCAGGCGCAGGACCAGAACGGCGGTGCAGCCCTCGTGGAAATTCTCCAACGTTGCCATCGCTTGCCGCTGCTGCACCATGTACAGCGTCCGTCACGGGTAGAGCGCTTGCAAAGCACACCAGGCTGCCTATCACGCAGCCAAGAGCGAAAATGGCAGCACGATAGCCTGTCAAGTGTCGTCTTCGACTGTGGCCGAACTGAGGCGTTGTGGCGCAGGAGGGTTGACTTGCCGCTGGAAACGACCGGGAGTGGGATGTCGCAGGATCCATGAGGATGCAGGCTTTGTGGGTGGCTTCTGGCGTGTGCGGGGGTTGCAGAGGTGCTGGAAGCTCTCTTTATCAGAACCACGAAAAAACGGAACGTGAGTGGACGGCCCGCGCTGAGCTTTCTTCACTCTCCGATCACTCCGTCTCTCTCTCTCTCTCTCTTTCTCTCTCTCTCATACTCTCTCTTTCTCTCTCTCTCTCACTCGCACTCTCTCTTCTCCTTTTCACACACACACACACTCTCTCTCCCAGTCTCGCCGTTGCTCCCGGCCGCGCTTGGGCCAACTCTTTCCAAAGCCGCTTTGCGGAGTTTCAACTGGACATCCCAGTCCGCTTCTGCCTTGTCAAGTCCAGAGAGAGAAGCAAGAGTTTCTTTGTTCGAATGCCTCTCACACAGCAAGAGAACAGAAGGCGGACCCAATCGACGCAGCCGGATCGGCAACGATCAGATGAATTCATTGCTGGCGGCAGGAGCAGCGATTTTCGTGATTTCGTACCCATTCGCCCGGACTACATTGTGGATGAGAACCCATTTACCGAGAACTTTCACGATGAAGAGGACGAGGATCAGGATGAAAGCGAAGACGAAGACGACGACGACGACGACGACGACAGAGACACCGTCGATGTTGGATTGGGATCAGAATCGACGTCAATAGCTGCCAGAGATCAGAAGCCTGACGTACTGGCGAAGAGTTCGAGAGCGAAACTGTGGGCTGGCGGTGAAAAAGGGTCCCTCGGCAAATTGTTCTCGGTCTATGGCCGGTGCCGGCGATGCCATGCTCTGGGCCTGTCTGTGGACGGTTGCGTGCCGGCCAAGTCGTACCCGCGTGCCTTTCGATCGTACTCCCATTATTCGTCTGCACCACCAAATGGTCATCATTCGAAAGGCCCTTGCTCCCGGTGCATTGATAACAATACCATCTGCTTTTATACGACCGTGGTCGACTCCTCCCCAATTCTTCAAACAACGCGACTGATAGGGTCGACAGCTGTCCTAGGAATGCGCAAGGTGCGCATGAGACTGGGCGATTTTGACCCGCTTGGCTCCATGGCTGAGCATGAGTACCAGGACGACGATGCACGTGTAGATGAGGTCGGCAGAGCAGCTGAGGGGTTCGTGAAGAGCGACCACGAGAATGCACCTCCCGACGGGTTGGAAGACTTTGAGGATGAGAGCAGCGACGACGAAAACGAAGAAATGGACGACGCAACACCTGTGGTGAATAGGAGCCCCGACCCGGAGTCCGCCGCCCCACCGAATACAAAGCCAATGCTTGAGCAACCACCATCTTCCTCGCAGAAACAACCCTCAGAAGTAATCGCACGACTGGGTGAGCACTTTGCGTGCATGCCGGGACTCGTTCGGTGGGGACGTGCAACCAAACCGATTATGTCCAACTTTGCGACAGCTCATGGACGCAATGACGATGAACCGCCCCCACCTGATGACCAGCTTGACGTTACGCGATACGCCGAGGAGTTGAGGAAAAAGGAGTGCTTTTTGGAGGATTTGAGGCGGAAGAAAGACGAGTTGAGTTACCGAGCGTTGCAACGCAGCAGTGGCTGGATACAACCAGCTCTAACAAAGAAATCTCTTCCCATCTTCATATTTTAATGCAGTGGTACGGACGTAAACTCAAAAAACCTCCTTCACGAAGCGCACCTAAAGCACCATATCGACAGCGAGACTGTACGCTTTTACGGTACTCGGCGGAGTTACAGAGTTGAGCACGAAGTCCTCGCCGGTATGGATGTCCGCTATCTCCTCGAATCGCCTCGTCTTCGGTACATGCCCGGTGTGACAAGCGACTTCCCTTCCATCCGCATCGAGCGTCGAGTCTCCGACGTCTCAATCCTATCCAAACGCATCATTCGAAGGCGGCTGCTGGCGAAACGAGAAAATAGCAACGTCTGTCGGGAAATGCGTGCATCAGATGAAGGGTTCCCCAAGCACATTCTTGAGGCTGCGTCTCTTCAAGCCGTAAGCGGAGGCAGCCGCAGGAGTGGAGATTCCGAAGAGCTCATTCAATCGGATGCTGAGGGCGGGAACCCCATCAACGAAAGTGGCAACGTCCGCAGATCCTCGGTCATCGCTGACGCCGCAAACTCCGAGACAGACCCTCTGCCTGACGGCCTGTCCGCGTACGACGCGACAGACGCGCATTTTACCTCCAAGGTGTTTCCAAACCTCTTCCCCATCCAGAGGAACGCGAAAGCGGCGGCCGACTGGCTCGAACGCGTCCGCACGATCGAGGCGGAGGCGAAGCGTGCGTCGATGCGCGAGCGTCGGAGGGCGTTTTGCACATTGATGGAGAACGCTAAGCGGTTTCGAAACCGACCGTGGGTGCGGAATCGACCGAGAAAGCTGGGCAAGAATTCTCGACAGGCAGCAGGCGACGACGATGACGGTGGCACCCGGAAGGGGAAGGAGAAGGCACGTGATTGAAGCGGAGCAGAAAAACACAAAAAAAAAAAAAAAAAAAAAAAAAAAGGAGAATAAAAAAAATTCCCAAAATGGCCACCCTATCCATTTTGGTTCAGAACCGTCGAGGGGCCGTGGTCTTCATCATTGTGATGGTGGCCGCAGGCCTCGCGTGTCTCGCCCTCTCGTCGCTGCGGCTGCTGGAAGTCGGCGGCACCGGCGGCGGCGGCGGTGTCGCTCGTCGACCACCGGCCCCTCCTCCTCCTCCTCCTCCTCCTCCGCCTCCGCCGCCGCCGCCGCCGCCGCCACCGCCACCGCCTCAATACCCCACAGAGAAATCACGACTGCCGCTGCCTGTCGCCGATCCTAAACTGGAAAACGGCGACAGCCACACCCACTCGCACGGAAATGCGGACACCGGCGGCTTCGAAAGCTTTGTTGACGATGTGAGCCTCACGGACGTTGCTCTCGACCAGATCCTCCTATTTGGTGATTCGATTACAGAGGTATGGCGGGAGGCGCTGGAAAAGGGTTGAGTAAGGGACGTTGTAGTTTGGGGCATTGGGTCCCACCGGCCACCAAACTGAGCCTCCTTCCCACAATTAGTGGTCGTTCAATCCGGGCGCGAACGGTTGGGGTGCCGCTCTCATGAATCGATATGCCCGCCGGCTCGACGTTGTTAACCGGGGTTACGCTGGCTTTACCACGGCCTTTTGCAAGCACTTTTTGAAGGCAACGCTGGTATCCACGCTGCCCTACGGTAATGGGCGAAGGATTGGGGGCGACCACAAGGCAGGGTCAAAGCGGCGGGGTCCCGAAATTCGTTTGGTGACGCTATTTTTGGGTGCCAACGATGCTGTCGTGCCGGATAAGGTGAGATTCGGAACAAACTCCAGAAGAGTTTGAAGTAGTCATTTTCCGTGGAAACGCTAACTACGAATTACAGAAACCTCGATACCACGTCCCCCTCGATCAATACAGCGCCAACCTGCGGGAAATGATCGACACGATACTGACGACGACACAAGGTCGCGCACGCGTGCTCTTAATCGCTACTCCGCCAGCGAACCCGTTCCGTTGGCCAATCCCGGACCGGTCGGTCGAACGGTCAAGGATGTACCGCGACGCAGGGCTGAAAGTTGCGGAGGAGTTTCGCGAGCGGACGGTAACGCTGGACGACGACGGCGACGACCGCAAAGCGAGGGAGAACCGTCGCCGGGAGAGGGCGGTTGTGTCATTGGATCCATGGCAGCTGTTTTTCGGCAGCGGTCGCGACCATGACGACGGCGACGTTGACGCGGACAGAGGCGAAAAGACGAAACAGAAGGTGGACAGCGGGGATCTGTGGAGTCGGGAGCGGTGCGACGTGCTGCTGTCGGACGGCCTGCACTTGAGCGGGGAAGGCAGCCGGCTGCTGTACGAGGGCATTGTTGACACGATCGAGCGCGAGTGGGGGGCGTCGCTGGGACTCGAAGCCATTGCGCCGATGATCCCGTGGGAGCACCAGCTCGACGTGGCACATATGCCCGAGGCTGCGTTCGTGAACGCGCGCGGCCACCAGGGGGGACGAACTAACTGACTGGCTGTTGCCTAGTTGACTAGCCGACTGGCTGACTTGACCGACTGACTGACTTGACTGACTGGCTGACTGACTCAAGTCCGTGCGACGGTGTTGCCGCGAGCTCAGTTGGTTGTTGTTGTTGTTGTGTTGTGTTGCGTGTTTTTTTTGTTTTTTTTTTTTTTTGGCTCGCCACCACTTCTGTCTCTGTCTCTGTCTCTGTCTCTGTCTCTGTCTCTGTCTCTGTCTCTGTCTGTCTCTCCTTTTGTCCGTTTTCGCGAGGGTCTGGCCGGCATCCGCGTTCGATGAAAAAAAACAAGATTGTGTCTGTGGGTGTGGTTGTTTGTAGGCCCAACCCTTTGTTTTTCCGTTCGGTGGCCTGCTCTGTCTGTCTATTTCTGTCTCTCCTTTTTGTCTCTCCGTCACTCTGTCTGTTTCTTTCTCTCTCTCTCTCTCTCCTCTCGATCTCTCTCCTCTTCTCTCTCTCTCTCCTCTCTCTCTCCTCTCTCTCCGTCTCTCTCTCTCCCTCTCTCTCTCTCCTCGTCCTTCCTCTCTCTCTCTCTCTCCGTCCCTCTCTCTCTCTCTCTCTCTCTCTCTCTCTCCTCTCTCTCCTCTCGCCTTCCTCTCTTCTATCCTTCCTTCTCCGCGCCCCGCCTTTCTCTTCAAAACCCTCCACACACCTTCTACCTTCATTCCCGCTGCTCCTCCCGTCGCAGCTGCTTGCTGACCATGGGAGATCGAGCTCTTCCCGATCCCAACCTCCATTTTGCCGCCCTTTGGCGCTTCTGCTGCGGCCGCTCTACCCGCCGACCTCACCACACCTCACTCTTCCATAACCAACTCCTTCTCATGGCGGGCCCCTTCGTCGTCTTCTTCGTCGTCGTCCACTTCCGCGTCCCCACCCACGTCACCAAACACATCCTCTTCTCGTCAGCCGCCTCGTCCTCCGCCGTCGGACATCTTCCTCAAGGGAGTTCTGAGGGTAAAGCTGCCACTGCAGGCGATGAAATCGACCGCTCTCGCGGCAACCCCGGCCGAGCCGGCTGCATCCGATCCTGGCATCCGGCCTTCTTCCCTTTCCGTCTCCTTCTCGGGTCGATTGCGTCCATTGACCAATTCGTCGATCCCCCAACCGGCACCTCAGCAGCGCAACTCCGAGGATCCCCCCGTGCGAATGAGACGAAAGCCACCAGCTTCGGGATGATCATCCCGAAAGGCCAGATCTTGGCGTGCCGTTGTCTTCTTTTCCGCCTCAAAGACCCTCTGGGAATGGAGAGAAACGCCATCAATGCGTCTGCGGCGAGCTGCGACACTTCTCGGAGCTGAAGGATCTGTGGTCGGTGGAGTGGAGGAACAGGAGAGCGAGATGG